>LR738710.1:155804877-155821595 GCA_902687465.1 Secale cereale
CCCCCCCCCGGCGCGGCCCGGGGGGGGGGAGGTGCCCACCGGGCGCCTGGGGCCCCTGTGGCCCCCAGGCTCCCCTTCGGAAGCAGTGTCATTCCCAATACGCTGATTTTTTATATATTATTTCTGGATTTTTCTGGGCAGTTCTCGAAACGTGAAAACCTGAAATACAAAAACAGCCGAAAACAGAAACTGGCACTGGGGTGCACTGGATTAGTAAGTTAGTCCAAATATGATCAAAAGTGTATGGAAGTGTATGAATATCATAGCAATATCACCCAAAAGTGGCATGGAGCAAGCAGAAATTATAGATACGTTTTGGATGTATCAGCCGTGTACAGCACAACATCCCAGACGTCCACCCTGCCGCGGTTATCAACGCGTTCCATCAGAACGTGCGTAACTGCAGGATGAGGGAGAAGATGGCGATGTGCAAGATCCGGGACGTCAGCGAGCTGTACGCCCTGGCCGACAAGTGTGCACGTGCTGAGGAGGGGAGGAAACTCCCCGGAGAGGATGCAGGAGCAGGAGGATCTGACAGTGAGGATGCTGCCCCGGCAAAGAAGAACCGGCGGCGGAACAACAGGAAGAAGAAAAACAAAGAGGTGCTAGTCGTTGAGCAGTCCGGCAACGGAGGTGGCGCCGAGAAAGCCAAGGTTGGTAGCTCCGGAAAGGAGACTGCCGCATGCACCAACTGCCAGGCTGTGGCGGCCGCCGACAAGCAGGACGACACCGACAAGCAGTATTGCAAGATCCACCGCACAAAGGGTCATGATCTCTAGAACTGCAAGAGGGTCGAACAGCTCGTCGAGCAGCAGAAGGCTGAGTACGAGCGACACGACAAGGAGAAGGCCCAAGGAGGTGATGGAGGACCCGGCAAGAAGCGGCCATTCAACGGCCGGGGAGGACGCCACGGCAAGGCCAAGCAGCGGCAAGGAGACAGACCTCCCCGCGGCCGCGACAAGGATGAAGACGACGACGACGACGATGACATGGACGATGTTGAGACCAGTGAGCAGGAGTTCCAGAAATCCACAGAAGTCTTGTGCGTTGACGGCGGTGCTTCTCTGCATACTTCACACCGCCAACTCAAACAGTGGGTGCGGGAAGTTAATGCAGCAGAACCACCTGTCGAATCGTGCAAGCTTCTGAAGTGGTCCAGCACGCCTATCATCTTTGATATTGAGGACCACCCTGATCGCACAACTGCGGTCGGGTGCTTGCCGATGTTGGTTTCACCAACTATCCGCAACCTCAAGGTCACTAAGATGTCAGTTGACGGCAGGGCCGGCTTGAATTTGATCTCCTCCGTTGTACTCCAGAAACTCCAGATCCCTGACAGCGAGCTCGAAGAGACCGGCACATTCCAAGGAATCAACCCGGGAAGGAGCAAGCCGAAGGGGAAGATCACGCTGCCAGTGACGTTTGGCGGCGAGCTGAACTTCAGGACTGAGAGGGTCACGTTCGACGTTGCCGATTTTCCATTGCCTTACAATGGGATACTCGGACATCCAGCACTCGCCAAGTTCATGGCAGCCTCTCACTATGCATACAACATGCTGAAGATGCCAGGCCCGATAAGCGTCATCTCTGTCCCTGGCGACAAGAAGGATGCTCTTATCTGCGCCGACAAGGTCTACCGGGAAGCAGCAGCTGCAACAGATCGCAAGACACTTGCCGCTGAAGCTCCCAAGGAGAAGAAGAAGACCAAGTCCGGCAAGAGCTCTGGGGCCCACTCCGGCAAGCGCACCTCTTCGGAGTGCTGCGCTACCTTCGAGAACGCACCATCGAGCTCCACCGGCAAGGGTAAGAAGACGATGGCAGCTCCGCCAGAAACCAAGAAGGTGTCCGCCAAGGAGGACGGCACTGGTGGTACTTTCACCATCAGTGCCACGCTTGACCCTAAATAGGAAAGCGCGCTCGTTGCTTTCCTGCGGGCGAACGTCGACGTGTTTGCATGGCAACCGTCTGACATCCCCGGTGTTCCCAGGAAAGTAATTGAGCACAAACTTGCCGTCTGTCCTCATGCGCAGCCCGTCAAGCAAAAAGTTAGGAAACAAGTAGTGGAGCGCCAAGAATTCATCGCAGAAGAAATCAAGAAGTTGGAAGCAGCAGGCCTTGTCAGAGGAGTGCTCCATCCTACGTGGTTGGCCAATCCTGTAGTCGTGTGCAAGGCAAACGGGAAATGGAGGCTTTGTATTGACTTCACCGATGTGAATAAAGCTTGTCCGAAAGACCCATTTCCCTTGCCGCGCATTGACCAGATTGTTGACTCCACGGCCGGATGTGACTTGCTTTCATTTCTTGACGCATACTCAGGAACCATCAGATCTTCATGGCAGAAGAGGACGAGGAGAAGACCGCATTCATCACTCCATGTGGCACATACTGTTTCATACGGATGCCTTTCGGTTTGAAGAATGCTGGTTCAACATTCGCAAGGGTAGTCCATACCGCTTTTGAGCCACAGATACACAGAAATGTAGAAGCTTACATGGATGACATAGTGGTCAAGAGCAAGGACAGGGCAACCCTGATTCAAGATTTAGAAGAAACCTTCGCAAATCTGCGCAAGATCCAGCTCAAGCTCAACCCCGAGAAGTGCGTGTTTGGAGTCCCTTCCGGCAAGCTTCTCGGGTTCTTTGTGTCTCAGAGGGGAATTGAAGCCAATCCCGACAAGATCGAGGCCATTGAGAAGATCGAAGCACCGAAGCGCGTCAAGGATGTACGAAGACTTGCCGGTTGTGTGGCTGCTCTCAGCAGGTTTATCTCTAAGTCTGTTGAGCGCGCCCTGCCGTTTTTCAAAATTTTGAAAAAAGGCAGGTCCAATGAAATGGACTTCGGAAGCGGAGGCTGCGCTGCAAGACATGAAGAGGTACCTGTCCTCCACTCCATTACTTGTCGCACCTAAACCACAAGAGAAGTTGCTGCTGTATCTAGCGGCAACCAATCAAGTGGTTAGTGTTGCATTAGTAGTGGAGAGGGAGGCAGATGATGAGCCAGCAACCACGGCAAGCACATCCAGCGACAAGCAGGGGGCTTCCCCGACAAGCTCTGGTCCCGACAAAGATGGATCTGCGCAGACGCAAGAAGAGATACGGAAGAAAATGGTGCAGCGCCGAGTTTACTTTGTTAGTTCCCTTCTGCAGGGGGGCTAGATCAAGGTACTCAGGTGTGGAGAAATTGCTTTTCGGCCTCCTTATAGCCTCGAGAAAGCTGCGCCATTACTTCCAAGCACATGAGATAACATTGGTCACTCGCTTTCCGCTGAAGAGGATACTTCAGAATCCAGAAGCAACATGCAGGATTGTCGAGTGGGCACTGGAACTGTCAAGCTTTGGCCTCAAGTTTGAAAGCACTTCAACTATCCAGAGCAGAGCATTGGCAGAATTCATAGCAGAGTGGACGCCGACACCACATGAAGAAATTCCAGAGACGAGCATCCCTGTCAAGGAAGCGAGCAAAGAGTGGCTGATGTACTTTGATGGTGCCTTTTCGCTGCAATGCGCCGGTGCTGGCGTGCTGCTTGTCGCGCCCACCGGAGAGCACCTCAAGTACGTAGTCCAGATGCACTTTCCCAAGGAGCAAGCAACAAACAATACTACAGAGTATGAGGGTTTGCTTGCCGGTCTCAGGATCGCGGAAGACCTTGGGATCAAGAAGCTTATTGTCAGGGGTGACTCGCAGCTTGTCGTCCGCCAAGTAAACAAGAATTATCAGAGTTCGTTGATGGAAGCTTACGTCGATGAAGTGAGAAAGCTTGAAGATCACTTTGACGGCCTGCAGATGGAGCATGTTCCGAGAGCTCAGAACGACATTGCAGATGGCCTGTCGAAGTGCGCCGCACTTAAGTTACCTGTGGAACTAGGGATCTTTGTGCTCAAGCTGACTCAACCATCCGTGACACCATCAACTGGACAAAGCAAGAAGAGGAAGTTGATTTCTGGTGACTATTTTCCGGCAGAGCTTCCCGAAGCCGCCACCAAGAAGGTCCCCAAGATCAACACCAAGAGTGCTGAGGGGCAGTCTGCTCCAGCAAGCCCCAGTGTTTGCTCCGTTGAAGCAGACGCTCCCGACAAGTTTTGCTCCGGCAAGCTTGCCGGGGAACATCAAGCTCCAGCTGTGACACAAGTTCTCGCCGTAGAAGCGGATGTTCCCGCAGCAGCAGATGTGCCTTTAGTCCTTGTTGTCGAGCCGCAAGCTCCAGCATGGGCACAACAGATTGTTCGTTTCCTTCAGACAGGAGAACTTCCCGAAGAGCAAGAAGAAGCGGAAAGAGTAGCCCGGCAGTCAAGTATGTACCAGTTTGTCAACAGCACACTGTACAGAAGAAGACTCAACGGTGTGAAATTGAAGTGTATTCCCCGGGAAGACGGACAAAAGCTGTTGGCAGAGATACATGGAGGCATTTGTGGTCATCACATTGGCGCAAGAGCACTTGCCGGCAAAGCATTCCGGCAAGGTTTCTTTTGGCCAGAAGCCCTCCAGGATGCAACTGCACAAGTAACCAAGTGTGAAGCGTGCCAGTTCCATTCCAAGCAGATACACCAGCCAGCTCAAGCTCTCCAGACGATCCCTTTATCCTGGCCATTTTCGGTCTGGGGGCTCGACATCCTCGGCCCCTTTCCCCATGCAGCCGGGGGCTTTGAGTACTTGTACGTTGCAATCGACAAGTTCACAAAGTGGCCGGAAGTGGAACCAGTGAGGAAGGTGACAGCACAGTCAGCAGTCAAGTTCTTCAGGTCGATTGTTTGCCGCTTCGGGATCCCTAACAGGATCATCACCGACAACGGTACGCAATTCACGAGCCGCACCTTCATGCAATACGTCCAAGATCTTGGCGCCAAGGTCTGCTTCGCTTCTGTTGCTCACCCGAGAAGCAACGGTCAAGCGGAGAGGGCAAATGCTGAAGTGCTGCATGGACTCAAGACCAGAACTTTCGACAGGCTGCACAAGTGCGGAAGAAACTGGATCGAGGAGCTGCCGGTGGTTCTTTGGTCGATCAGGACGACGCCAAATCGAGCCACTGGACAGACACCTTTCACTCTAGTCTATGGAGCAGAGGCAGTCCTCCCCACGAAACTCGTATACGGGTCACCTCGAGTGCTCGCTTATGATGAGCCCGAGCAAGAGCAGCTGCGGCAAGATGACGCGCTGCTCCTTGAGGAAGACCGTCTTCAGGCTGCTGTACGAGTTGCTCGCTACCAGCAAGCTTTGCGTCGCTACCATAGCCGCAAAGTTAACGCCAGAAGTCTCGAGGAAGGCGACCTTGTTCTTCGGCGCGTTCAGTCCACCAAGAATTCCAACAAGTTGACGCCGAAGTGGGAAGGCCCTTACCGGGTGAAACGAGTCACTAGGCCCGACGCTGTCCGCTTTGAGACCGAAGATGGCTTTCCGGTGAGCAACTCCTGGAACATCGAGCATCTTCGTAAGTTTTACCCATAAGGCGCGGTTGCCGTGACCCGCTCCGGCAACCTCCTTTTGTACAAGTCTTGCTGCTGTTGCATGTAATCCTTTGTACAAAGCCGGGCGCAGACCCCGTGCATCAGTAAAGCTCATGTACCCCGCACATCTTGTCAATTTCATGCTTTTTACTTTATGCATGTATTATCTGACACCTTGTGCAGCGCCTACCCCCGGTAAGCAATAACGAGCCCAAAGGCTCCATATCTGTATTTTCTCTTTTTTTTCTCAAGCAAAGGAAGGTTCCCTCGCGCACAAGTTTGCCGGGGGGGAGGAGAAGATAGCGGTATGGACCAAGCGCCGTTCAAGAAAGTTTCGCCTTGCCGGGAAGCAAACGACACAAAAGCTAAGTTTCCAAAGTTTGAGAAATCAGATTTTTAAATTTTTAAGTTATCTTCCTTGAACGACCGTGCTTTGTATGGAAAACCTGTGCGCGGAGGAACCAACTCGTGGCTAGCCGCGCCCTTACTTTGTTTCGAGTACACTCAACGATTTAAGTGTGCTGCGACTAGTGTCGCGCCCTTACTTTGTTTCGAGTCCGCTCAACAACTTAAGTGTGCTGCGACTAGCTCCGACAAGGTTTCTTGTCGGTAGCGGCACCGCCAGCAGGCTGCTGATGTTCCGCACTCAGCACTCACGGCTAAGGCACCCACGCTGGCAAGTTCCCTAAAAGCGTAGGGCAAAAACATACAAAGGAAGGGATCAAGTAAAGGAAATAACATTGCAATTACTACCCAAAATAGAGTTATATTACAAGATAGCTTGTCGCAGCTCTAATAGACTATTTTCAAAACATGATCAGCAGCGACAAAGAAAGAAGAAAACGGGCAGCCTAATCTGCGCGGCCGCCCTCAACCCTCTTGATCCCGCTCACCTTGTCCACAATGGGTGCGACAAGGGCCTTGAGCACCTCCAGATCAGCATCCGGCGGCAAGGACTTGAGGACGTTGGTGAGGTTGAGGCCCGGGTTGCGGAAGGCCACCTTCATCAGCACCTTTTGAAGGGCTCCCGCGCAGAGCTTGCGCGACTCGTCCGCCAGCTGCTTTGGGATCCTCTCCCGGAGTTGCTGGAGGGCCGTCGCCACGCCTTTGAAGAATAGGGTGAGCTTGGCGCTGGGGTGGAGATTCTCGTCGGAGGAGTATCCGAGATACTCCGCCCCCAGCTGCACCAGCTCCCCGTCAATATCTGCGGCAGCATTGACGAGACCTTCCATCCAATGCTCCACAGTCTCCCTGAAGACGTTCTGAGTGACAGCAGCGCTCGCCAGCAGCGCCTTCTCAGCCCTGACCTCCTCCTTCAGGGCCGCCTCCCGCTCCTTGGCGCCGTCCAGCGTCTTGGTCAAAGTGGTTAGCTTCAACTCAAGATCGGCGTTGGAGTTCTTGGCGGCGGCAAGCTCCTTGCCCTTCTCGGCGAGGCGAACCTGCAGCTCCGAATGGCTGTGGGCATCCTTCTCCCACTTGAGCTTGAGCGCGGCGATCTCTTCGCCTCTCGCCTTGAGGTCGGCCTCCAGCTGCGCCACCTTTGTCTCCAGCTCCTTCTTGGTGGTCTTAGCAGCTGCGGCAGCGTCCTTTGCTTCTTGGAGGGCCCCGCCAAGGGATTGCTCGCACGCAGCAAGATCTTCCTCGTGGCTGTCGAGGTTGACCTTCCGTTGTGCCAGCTCGCCTTCTTGTGTGGATAGCCTCTCAGCGGCAAGCCGCTACTGCTCTTCAACTTCGGCCTTCTCAAGGAAGAAGGCCGTCTGCTCTTCGGCAAGATGCTCCCGCTCCTCTGCCAAGGACCGAAGAGCTGCCTGATTGAGGGCCCGGAGCTCCTCCGCGCGCTTCTCAATGTCAGCTCCCGCCTTGGCGGCCAGCGCTTCGCGGGATTCCAGCTTGGCCTGCCGAGCGCGGTAGAGCGACAACAGCTTCCGCAGCAGCCGCTCCTCCTCGGGCTCGCTGCTGCTGCTGCTCGGCGCGTCCACGAGCGTCAGCCCGGCAGAGGCAAGTACCTCTCCGTCAAAGACTTCTCCCTCGACCGGCGCCCTGGAGCTCGACGCCCAGGGGAGCTTGATGAAGACGCCGTCGCCGGCCTTCAAGTAGGCGCCTGGCTCGGACTCCTCGGAGCCTAGGGCTGCGGCAGCGGCGGAGGGGTCGGCGGTCGGCGTAGCGCCTGGCGCTCCTGCAGCCTCAGGGCCGTCAGTACGATCGCCAGATCGCTCGCCGGCTGCTGCGGCGGCAGCCTTGGCGGCCTCGTCGACGGCGGGCTCGTCAGCACCGGCCGCCTCTTCGGTGGCAGCGGCGTCGCAGGTGTTGCCACGCGCGTTCTCTTGATCAGCGACCTCCGTCTCCATCGGCTCCGCAGCGGATGGATCTGACGGCAGGAAAGGGGAGAAAAACAATCAAACAAATATCCAAAAAGAAGAATCAAAAGAAGAAAAGCACAAGGGGAGTTCTTGAAGCAAGAAGATTACCTGCGCGAGCCGGCTCCTCGGCAGTGTCCCTTGCCGGGGGGCTCTCCCTTGGCGGCGTAGTCGTGGTCTCTGCCGGCGGAGGGCCGCTGGTGCTGTCCCTCGCCGGAGAACTCGCCCTTGGTGGAGACTTCTCCCTTGCCGGGGAGACCCTTGCCGGGGAACTTTCCCTTGGCGGTGTCGTTGAAGCAGATGGCACGACGGGGGCGGTCTCCGGGCGCTCCTGATGTGTCTGTTCTGCTCCTACACAAATCAACAAGACGTCAGCAAAGAAAGAACGCCCGCGCGCACCTAACAGCAGAAAGTGAACCATACACTTACGCTGGGGGCTGCGCTGGGGGCTGCTCTGAAGATCAGTTGCCGGGTCCGGCAAGTTTGTCTCAGGCGCACCCCCTGCTGGCACGGTGGGCTCGTCCTCGATGACAATCACCGGGACCTTGGCTCTCTTTGCCGCCCTCTGGGCCAGAGTTCTGAAAAAAGGAACAGGTTCAGAGTGAGGCGAAAGAGATACAAGAACAAACAACAAGAATTGAAGAAATACAAGAACAACAAAGACTTACTCTTCTTCTTCCTCGTCGGAGCTGAGCGCGGAGAAGTCGAAATCTGGCTCGCGCCCGGCGCGAGGAGGCGGGGGAGTAGGCTCCCTTGGCCGCTTGGCGGGAGCAGTGGCGGTGGTTTGAGACGACCCCGCTCCGGCTGTAGCCGTGGCGTGAGGAGCGCCAGGAGCAGAAGCGGCGCTCCGGGAAGACCCCGCTCCAGTTGCTGCAGAAGCACGAGGCGCTCCCGCGGCAACCTTGCTTGCCACGGTGGAGCGCGTCGCACGGCGCGGTGGCTGTTGACCCGTCTGCCGCTCCGTTACGTCCCCGGCCTTGCGGAGACGCCTTCTTGGTGGAGCTGGAGGCTCTGCTGGTGGCAAGCTGCCTGAAGACGAGGAGGAAGAGGAGTCGATCTCCAGCGAGCCGCTCGTGTCCTCGGCGGGCCCGCTCGACTCGTCGCCCTGTTCGGCGGGCTCACTTGACTCGGCGTCTTGCCCGGCAAGCTTCCCCGCCCTGAGAAACGCTTCTCGCTCGGCAAGGCTTGCCGCCTCCGCTGCCTCCGCCTCCTCCATGGTGTATCCGAACTCGCCCGCGGCCGCGGCTGCCGCCGCCTCTTCCAGCCTGGTGGCGATGTACGCCATCTCCTTGTCGGTGGTGTCGCGGGTGAGGCCCTTCTTCTCATCGGAGCAAATCGGCGTTTCTTCTAAGTTGTCGAAGAACTGCTGCACGGCATCTTCGGCAGGCTCTTGCCAAGTTGGGTCAATCCCATGAGAGTTGCACAACGGCATCATTGCGCGGATGCGGCTGAGCGCGGAGTTGTTGTACAGCGGAACGACACCCTGCGGCAACCTGAATACTTCGGGGTGATTAGGGTCATATTTGAACAGCTCCTGCAGCATCCCGTTGAGCTCCAGGACCGTGAAGTTGAAGTTGAGGCCCGGGCGCAGCCTCATGATATCTGCCGCATTCTCAAACTCCCAGGCGGGCCTCTTCCTCTCCTGCAAGGGGGCGATGCGGCGGCGAAGGAAATCTGCACCAACTGCGCCTGCAGTGAGCTTGGCACGCCTGGGGCGTAGGATCCGGGCGGTGGCAATCTTCAATCTACTATCTTCCGGGGCCAAGTCGCTCCAGTCGTTGCCGCGTACTACTGGGGCTTGGCGCCGGGCGGTAAATGGCTGCGGGTTCTCCTCGACAATCCAACACCAATTGGCCCTCCATTCGTCCCATTTGCTGCGAAGCTCTCCCTCCAGATAAGCTTCCTTCTTTTGCGTCCTCGAGATCCAGGAGACTCCGCCAGATAAAGGCTCTCCTCTCTCAACTCGGGGCGTGAAGTAGTGGCGAAAGAGGGCAACATTGGGATGGACTCCGACAAAGTTTTCGCAGAGATGTGCGAAAACTGCCATGGTCAGAACGGCGTTGGGGGTGAAGTCAAGGAGGTGGAACCCGTAGGTGTTCATGATGTCGCAGAAGAATTCAGAGAAGGGCGGGCAGAGCCCGCAGTAGAAGAACAAGGCGAAGAACGCATATCCGTTCGGAAACATTTTACAAGCAACGGCCGGGAGTACCTTGGTGCGCGGATGCGCCCGCGTCTCCCCCGACCAGAAGAGGTAATAGTTCTCCCTCAGCTTCCTCGCAGCAAGCTTGGGGGGGGGAAGAAAACCTTCTCCTTTCGCAGCGCCGCGAGCCGCAGCGCCTCGGCCGACTTCGCGGCCTTCCCCTTCTCGCCTTTCGGAGCCATGGAGGAAGCGGTGAGGGAGGTCGACGGCGCTGGTGGTGTTGGTGGCGATGGGGGCGGAGCGCTGCTCTCTTTCGGCTTTAGGAAGAAGCGGAGCGGCGGAGGCTTTTGACGTTGGAGTAGCAACGGGCAGATGGACGAACTGCCACTGCTTCCCCTGCTTATAAGGAGGGAGGGGCGGACGTTCCGCATTTCCGTTTAAAGAAACAGCCCACGATCTCTCCCACGACGCCGCAATCGACGCGTGCCGTTAGGGGAGGGCGCGGTGGATACGGAGTAAGATACGGCGTGCCGCAGGCCGCGCGTGCCCGTGCACTGTTTTGGGCCTGGCCCAACAGCGCTCGGCACCGTGTATGGCCCAGGCCCGGGGGCTCCTGTCGGTGTACTAAAGTAGGGGTACCCTTAGTATCCCGAACTTGTGCACGGGCAGTCGCAGCGTCCCACGGCATGGCTTGCCGGGCGACCGCCAAGGTCCTCCGTGGTTCCTTCGGGGCCATTCAAGAACAAAGTATCCAAGCCAAGGAGACATGGCCCCGGCAAGAGGAGCTTGCCGGGAAGGCCACTCAAGGCACAAGGCCACTCAAGGCGCAAGACCCTGGCAAGAGGAGCTTGCCGGGAAGGCCAATCAAGGCGTCTCAAGAAACTTGCCGCGACGCGCCACGCGTCCCGGCAAGGCTCGATGAGCGACAAGCTCCCGGAAGCGACAAGATAGCGACCGCGGCAAGGTGCTTGCCGCGGCGAGCTTCCACTCTGTACCCGCGCTCCAGCGCATCCACCCACGTGTCGCTCTGGGACCTTTCCAGGCGTACGTGGCGGGAGGCTGTGCAGCCAGGGGTACACGGTGGCAAGCGGCGCTGACAAGGTAGCCATCGTGGCGAACGGTGGCGCCCCTGACGGCACCTTTTTGCACTGTTTGGGCGACGTCGATGGGCATTTAATGCCCTTGTCCCCTGCCGTCAGGGTTAGGTATAAAACACTGTACCCACTACCGCACTTTTTCCATTTTTACCCTCAACTGCGTTGCCACCTGTCGGCGACCCCTCGAGCCTATAAAAGGAGGCCCATGCGCAACGTAGAGGAGGGTTCGAACACTCTTACGCTCGGTCTGGTTAGCTGCTGAAGAATACTGTAGCTCTCAGCGCTCCCGAGCAAGAACTCAATACAAACCAAAGCAGGAGTAGGGTTTTACGCATCCGTGCGGCTCGAACCTGGGTAAACTCCTCGTGTGCTTCGCCTCTATCTGCTCTTCGCGCGATCTCCGCCCCCTGCCGTACCGAAGGGGGCTCCGTCCCCAAAGGTGTTCGTGGGTGGATCAGTTTCCCCGACAGTAGGTCTGCTCACCGGCCGCGTACGCACCGTGCAGGAGTTCCCGGGGCGATTGGCCCATGACCCCTGGGGGCATAGGGTTAAGTCCGGCATGCATGACCTCTCTATTAAGCCTAGGTCGGGTTGCGGCATATTGTTTGGCCGAGGGCGGGCATGACCTGATGGTGTGTCCGGCCGGAGTTAAGCAAGCGTGATGGGTAAGTTGGTGCACCCCTGCAGGGAAGAAAACATCTATCGATAGCTGTCCTACGGTAACGGACACTTGGAGTTGTATCCCGATCGCTACAACTAGAACTGGATGCTGAGGCATTGTTTGGATATGTTGCTTCGGGAGTCGAGAAAGGATCCCGGAGCGTTGGAACAACAACATAAATATGACTTATGATATACTACTCTACTTCCCCGTATTGCTGCAAGACGGTGGTTTCCAGAAGATGCTAGTCTTCGATAGGACTAGCTTCTCCCCCTCTTATTCTGGCATTCTGCAGCTTAGTCCACAGATACTACCCCCTTTTTGATACCGATGCATATGTACTGTAGATCCTTGCTTGCGAGTACTTTGGATGAGTACTCATGGTTGCTTTGCTCCCCCTTTTCCCCATTCTTTCTTCTTGCTGGTTGATGCAACCAGATGGTGGAGTCCAGGAGCCAGATGCCACCCTTGACGACGGATACTACCCCAACAAAGCCTACTACCTCATGGAGACAACTGACGACCAGGAGTAGTTAGGAGGTCCCAGGCAGGAGGCCTTGCCTTTTCGATCGTGTTGTTTTGTGCTAGCCTTCTTAAGGCAAACTTGTTTAACTTATGTCTGTACTCAGATATTGTTGATTCCGCTGACTCTTGTGTTTTCGAGCTTATGTATTCGAGCCTTCGAGGCCCCTGGCTTGTAATATAAAGCTTGTATTATTTTATTTGTGTCTAGAGTTGTGTTGTGATATCTTCCAGTGAGTCCCTGATCTTGGTCGTACACATTTGCGTGCATGATTAGTGTACGGTCAAATTGGGGGCATCACAAGTTGCTATCAGAGCCGACTGCCTGTAGGAACCCCCTTTCCAACTCCTTGGCCAAAGTTGAGTCTAGTCTTTGAAAAACTGTTTTACTAACATGGCTGTGTGGCTTACGGGCCCACGTCGCCAATTGGGTGGTATTAGGATCTTTTACTCCTCGTCTATACTCTGGGATTCTGACATCTCATCTCTTCGGGTTAAATGGTTTTGCTGACTCTAACTCTAGGTTCTCGTAAATGCTTTCTCCCAGAGAGCCCTTCATTCAAGTTAATGGCCTGCTGCACCAGAAGCTTCCGAAGATACTTTACGATGTTCCCTCGAGACCTTGTGCCCTTCACCGTTGCAATTCCATATCAGCGATAAATCCCTAAGGATAGCTGCATACACTTGTCGTCCTTACCTTCATTTCAATTGTTCTTGGTATTACAAGATACTCTGAAATACTTCGGATATTCCGAGAATCCTTTGTGCCTGTTGCCTTGCAGCTCCTTTTCCGCATGAATACATGTATGAATAGTTCCTCACACTTAGCGAGGATTCGTTCATCCTCAGTTGTTCGTGCGTTTCACAAATGTCTTCAAAATGCTATTCAATCTTCCAAAATCCTCAGCAACCTATTGCTCTAGAAAGTTTTACCTGCTTGCATTATGGTTAATTCCATATGTATAGCAATATTGATTAAAATCCTTTGTGCTTGACTTTCTGATCTTATTGATTCAATAGGTTGCAAATACTCACAATCATCAGTCAAACTACAATTCGTTCTTCCAACTCAGAAGTCATTCCGAATATGAGCCGGTTCTCGACCAATCAAATTGCCGTCGATTGTACCCGTAAGTCTATTCAACTTATCCATCTTTATCAGAGTGTTTGCTTCTGATCCCCTGATTTGGAAATCATAATTCCTCCGCAATTGAGTTTGGATTAGTCAGTTATTTCTATGATCCAATGCCTTGCATTGTTTCTTCCTCTTGTTGTGTGTCGATGCTCACATCAGCTCCATTATGAACTGTCCGATCCTTTGTTGGATTATTATCCGACATTGTCCTTCATATCCTATAACTTTGTGAGTCTTTCCTCAGATACATAATGCCTTTGGTAAATGGTATCCTCTGCTTTTGTCAACCATACCCTACCTTCGAGCTGGTGTTATTACTCTTGAAGCCTGTGGTATATATTCCTAAGATACCGCTATGGGTTGAACCTATGCCTTCCCTAATCCGTGTGAACCCAAGAGTTTTCACGAGTCATACTATTCTGGTGTTTTACCAGATATAATTTCTACACTACAACTTCATCGAAATCAAGAAGTGAATGGAAGGGAGTGGACCTTGAACTTTTTGTTCATGCCCATGGACACGGTGTAGATTTTACCATTAAGGCTTCTCTTAAAATTAATTATCCCCTTGATATAAGTTCATCTTATATCAGGGATCTGGCCTTTTGCAGTCGTGGTTCCGACCATGCTCTCCTTTAAATATTATTCCTCGGACAAGTTAAGCCACTTGTCCTCTGCAGGTCAATGCACCTGTCCAAGCTCTATTATGATCTACCTTCGAGTATTACCCCGTGGTATCTCGATAATGTCACAGAACCATATTACTTCTTATGAGTTCTTCTTCAAGTATTACTTCTCACTGATTCTAATTTGCCACGGATTCTGAGTTGTTAGACACTCAAGGACACCAATAAATGAATCAATTACGCACTCAGGTTCAAAGTAATATCCATTGCTTACGAGTTTAATAATCCTTCAAGTCATTCCTAGCCTGATCGGCTATACCAATATCGTGCTAAATTTTTAGCTGCTACCTGGTCCTTCTACCCGGAGCCCAATTTTCGACGATGAGCTAAGCTTACGTCGATCTTCCTGTTCTTATCATTTCACCTCGAACAACAAGATTGACTTCGGGCCTGTGTCGAATCCATGGTTCTCATAGCCTTTCACTTCATCCTTCCTTTTGCTTGATGTCGTCGCTACTCGATGGCATCTTCATAGAGTCTCTCGACAAAATTTGTCATGATCACTGTCAACCCTTTGGCTTCTTCAGAGATGGTAATTGAACTCAAGGCTAGAAATACCATCCCTGCCCCTCGATGATGTGTGATATCATTGACAACCTCCCTGTATTCCTGCCAACACAGACTTGGTTATGTTTTCTTCATACCTTGTTTTCTTGCTATTACTGAAGTTATTCCCTATGTATTCTTGAGGCCTTCAGAGCCAACCTTTCCTTGACACACCATAATATCACTACCTCGAGGCATGATTGTGGCATCCTGAATATCAAAAGGAACATTGGAAGCACCACAGTAAATGTTTCTTGATCAACTATGCAACATCGTTGTGTGGGTACATATCATAATTCTTCTTACCCCTTTTATCTATATGGTCATGACTTTGATCTGCTGACACATATATCATGCCCTGCTTAATCTTAGGGATGATTTCCTCCTATTCTTGGTGTTTGAACACATTTTTCCTTTCCATTTGTTTGTTTAACCTTTCTTTGGTCTACATATAATCTAAGCAGTAATAATTTTCAGCTTATGTAAACACCTTGGTGTACAACTCTGTCAGTTAGACCCTGGTACTACTGTTGATAACATTCCGGTAGCCACCGATGGATGAGAACTTTGCCTAATGGTCCGCCTTGTTCAACGAGTAGGAAAATAGTTCTCTTCGTCCCTCGCCCTTGGTACCGACGTTGTTGGCAACATAACTGACGGTCTTTCATCTGACATGCCTTGCTATCGGCCCCCTTTCTACTTTTAACCCACATGGTGGGCCCATAACCCACAGTTCCATAGGATCGGAACCTGACTCTCCTGTATATCTTTTATTCCGAAGTATCATATGCTCTTGGCTTTGTGTGTTGTCACGAGCCACCTTCCGAGAGATGATCTATTCCCGATGCTCTGGACCCCCTTTCTCACACTCTGCTCAGGTATCAATCGTTTGTCCATTCGGTTTAAACTTCCTATTGTACCTTCTTACTTTGCTCTCGATGCCTTATTAAGTTTCAACTCGGGAGATACTTCTGCCTCTTTCCCTGAATTGTTCACCAGATAGTTAACCCTATAAGGGTCAGTTCTCCCGAAGTTACTCCTTACTCCACCTCTTAAATCTCGGGACGAGATTTCTTGTAGTGGAGGAGATTTGTAACGCCCGGATAATCAAGCTACAGTAATCCCCTACTAATGATGCCACATCATCACTGTTACTGTTGCTAATCTCACTTTGATTCAAAACCAATTCAATTTCAATTTTAAAATAAAGTCAAATAATTTAATTCTCTAGACAGTAAAACAAAAATGTTCGCTGGGTTGCAAATTTTCACTAACTAAACGCCATGAGTGATTCAACATCATTTGAGATAGATTATTTTCCCTGGGATTTAAAGCAGTTCCAAATCAGCATTTTTAAATGCTTTTCCATTCGTGAAAAAAATCCAAATCAATTCAAACTCCTCCCAAACTTTTTGTGGCAGGTGCCAAATATTGTAACGTATTTATTTGGCCAAGTCCCACATTTTACGTAACTCCTTTTGGCAGCTCAAATTTTGCATAGCATTTTCTTTGGTAAAAGGAAAAAGGAAAAGGGCCGAGGAGGGAGACAGAAAAGGGCCCCCCTGGCCCCTGGGCCTAATCCACCCGAACCAACTAGCCACAATGCTGGCCCAACCCCGGACTACTCCTACTTAACCCCCACCAGGAGGAAAACCTAACTCACCGACACCCCCCTTTCCCCACTTTTCTCCCTCTCGCTGGATCTGGATCGAGAGGGCCGATCCCGACGCCCTCGCCGGAACTGCGTGCCGTCGCTGCTCGTCGGAATGCCGCATCCCCGTCCTCCTCCCCGAGCCCCGCTGCCCTAGTCCCTACGGCCCTGCGGTGAGGCCCCCGGCCTCTCTTCCCCTTCCCTACCTCGTTCGGTCACCGCGGCCACTACAGCTGCCCGCACGCCCGGCGTCGTGCTCCCCGTGACGCGTCCCGCACCGGCGCCTAGTGCGCCCCACCTTGCCATCCGCGCGCCTGGCTCACCCGTGGTCGTGTTGATCTCCGCCACAATCCGTTCGCTCCGCGGCGTCTCACCGTGGGCCGCAAGCGCGCTCGCCGCGCACAACAACACCGCCGCCGAAACTCCACCTCGCGCGCGACCCCACCTGGCCGCTGCGCCTGCCGGCGCCCAGCCCCTACCCT
>LR738710.1:155821696-155897954 GCA_902687465.1 Secale cereale
CGTCGTGCCCACACGCAACCGGACGCCCCGGCGCCACATGCCGCCTCCGGCCACCATGGCCGACCGCCCCGCTCGATGCTCCTCGCCGCGTCGGCCTCCGTCCGACGGCCGCTGCCGTCTTCTCCTCGCCCCGCCTCCTACTGTCGGCCCGGCTCCGCCCCTACCCGCGCCACGCTGGTCGTGCGCGTCGCAGCTCCCCCTCCCCCCTCCGCGACCACCTACGCGAGCCCCGGCCGCGCCTGACTCATGCTCCGCCCGCACTGCTCTGCTCGGCCCAACGCCGCGGCTCGGCTCGACCGCGCCCGCCGGCAACGCCCGCCGCCTAGCCTCGCTCCCCGCCGGCCGCCGCGCCCGTCGCGGGCCCTCATGCCCTGCCTGGCCATGCCCCGGCGGCCTCCCCGCGCTCGGGCAGGCAGCTCCCTGGCCGGCGCCCACGCGGGTGGCTACCACGGGCGCCCCTGCCCGTTTCACCCGGGCGCCACACGGGTGCCCGCCCGTTAACCGCCCATTAATCGCCCGCCCCGGTGGCTCGTGCCACTGAACTATGGGCCCCAGCATGTAGGGCCCAACCCCCCATAAAAAATGTTTTTAAAAAATATATTATAATAATAATTAAAAAGTTTAATTAATTAATTAACATATTAATTAAATTAATTAACTTAGGTTAATTAACCTATCTGATTCATCTAGATTAATTAGTTAGTCTATGACAGTGGGCCCCACTGCCCCTGTTGACCAGTCAACCAGTCAAAGTTGACTGTTGACCCCGCTGACATCACCCTGACATCATGCTGACGTCACCACTTACTATTCTGGATAATGTTAATTTAAATTAATTAAATAAATTCCAGAAAATGCCTAAAAATTTGAATAATCATATAAAATAATTCGTAACTCGGATGAAAATGTTTTATATATGAAAATCGCTTAGAACGACGAGACGAATCCGAATACGCGGTCCGTTCATCCGCCGCACGTCCCTAGCATAGTGAACCTGCAACTTTCCCCCCTCCGATTCATCTAACCGAAAACACGAAACGCGGGGGATAGTTTCCCGAGTGTTATCCCCCTTCGCCGGTACCGTGTACCACCGCGTTAGAGCACCCTAGCACTGCGTGCTGACGTGTCGTGCTTCTCTGTTGCAACTGTTTGCTTTATATTTACTGTTTCTTCCCCCTCTTCTCTCTGGTAGACCCCGAGACCGATGATGCCCCGGTGATCGACTACGGTGTTGACGACCCCTCCTTCTTGCCAGAGCAACCAGGCAAGCCAACCCCCTTTGATCATTCCGATATCGCCCATTTCTCTTCTCTCTTATGCTTGCATTAGAACTGCTAATGCTTTTTGTATGATCCTATTCTGATGCATAGCCTGTTGTTGATACTGCTTTCATACCTTACATGTTTATACTAAACTGCTTAGTATAGGCTGGTTAGAGATCCACCAGTGACCCCCTACCTTGTCCCGACTGCCCCGCTGGATTATCAGAAGACCCGATCAACGGGATCGAAGACCAGGACCCGGCACCGCACATCACTTTCCCGTTAGTTGCTCGACACTACTGGGTTACTATCGAGTGCCGAGGGTGAGACCTCATCAGCACTTCTGATGTTAACCTTGTAGGTTTGTTCATCGGTTGTGGTCATCGAGGGTGATTCCTCTTTCTCCACTCCCGATAATGACACTGTCATGCAACTCCTCAAGAGTGGACCTCGAGGGTGACTCCTCTTCCGTTCACCTTGAAGATAAACATCAGGTGGAAATCCATCGAGGGTGATTTCCTCAGGTTTTCCTTTGGTGTCAGACACACAGCTACTATGGTTACCATGACTTTACACTGAACCTGGTTACTAAAGACGGGTCGACCCTGAGGGGTACCCGCGCGAGCTTAATTGCGAGTGATGTGTAGTCGGGTTGACCTGGAAGGTGCCTGCGAGATAAATACCAGGCGGGGCCGGGCACTCGCCCTTGCCGCAAGTTCTCGAGACGGGGCGATGGGGTCACAGCTTTCGTGAGTCTCTGCTCGTTACCGCACGTTCCCAAAACACTAAACGGTTTGGATATTTGATCCAAGGGGCCTCTGGCCTGATAGCGCTAACCATCACGTGGGCATAGTATGGGCGTTCTGCGTCGTCTGTATCAGCCGAAGCTTAACTGACGTCATTGCGACTGAGCGGCGCGCGCCGGGTTGGACTGGTTAGGCTCCTACCTTTTTGAAGGAGGTTGCTAGGTCTGCTCACCGGCCGCGTACGCAACGTGCAGGAGTTCCTGGGGCGATTGGCCCATGACCCCTGGGGGCATAGGGTTTAGTCCAGCGTGCATGACCTCTCTATTAAGCCTAGGTCGGGTTGCGGCGTATTGTTTGGCCGAGGGCGGGCATGACCTGATGGTGTGTCCGGCCGGAGTTAAGCAAGCGTGATGGGTAAGTTGGTGCACCCCTGCAGGGAATAAAACATCTATTGATAGCCTGTCCTACGGTAACGGACACTTGGAGTTGTATCCCGATCGCTACAACTAGAACTGGATGCTGAGGCATTGTTTGGATATGTTGCTTCGGGAGTCGAGAAAGGATCCCGGAGCGTTGGAACAACAACATGGCTTTGGAAGCGGCCATTGGAGGTTCTGCTATCGAATTTGGAGTTTCATACATACATGACAAGGTTTATTCTTTTAACGTCTCCTCTAAGCAAGTTGGTTTCCTGGTTCTTAATCTCCGTTCTTTTACTTGCCTAAACTTCAAATGTTATTTCAATCTCTGGGGTCGTGGTGGCCCTAATTGGGAACGCGAATTCCGTCGTTGGACTATAGAATGTGAGGCTGAGTGGATACTCATTAGTCCGTCCAAACGACGAGCTGCTCTTGGCATGCTAGCTATGCATAATCCACTACGTAAGTCCTCTCTTCGATCAGGTGCAAAAGTTCAGAAGAGGATTTCTTTTGCTACCATGCAAAACTATGATGCTTGCAAAGGTTATAGATACCCCGCAACACAGGCTGAGATTGACACCATTATTGAAGCGGGCTATGATGTTTCAGCCCATGAGAGGGTTATCATTCATCCCTCGCCGCCGGTGAATCTACGTTGGACGGCGGCGGCGCCGCCGATCATTTTTGGTACGGTTCAATCAAAAGATCTCATTCCTAATACTGCGCCGGCTTCTTCGCAACCACAGGATCTGCATGCCCGCGATACGTTGCTGGTTGTTTCCACGTCCACCCCGGAACCTCCGGCCACCCATGTTGGGCTTTCTGCATCTGGGCCTTCTGCACCTGGGCCGATTGCACCCGGCCCTCTGCCTGTTGAGTTGCCATCTTCGCAAGAGGCACGTGATCAGTTTAACAATATGGTGGATGACATGGTGGCCCGGGTGTTAACGTGCTCTAAATGCTTGCAACAGGGCCACATGTCTGCTTCTTGCCCTGTTTGTTTGGCTTGCAATCGTTCTGGTCACCGCAGCTCTCAATGCAAGCAATGGGCTTTGGATAACGGTCTAGTTTGGAAAGTCAAAAATAAGGTGCCACAAAATCTTGGTAAATTGAAGGAGGTGGAATCAGTTCCTGCCACGAGTCCTATTCCTATTCTACCTCCTCGCGTCTCCTCGGTTTTAGAGACGACCTCCCACGCGCACCAGCAGAGTCCTGTCCCATCGCTGCCGTCCTCCACCATTGTCCAATCTTCATCTCCTCCACCACCCACCACCTTGCTGCCTCCATCAACCATGGCCAACTTCGCCATTAATCCTGAGGAATTCCTACCGCCGGGCTTTGGAGTCATTGATGGTGGGCCAACGAGGTTGCCGCAGACGTTTCTTTCTCTGGCGGTCGCTCCAGATCAACATCACGAACAGTACGCAATCGGCATTGTGGAGCCCCCTCCGCCGCCTGGTCAGAATCTGCAATTCCGACAGCTGGTTAGTGACTTTGTTATGAATCACCTTCATCGAGATGTTCTTAGCGATCAGCAGTGGATCGAGGGTGTTGGGCTTTTTGAGTTTAGAAGTGCTGCTTCAAGACAGGCCATCATGGATCATCCTCCATATGACCTTGCCAATGGGCACTTTGTTCGTTTCATCCCGCATAATCACGGTATCAATTATAGAGCCACCCAAGGTTTTCGCAGAGGCTGGCTCATGATATTGGGGATTCCATTGGACTACCGCAACGCTAAGTATATTTCTGATGCAGTGAGTACCTTTGGTCGCTATCATCAGTGGCATCAAGATGATCCTCGCATGGTTCGCACTCTGGTTTATGCTTCCTTTCCCTGTCCTGAGCAAGTTCCGCGTGATATTGTCTATCGAGAGTATGGTGATTTCGGGGCCTTAAGAATCTCATGGACTGCTCCTGTTTACGTCCTCTCCACGGAGTTTGCTGACATTCTCCCTGTGGATGAAGATCCCATGCCGGTGAATGGCAATCCGCATCCTTTGCCAGGGCATCTTCAGTTTGACAATTTCAACTTCGTTATGCCGGAATATCCTCAGCTTGGATGGAATGAGCCCCAACTCGCTTGGAACGAGCCCCCAGTTCAGCAGCAAAACAATGATGAGGTTGCCGTTGATGACTAGGTCCAAGATGACAATCCGCATGAAGTCTCGCAGGAATCTGTGGTGATGGACAATTCTGGGCCAGGTCAAAGCTCTGACAGTGACAGTCATGCCCATGCCCTCGCTGTGTACCAGCCACCTGCAGTTCAGCCGCCGATTTTTGTTGGTCGCATTCTTACTTTCTATGGACCTGAGATTCCACCGCAGATGCTTTGGGCCCGTTGTTTTTCTCAAACGATGCCATTTGTGGAATCTCTGCACGTTCCTAAAGGTATGCCTATGCTCAGTCCTCTTCAGCCGTTTGTGTTGCCAAAGGATTCTTGGGAGCTTTCTTTCTCCACTTCGCGGCTATGCAACGAGCTGGTGTTCCTGCCGCCTGCACTTTGTCCTTCAGAGCCTGCAGTCAAGAAGTCCAAAGTTGTTCGCTCTCTCTGTTTCGATGAAGTTGCGCCTTCCAATGATGCGATGACAGTGTCTGATCCTCTGACTGCGGTTGAAATGGATACGTTTAACTTTTCTGCAACATCCAAGAAGACTCGGAGGAGAAAGTTTTCTGCTGTTGTGGAATCCCAGGTCAGACGAAGCGCTCGACTCTCTGCTATCCGGGATGGTTTCAGGCACAGTTCGCCAAAGCCTGCTCCTTTGAAGAAGCCATCCACCAAGCCTTTGAAAAAGCGGAAGGTGCAGGAGCATCAGTCTGATGATGCAGCTGATGCAGTTCCACCCCCCACGCCAATTCAAGTTCTTCAGAAGATTGGGCACCACCTTGGCATCGCTCCAGAGAAGATCTCGGCCGACATGCTTAATGCTGATCCGGCAACTTCGTCCGCTTCTTCATCGGCGCATAATGTTTAATCTTTTATTCGTGCTGGGTTTATGGTTAACCCCTGTTAAAACCATTTATCTTGCTAGGTTTTCTTTTTCAGTACTTGAAGTTACATGCAACTTGCGGCTCTGGAAGGGTCATCATTATGTGATGCCTGTTTTGCTACTTCTATTTTGGGGTTGTAATGACTAATACATCTTTTAGAGATTGGAAAGTGCTTTGCTGGAATGTGCGTGGACTGAATTCTGAAAATCGCCAATGTGATGTTCGCCAGAAAATAGAGGAGAGTGGCTGCTCTGTTATTTGTCTGCGGGAAACTAAATGTGAGATTATGGATCAATGATTCATTCGAAAGTTTTGCCCTCGCCGTTTCGATCATTTTATATTTGTCCCCTCGGTTGGGGCTTCTGGTGGCATGATTGTTCTTTGGAACTCTGCTGTCTTTACTGGCAAGCTGATTGAATCTCTCAGTTTTGGTATTACTGTGGAGTTTAAATCAAGATATAGTTCTGATGTCTGGACCTTGGTTACTGTTTATGGCCCTTGCCAAAACCCTGCTAGAGACGCATTTATCTCATGGTTGTATAACCTTGACATTCCCACAGATGCTAACTGGCTTTTGCTTGGCGATTTTAATTTTCTTAGGTCCATGGACAACAGAAACAAGCCGGGTGGTAATGTTAATGATATGCTTTTGTTTAATGAAGTAATAGGACACCTTGGTCTTATTGAGCTTCCTTTGAAAGGTAGACGGTTCACTTGGTCAAATATGCAGTCTATACCTTTGTTGGAGCAAATTGATTGGTTCTTTACTACAGTCAATTGGACCTGTCTTTTCCCGAACACCATGGTGCTACCTCTAGCTAGATCTACATCTGATCATACTCCTTGTGTGGTCTCCATTAAAACCATGATTCCAAAGGCAAAGATATTTCGTTTTGAGAATTACTGGGTTGACCTGCCTGGTTTTACGGACTGTGTTAGTCAGACTTGGTCTAAACCTGCCCACAGGATTTCATCTGCTGCTACTTTATCTGCAAAATTTAAGAATCTCATATATGCTCTCAAGGTTTGGCATACTAACCTTTCAAAAATCAAGAGGCTAATCCAAGACTGCAACAAGGTAATCTTACATTTGGATAATCTTGAAGAGCTTAGACCTTTATACATTCCTGAAGCTAACTTCAGAAGAATTGTGAAGTTACACCTGGAAGAGATTCTCAGATTGCAGTTCATTTACTGGAAACAAAGGTGCACAATTAGAAACATCAAAGTTGGGGAAGACAATACAAAGTTCTTTCATGCTATGGCTACTGAGAGATTCAGGTCCAACACAATTTCCAGTATCACTGTGGATAATGATATTATCTCTGACCATGCTACCATGTCTGCCCTCTTTTTGCAAGAATTCAAAGATAGAATGGGTTGTTCCAATGGTATCATTATGGGATTTGATCTGGATTCCATCATTACAAAAGTGGAGGGTTTGGATGATTTAACTAAACCCTTTTCTCAAGAGGAAATTGAGCTGGTCATTAAGCAGATGCCATCTGATAAAGCTCCTGGACCTGATGGTTTCACTGGTCTTTTCTTAAAAAAATGCTGGAATATCATCAAAGAGGATTTCATGAAGCTAGTGCAAGAATTCTATGATGGGTCTTTAAACCTGGAATGTATTAACACTTCCCTGATAACTCTGATACCAAAGAAACCCAGTTCTGAAACTATGAATGACTATAGGCCTATTTCACTGACTAACACATGCCTAAAGTTTTTAACAAAACTTTTAGCTAATAGGCTGCAAGGAGTCATTCTATCTTGTTTGCATAAGAATCAGTATGGATTCTTGAAGTCTAGATCCATTCAGGACTGTTTGGCATGGTGTTTTGAATATATACATCAATGCCAAACATCAAAAAGGCCCATTGTGCTTCTAAAGTTGGACATCACTAAAGCCTTTGACACCATTGAACATGAAGCTATCTTAAGGATCCTCAGATATAAGGGTTTCAATGGGAAGTGGATTTCATGGATCAAGACCATTTTATCTTCTGGATCTTCATCCATTTTGCTGAATGGGGTACCTGGTAGTCACTTCCATTGTAAGAGAGGGGTCAGGCAAGGGGACCCCATGTCCCCTTTGCTTTTTGTTCTTGCTGCTGATCTTCTACAATCTGTGGTGAATGACATGTGCAGTAGAGGAATCTTAACTCTGCCAATCCCTACAAACTGTCCACATTACCCAATTGTTCAATATGCAGATGATACCTTAATTGTTCTTCCTGCTATAGATCATCAACTCATTGCCCTGAAGGACATGTTAGATGTTTTTGCAGCTTCAACTGGACTATCAGTAAACTTTGCTAAATCTATGATGATCCCCATTAATTTATCTGCTGAGGAGGCACACAGGTTATCCACATTATTAGGCTGTCAGCTTGGAACAATGCCATTTAATTATTTAGGTTTGCCTATGGGTACAACTAAGCCTACAGTCCAAGACTTGCTTCCTTTGGTGCATAGAATTGAAAGAAGGCTCTCTGCATCTTCCTGTTTCCTTGATCAAGGCTGCAGACTACAGCTTCTTCAGTCTGTCTTATCTTCTATGCCCATATATTTCTTTTGCTCTCTGGACATCCCAATTGGCATTCTTAAACAAATTGAAAGGATACAGAGACAGTGTTTGTGGAGAGGCAATTCTGACACACCAAAGCAGTCTCTTGCAGCATGGAAATTGGTTTGTTTACCAAAGGATAAAGGGGGTCTTGGAGTGCTTAACCTCAAAGTGCACAATGAAGCTCTGTTGATGAAATTTCTTCATAAGTTTTACAACCATCATGATATCCCTTGGGTAAGCTTGGTCTGGGATTCTTACTATCATGATTCTGTGCCTCATTCAACTATTCTTTGTGGATCTTTTTGGTGGAGAGATGTTTTCAAATTATCTGCCAAATATTTGTCTATTGCCAAACCTTTCCTTGGTAATGGAACCTCCATACTTTTCTGGCATGATCCTTGGCTGTCTGCCCTCAATGGAGAGCCATTGAGCAATTACTACCCCAGGTTATACTCTTATGTGATTGATGGTCATCTTTCTGTTGCTCAAGTTTTGGCTCAGGATCTTTTGGGATCTTTTCATATGCCTCTATCCACACATGCTTTTGATGAACTACAGCACCTGCAAAATGCTTTGAGCTCCCAGGGTACTTCACAAGACACTGATAGCTGGATTTGGCCTTTTAATAAAGGATCCTTTAGGCCCAAATCATACTATACTCAGGTTCATCAACAAATAGTTTCTGACCCTACCTTTTCTTGGATATGGAAGAGTGCATGCACAATGAAGATCAAAATGTTTGGTTGGCTTCTCCTTAGAGATAGGCTCAACACCCGAGATATGCTTCAGCGCAGACATTGGCATGTGGATGACCTAACCTGTGTTCTCTGTCCTCATCTTATACATGAAGATGTCAGCCATCTTTTCTTCTCCTGCATATTCAGCCAAAGAGTTTGGAACTATTTGCAAATCTCATGGGATCCTGCACCTGGTATGACTACCTACCAAATGGCTTGCAAAGCAAGGACTGATTTTGGTCAGCCTTTCTTTACTGAAGTGGTTTTTACTGCTGCCTGGAATATTTGGATTACCAGGAATGGAAAGGTCTTCAGAAATGTATCTCCTCTTTTCAGGCGATGGAGGCACAATTTTATCCATGACATGACTCTCTTATCTCATAGGATAAAATGTAAATATAAGGATAGCTTCATGTATTGGTTAGCTAATTTACCTTAGACCCTTCTGTTTCCTCAACCTTTGTAAGTATCTCTAACTTTGTTGTATTTTGATTCTTTTATAACTCAATAAAGTGGGCTGTGGGGCTTTTGCCCTGCAGTATATAGTCAAAAAAACAACATAAATATGACTTATGATATACTACTCCACTTCCCCCTGTTGCTGCAAGACGGTGGTTTCCAGAAGATGCTAGTCTTCGATAGGACTAGCTTCTCCCCCTCTTATTCTGGCATTCTGCAGCTTAGTCCACAGATACTACCCCCTTTTTGATACCGATGCATATGTAGTGTAGATCCTTGCTTGCGAGTACTTTGGATGAGTACTCACGGTTGCTTTGCTCCCCCTTTTCCCCATTCTTTCTTCTTGCTGGTTGATGCAACCAGATGGTGGAGTCCAGCAGCCAGATGCTACCCTTGACGACGGCTACTACCCCGACAAAGCCTACTACCTCATGGAGACAACTGACGACCAGGAGTAGTTAGGAGGTCCCAGGCAGGAGGCCTTGCCTTTTCGATCGTGTTGTTTTATGCTAGCCTTCTTAAGGCGAACTTGTTTAACTTATGTCTGTACTCAGATATTATTGCTTCCGCTGACTCTTGTGTTTTCAAGCTTATGTATTCGAGCCTTTGAGGCCCCTGACTTGTAATATAAAGCTTATATTATTTTATTTGTGTCTAGAGTTGTGTTGTGATATCTTCCAGTGAGTCCCTGATCTTGGTCGTACACATTTGCGTGCATGATTAGTGTACGGTCAAATTGGGGGCGTCACAAAGTGGAGGGGCCATGTGGGGTCCTCGAGGCAGGGGGCGCGCCCTGTGCCCTCGAGGCCATGTGCTGGCTCCCCTCGCTGTGTGTTCAATGCCATATTTTCTTAAATATTCTAGAAAAAATCATATTTCATTTTCATGGCATTTGGAGAACTTTTATTTTCGGGATATTTTTTATTGCACGGATAAGTCTGGAAACAGACAGATAATGCTAATTTTCTTTTCTTTAACGTAATTAACAGAAAGTAAAAGGAGGGTACAGAAGGTTTGTGCTATCTAGATTCACCTATCCCATGCTCATCAAAAGGAATCCATTAACAAGGTTGATCAGGTCTTGTTAATAAACTCTTTCCGAGTAACATGAAACCGGAGAATTTTTGAATAACACTAGGTTACCGTAATGGGGATATGTATGTCCCCAACAATAAGTATGTCATATGCCTTCTTGATAGTAGGAATAGGAAACTCAAAATCTCCAATAGTAATAGTCGAAGTTTTTCCAATATAATTAATACTGTGGACGTGAGGTTGTTTCCTCGGAAAGTGTACCGTTTGCTCATTACCATTGACATGAAAAGTGACATTGCCTTTGTTGCAATCAATAACAGCCCCTGCAGTATTCAGAAAAGGTCTTCCAAGATAATAGACATACTATCATCCTCGGGGATATCAAGTATAACAAAGTCCGTTTGAATAGTAACATTTGCAACTACAACAGGCACATCCTCACAAATACCGACATGTATAGCAGTTGATTTATCAGCCATTTGCAAAGATATTTTAGTAGGTGTCAACTTACTCAAGTCAAGTCTATGATATAAAGAGAGCGACATAACACTAACACCTGCTCCAAGATTCCACAAAGCAGTTTTAACATAGTTTCTCTTAATGGAGCAAGGTATAGTAGGTACTCCTGGATCTCCTAATTTCTTAGGCATTCCAATCTCAAAAGTGTAATTGGCAAGCATGGTGGAGATTTCTACATCATGTATCTTTCTTTTGTTGGTAATAATGTCTTTCATATACTTGGCATAAGGATTTGTTTTAAGCATATCAGTCAAACGCATACGCAAAAAGATAGGTCTAATCATTTCAGCAAAGCGCTCAAAATCCTCATCATATTTTTTCTTGGATGGGTTCGGAGGAAAAGGCATGGGTTTCTGGTCCCTTGGTTCTCTTTCCCTACCGTGCTTCCTAGCAACAAAGTCTCTCTTATCATAACGTTGATTCTTTGATTGTGGGTTATCAAGAACAACATCAGGTTCAATCTCTACATCATTATCATTGCTAGGTTGAGCATCAACATGAACATCATCATTAATATTATCACTAGGTTCATGTTCATTACCAGATAGTGTCTCAGCATCGGAAACAGATATATCATTGGGATTCTCAGGTGGGTGAGCTACAGGTTCACTAGAAGCATGCAAAGTCGTATCATTTTTCTTTTTCTTCTTCTTAGAAGAACTAGGTGCATCTAAATTAGCTCTCTGGGAATATTGCTCAATTCTCTTAAAGTGGCCTTCAGGATATAGAGGTTCCTGAGTCATTCTATCACCTCTAGTCACAACTCTGATGGCATTATCATTATTCTTACTATTTAATTCACCGAGCAAATCATTCTGAGCCTTAAGTACTTGTTCTACTTGAGTGGTGACCATAGAAGCATGTATACTAATAAGTTTCAGTTCATCTTTAGCATTAGACAGATAATCACTCAAGCGTTCGATCATATGAGCATTGTGTTGTAATTGTCTACCAACATAAGCATTGAAGTTTTCTTGTTTCACAATAAATTTGTCAAACTCATCTAAGCATTGTCTTGCATAATTATAACGGGGAATATCACTTTCATCAAATCTATAAAGAGAATTTACCTTTACTACCTGTGTCGGTTTATCAAGACAATGTATTTCTTCAATAGGCGGTAAATTCTTAACATCTTTAGCTTTAATACCTTTTTCTTTCATAGATTTCTTTGCCTCTAGCATGTCTTCAGGACTGAGAAATAGAACACCTCTTTTCTTCGGAGTTGGCTTAGGGGCTGGTTCAGGGAGTGTCCAAATATTTTCATTGGCCAACATATTATTCAATAATAATTCAGCTTGTTCCACTGTTCTTTCCCTGAAAACACAACCAGCACAACTATCCAGGTGGTCTCTGGAAGCATCGGTTAGTCCATTAGAAAAGACATCAAGTATATCATGCATCTCAAGAGGATGATCAGGCAAAGCATTAAGTAACTGGAGAAGCCTCCCCCAAGCTTGTGGGAGACTCTCTTCTTCAGTTTGAGCAAAGTTATATATTTCCCGTAAGGCAGCTTGTTTCTTATGAGCGGGGAAATATTTAGCAGAAAAGTAATACATCATATCCTGGGGACTATGCAGACAACCAGGATCAAGAGAATTAAACCAAGTCTTAGCATCACCCTTTAACGAGAACGGAAATAACTTAAGGATATAATAGTAGCGAATCTTTTCATCATTGGTAAACAGGGTAGCTATATCATTCAACTTGGTAAGATGTGCCACAACAGTTTCAGACTCATAGCCATGGAAAGGATCAGATTCAGCCAAAGTAATTAACTGAGGATCAACAGAGAATTCATAATCCTTATCAGTAACACATATTGGTGAAGTAGAAAAAGCAGGGTCATGTTTCATTCTAGCATTCAGGGACTTTTCTTTCAGCTTAGCTAATAACTTCTTAAGATCATATCTATCATTGCAAGGAAGAAAGTCTCTAGCAGTTTCTTCATCCATAACATAACCCTCAGGCACGACAGGGAATTCATATCTATTGGGAGTAGTTTATCATCACTTTCATAAATATCATCAACATTTGCACTCTCCCTAACCTTAGCAATTTGTTCATCTAGAAATTCACCTAGTGGCACAGTATCAGGCATAGAGGTAGTTTCATCATACATAGCAGAAGTAGCATCATCAAGAACATACGACATATCAGATTCAATAGCAGGAGTAGGTGTCGCAAGTTTACTCATAACAGAAGGAGAATAAGGCGCAGAGCTAGATGGCAGTTCCTTACCTCCCCTCGTAGTTGAGGGTAAGATCTTGTTTTTTGAGTCCTTCAAATTCTTCATAGTGATAAGCATATATAAATCCCAAGTGACTTAAAGAATAGAGCTATGCTCCCCGACAACGGCACCGGAAAATAGTCTTGATAACCCACAAGTGTAGGGGATCGCAACGGTTTTCGAGGGTAAATTATTAAACCCAATTTTTTTGATTCGACACAAGGGGAGCCAAAGAATACTCTTAAGTATTAGCAGTTGAGTTGTCAATTCAGCCAGACCTGGAAACTTAGTATCTGCAACAAGATAGTTTAGTAGCAAAGTAATATGATAGTGGTGGTAGCAGCAATAAAAGTAACGATAGTGTTTTTGTAGTTTTTGTGATATAAGCAACGGAAAAGTAAATAGCAACTAGCAACATAGGTAAAGCTCGTAGGCTTTGGATCGGTGATGGGAAATTACGTTGGATGCAATTCATCTTGTAGAAGTTAAAACCTAGGGTGACACAGAACTAGCTCTAGTTCATCAATGCAATGTAGGCATGTATTTCGAATATAGTCATACGTGCTTATGGAAAAGAAGTTGCATGACATCTTTTGTCCTACCCTCCCATGGTAGCGGGGTCCTATTAGAAACTAAGGGATATTAAGGCCTCCTTTTAATAGAGTACCGGACCAAAGCATTAACACATAGTGAATACATGAACTCCTCAAACTATGGTCATCACCGGGAGTGGTCCCGATTATTGTCACTTCGGGGTTGCCGGATCATAACACATAGTAGGTGACTATAGACTTGCAAGATAGGATCAAGAACACACATATATTCATGAAAACATAATAGGTTCAGATCTGAAATCATGGCACTCGGGCCCTAGTGACAAGCATTAAGCATAGCAAAGTCATAGCAACATCAATCTCAGAACATAGTGGATACTAAGGATCAAACCCTAACAAAACTAACATGATTACATGATAGATCCCATCCAACCCATCACCGTCTAGCAAGCCTACGATGGAATTACTCACACACGATGGTGAGCATCATGGAATTGGTGATGGAGGAAGGTTGATGATGACGATGGCGACGATCTCCACTCTCCGGAGCCCCGAACGGACTCCAGATCAGCCCTCCCGAGAGAGATTAGGGCTTGGCGGCGGCTCCGTCTCGTGAAACGCGATAATTCTTTCTCCTCGATTTTTCTCTCCACGAAACAGAATATATAGGACCTGGGGATACGTTGGTGGAGCTTCGGGGGGCCCTCGAGGCTGGGGGCACGCCCTGGGAAGGGGGCCGCGCCCCCCACCCTCGAGGACAGGCCGTGGGCCCCCCGGTGTGGATCTTCTTGCAGGTATTTTTTATATTTTCTGAAATAATTCTCCGTTGATTTTTAGGCGATTCAGAGAACTTTTTATTCTGCACAAAAACAACACCATGGCAGTTCTGCTGAAAACAGCGTCAGTCCGGGTTAGTTCCATTCAAATCATGCAAGTTAGAGTCCAAAACAAGGGCAAAAAGGGTTTGGAAAAGTAGATACGTTGGAGACGTATCAGTCATACCGCGAGGTATATCCCCGACACATAGGGTCCGCACGCTCGACGTTCGATGACGATTTGTATTATGAGTTATGTGTTTTCGTGACCGAAGTTTGTTCGGAGTCCCGAATGAGATCACGGACATGACGAGGAGTCTCGAAATGATCAAGTGGTACAGATTCATATATTGGAAGGTCATATACGGACACCGGAATGGTTCCGAAGAAGATCGGGGATTTTTCGGAGTACCGGGAGGTCACCGGAACCCCCTGGGAAAGTTAATGGGCCTATTGGGCCATAGTGGAGAGAAGGAGGCTGCCACAGGAGGTGGGGCGCGCCCCGCCCCCAAGCCCAAACCTAATTGGACTACGTGTGGGGGGGTGCGTGTCGGGGGAAACTGTCCGCCACGAACACCTATGGGACCGGAGCCCCTTGTCTGTGCGGTACGAGGGCGGAGGGAGCACGAAGAGCAGATCGAGGCAGACGCGCGGGCAGTTTTTACCCAGGTTCGGGCCGCACGGATGCGTAAAACCCTACTCCTGCTTGGTTGTGTATTGAGTTGAGCGCTCGGGAGCTTGAAGAAGCAGCTACACCGTGCGTGAGAGTAATCTAGGTTTCGAACCCCCTCCACGTTGTGCATGGGCCTCCTTTTATAGTGCAAGGGGTCACCGACAGGTGTCAACGTAGGAGAAAGGGGTAAAAATGTAAAAGAGGTGGTAGTTGTAACAGTGCGGGAACAGTGGAGCTACAGTACAGAACAGTGGTCTATACCTACTTTAACAGTGGGGGACAAGGGCATTTAATGCCCGTCGCCGTCGACCCCAAAAGCTCCCGCCGTTGCGTCTCCGTCTGCCACGGCGATGGATCCTCTGCCGTGGAGTGCCACCGTGTCCCCCAGGCTGCACAGCCATCCGCCACGCGTCCCTGGAGTGGCCCCAGGGCGACGCGTGGGCCGATGAGCTGGAGCGCGGGCACACAGCGCACCTCCCCCGGCAAGCACCTTGCCGGGGATCTCGACCTTGCCGGGCCCGGAAGCTTGCCGCTCCCCGAGCCCTTGCCGGGTCTTCTAAGGTAAAATCTTCTATTCGTCCTGACAAGCTCCTCTTGCCAGGGCCTCGTGCTAGTTAAGCAATCTCGAGCCTGGGACGGCCTTCCCGGCAAGCTCCTCTTGCCGGGGTCTTGGTCTTCTGTCTTGTATACTTTGTTTTTGAATGGCTAGATAAGGGGCAGGAAGGTCTCCGGCACGCGCGTGGTGAACCTTGCCGCGGGGGGGCTGCCGCTGCCCGTGCACAAGTTGGGGTACTAGGGTACCCCTACCTTAGTACACCGACAGTGCGGCCCCCTTTCCTTCTCCCTCTCCCTCCTTTCCCCTTTCCCCTCTCCATAAGAAGGAAGGAGGGGGACTGAATCCTACTTGGACTAGGAGTTCAAGTAGGACTCCCCCTTGGCGCACCCCTCCTAGGCCGCCGGCCTCCTCCTCCCCTCCTTTAAATACGTGGGCAGGGGGCACCCCAAAGGCACACCAAGATTTGTCTTAGCCATGTGTGGTGCCCCCTCCACAGTTTACTCCTCAGGTCACTGCGTCATAGTGCTTAAGCGAAGCCCTGCACGGAACACATCACCAACACTGTCGCCACGCCGTCGTGCTGATGGAACTCTCCCTCGACCCTCTACTGGATCAAGAGCTCGAGGGACGTCATCGAGCTGAATGTGTGCTGAACACGGAGGTGCCGTATGTTCGGTACTTGGATCGGTTGGATCGTGAAGACGTTCGACTACATCAACCGCGTTACATAACTCTTCCGCTTTCGGTCTACGAGGGTACGTGGACACAGTCTTTCCGTCTCGTTGCTATGCATCTCCTAGATAGATCTTGCGTGAGCATAGGATTTTTTTTGAAATTTCATGCTACGTTCCCCAACAGGTAGCACATGATTTTATTAAAGAAGACAATGACAAGCGACTCCTCTACAACCTAGTATTTAGTCAGGGTACTTGTGACATTATTACCTTGCCTGCACCTTCTTTGTTCGATATTCGTTCAGGCAGGTACACCATTATGCCGGAGGACATTTACACATACTGGAGACTGACACAATCTCCATCACCTGAGAGGGCACCAGTTCCTGATCCGTATGAGGAGCCTGTTTATCAGTGGGAGACACAGGAGCTTGCCAACCAGTGGAACCCTCAGGACCCTCCGCAGTATCCAGGAGAGGGTTATTTCCAGTCGTGGCCATATACCAACTTAGGCCTAAAGCCTAAGCTTGGGGGAGTACGTATTTCTCACCGACATTACATTCATGTTCACACACTCATTCCAGTTGTCGGTGTTCATACTTTTTCCATTGTATCATCCATGTTAGTTTATTTTTCTCGATTTCTTCTTGTGTGTTTGAAAAGCTTTAAAAAAAACCAAAAATAATTCTCGTTTCTTTTTGTCTTTTCTTTCTCGTTTATTTGCTAAGTAGTTTGTAATATTAAAAACAGAACCCCAAAAGATTTCTCGTTCTTCTTTTGCTTGTTGGGAGCTTTCCCGTGTAAATAGTTTTTTTCGTTCTTGTTTTTATTTTCTTTGAAAAAATAAAAACCCCAAAAATATTTTAGTGTGTTTCTCTAAAATTCCTTTTCTTTTCTTTGGGTCGTGAGGAGAAGACCACAATGACAATGTTGAGTGGCTCTCATATGCATTATTGATCTAACAAAGAGCCCACATGACCTTGTATTCTCCTTTGAATAATGTTTGCAGATTCTAGCTTAGTCTAATGCACGTACACTCTTATTATTATTCACATCATTCGGTCGTGCCAGTGAAAGGCAATAATGACAAAATTGGATGAAGTGATTGAGGTGAACAAAAGTTGATACGAACTTGACCTATTTTGTTTTTGTAAATATGATTAGCTCATCAGTCTTGATTCATCCTATTATGAATGAAACATGTTTGCAATGGCAATTAGATATCATAATTATTCATACCATGCTTAAGTAGCTAGGAGTTGATAATGGTTTGTCTTGTATGCCAACATGCATTTTAAAATGGTTATGATGTGGTATGATAGGATGGTATCCTCCTTTGAATGTTTTGAGTGACTTGACTTGGCACATGTTCATGCGTGTAGTTGAATCAAAACCGACATAGCCTTCATAATATTTATGTTCATGGAGTTTTAGATCTTACTCATGCTTGCATTTAATGTTGATTAACCTCAATGCATGTTTATGACCGTTATCGCTCTCTAGTTGGCCGCTTTTTCTCAATCTATTTTCTAGCCTTCACTTGTACTAAGCGGGAATACTGCTTGTGCATCCACTTCTATAAACCCAAAGTTGTTCCATATGAGTCCACCATACCTACCTATATGCGGTACTTACCGACCGTTTCAAGTAAATTTGCATGTGCCAAACTCTAAACCTTCAAATGGTAATCCATATTGTATGCCCGAATCGCTCATGTGGCGACTGAGGGCTCTCAATATCTTCCATGCTAGGTGGGTTATTCTCACGATGAGTGTTTATTCACTTGGCTTTCACAAGAAAGTGGCTGGTAATGGGGATGCCCATTTCCATGCTCAAATGAAATCAAAATATAATTAAACAGAACTCCCCTAGGACTGTTGTCGGTATGGATGGTACCCGTGGATTCGGTTAGCCATGGAGTGTGCTTGTTGGTGGAGGGGTAGTAAAACTTTACCATTCTGTTTGGGAACCGCATATAATGTACGTAGCATGGAAGATGGTGAGAACTCTTGGTCGTTGCGTTGACAATGAAAGCATATCCCTCAAAATTATATTCATCTTTGTTTCAAAACTCGAGCTCTAGCACCTCTACAAATCCATGCCTCCCTCTGCGAAGGACCTATCTATTTACTTTTATTGTTCATAATCTTCTCATTAAAGCACCAACTGGAGAGCACCACTGTCATTTATATGCTTTGTTTTTAATTGATGTTTACTATGAGTGTGACTGGATCTCTTTTTCCATGAATTACAATGTCCAGTCAATCCTTGATCTTCAGAGGTGCTCTACATTTATGTTTTGCGGTCTCAAAAAGGGCTAGCGAGATACCATTATATCATATTGTATTATGATTGTTTTGAAAAAGTGTTGTCATCGGAGATATCTTATTATCGCTTGCTAGTTGATTGTGCTATTGATATGAGTAAATGTGAGACCTAAATGTTATTGTGAACATGGTTAGTTTATAATCTTTGCTGAAAACTTGAACCTTGGCTAGACATATTTGCAACAACAAGATCAAACAGAGTTTGTAAAAGTTTTTCTTTGTCACTTTTAGTTTGTCAACTGAATTGCTTGAGGACAAGCAATGGGTTAAGCTTGGGGGAGTTGATACATCTCTGTCGTATCTACTTTTACAAACTCTTTTGCCCCTGTTTAGGACTCCAATTTGCATGATTTGAATGGAACTAACCCAGACTGACGCTGTTTTTAGCAGAATTGCCATGGCGTTATTTTTGTGCAGAAATCAAAGGCCTCAGAATGACCTGAAAATATACGGAGAATATTTTTGGAAAATATACAAAATACTAGCGCAAAGAGTTACTAGAGGGGGGCCACCCAAAGGCCACAAGCCCTAAGGGCCGCCCCCTTGACTTGTGTGCCCCGTTGACCTCCTCCGACCCTAAATCCAACTCTATATATTCATATTCGGGGAGAAAAAAAAATCAAGGAGAAGGATTCATGTGTTTTATGATACGGAGCCGCCGCCACCTCCTATTCTTCACCAGGAGGGCTGATCTGGAGTCCGTTCGAGGCTCCGGAGAGTGGAATCCATCGTTGTCGTCATCATCAACCTTCCTCCATCACCAATTTCATGATGCTCACCATCGTGCGTGAGTAATTCCATCGCAGGCTTGCTGGACGGTGATGGGTTGGATGAGATTTATCATGTAATCGAGTTAGTTTTGTTAGGGTTTGATGCCTAGTACCCACTATGTTCTGAGTTGATGTTGCTACGACTTTGCTATGCTTAATGCTTGTCACTAGGGCCCGAGTGCTATGATTTCAGATATGAACCTATTATGTTTTCATGAATATATATGTGTTCTTGATCCGATCTTGCAAGTTGTAGACACCTATTATGAGTTATGATTCGCATACCCCAAGGTGGCAATAATTGGGATTCTTTCCGGTGATTGCCATAGTTTGAGGAGTTCATCTATTCACTAAGTGCTAATGCTTTGTTCCGGTTGTCTATTAAAAGGAGGCCTTAATATCCCTTAGTATCTATTAGGACCCCGCTGCCATAGAAGGGTAGGACAAAAGATGTCATGGAAGTTCTTTTCCATAAGCATGTGTGACTATATACGGAATACATGCCCGCATTATATTGATGAATTGGAGCTAGTTTGTTGTTGCCCTAGGTTATAACTTCTACATGATGAATACCATCCTACACATATCATCACCGATCCATTGCCTACGAGTTCGTCTCATATTGATCTTTGCTAATTTACATCGGTTACTGTTGCTGTTACGATCACCGTAAAACTGTTACTGTTACTATTGCCACTGTTACCGTTACTATCACATCGCTTTGCTACTAAATACTTTGATGCAAATATTAAGTCTTCCAGGTGTGGTTGAATTGACAATTCAACTGCTAATACTCGTGAATAATCTTTAGCTCCCCTTGTGTTGAATCAATAAATTTGGGTTGAATACTCTACCCTTGAAAACTGTTGCGATCCCCTATACATGTGGGTTATCAAGCGAGCCTGTGTCCCAGACATACCATGTGGCTATGCTGGAGCCTACGGTTTTAGATATTAGGCTTAGGTGAGACATTTGAGTATTCGACTCAGTATCTATTCACCCTGAAAGTGCGTTATATCGACTAGAGGGGGGGTGAATTTGCTATTTTTATAAATTCGTCTCTGAGGAAATTCTGACTGAGGAATTTCCTAAGCAACAAACTACTTAGCAACGGAATAGATACTCAGGTGCAGGCATAACAAGGCAGTAGCATGGTCATCATGATGAAATGAAAACAAGCACAAAGTACAACTAGCGTGTAAACAGGATAAGCAGGCTGAGGACTTAGGACTGAAGAAATAGGGTTGAGGAAATTGAGAAAGTCTTCAATCAAAGTCTTCAAATAGTACAGATCAAATTCAACAACACATGAATGAGTAAATGGAAGAGTTGAGGAAATAGAACCAGTAGACTTGATAAAGACAATGATTTGGTAAACCAGTTACAACTGCTGTGACAGTTGTACATCTGGTTGGAGCGGCTAGGTATTTAAACCTGAGGACACATAGTCCCTGGAAGCCAGTCCCAGATACACAGTCCAGGACACCAATTCCTCACCATATTCTCCATGAGCTAAGGCCACACAGTCCTCACCCAATCACTCGTGGTAAGTCTACACAGGTGACTTCCAAACCTTCACAAACTCGGTCACCCGGCGATACACAATTCCTCTTGGATGCTCTAGACCATTGATGCCTAACTGTCTGTAAGATCACTGTCTTCAAAGGTAACAGGCGTCGGTTCCACACAGGAACAATCTCTTCAGTGATGCTCAATCACTTTTGGGTTTTAGGTTTTTGGGTTTTGGGTTTTTCCTCACTTGATGTTTTTCGCTCAAAGTCCTCGGAGGATGGGTTGCTTTAATGACAAGTGTCAGTTTCTCTCGGAGCAGCCAACCAACTAGTGGTTGAAGGGGGCGGCTATTTATAGCCTAGGGAGCAGCCTGACATGATAAGATATAAATGCCCTTCAATGATATGACCATTAGGTAGGTAGATATTTTGGGACAGCTGGCGCATAGCACAGCAACGGTCAGAATTTTGAGTATCAAATTCCTCAGGGCTATCATGTTCCTCACTTGTAGGAAATCCACACTAGCAAATTCCTAACTCCTCAGTCAGAACAGATTCCTTAGAGACCAGAAGAACTTCGTCTCTGTCATTGAAAAAATTGGTTGAACTATATGAGATTTCCAATGGCTTCACTCGAAAGGATTGGGTAGTGTAGGCTTTGAGTTGAGCATCACTTGGAAATATGTTTCCTTAGTTTTTTCTCGACCCCCTTTAACGGTATGGTGTTTCCTATGACTCAAGAAAGAGAAAATAAAACTACGAAAAAAAGTCTTCACTCTTCATAATCCTCGCATGATTATCCAAGTCTTCAAGGTCACACCAATTTATTCACTTTCAAAATCTTCAGAAATCAAAAGTTTTCAGTTGAAGACCTTCAATTTTAGGGGTCGACTATCTCTGTAAAAATCAAACTCCTCATAGACTTATAGGAATGTGTACACTCACAGACGCATCAGTCCCTTAACCTATAAGTCTTCAATACACCAATATCACTAAGGGGCACTAGATGCACTTCCAATCTCCCCCTTTTTGGTGATTGATGAAAATATAGGTTAAGTTTTCAACGGGGATAAACATATGAAGTGTAAATACTGATATTGAGGAATTTAATTGCAAGATATAGAAGAACTCCCCCTGAAGATGTGCGTAGTGAGGAATTTGCTTTTGAAGCAATGCACATTTGAAGAGTAGTATCATGGAGATCTCCCCCTATATCTTGTAATCCATACACGCATTTAACATATGATATGAAGAATTTGAAATGCATGATGAAATATGGTTACTGATGTAATTCAGCATGCATGCATTAACATAGATGAGGAAATAGCATGCAGAAGAACATAACGAAAGTATCAGACCACCATCGGGTTTAAGTTTACAACTCAATCCAACAAAGTCTTCAAAAGAACGAGAGTTGTAACTTAGCAAAAAAACGCCCATATATAAAGACCCGCTTGAAGACTAACTCAAATCCCCCCCCCCCCTTTGTCATAGAATGGCCAAAAGAGACGAAAAATGAGGACTAACGCCCTTGAAGAATATCACGAAGACGATGGAGGAGCGCCAGTGTTGTTGGGGTCGGTTGTTGGAGGAGGGCCTGCTGCAGTGTCGTCCAAATCTTCATACTCGTCAGTCTCGCGTGATGAAGAATATGAGCTGGCCACCAAGGAAGGAACTTTGACTTTCTTGAATTTCTTCGCCGGAGGCTGAGACCAGTCAAAGTCTTCCTTGAAGCCCATTCGCTTCAGATTTTCTTCGCTGTAGAGATGAGACATAACAACCCAGGTGCGATTGAAAACTTCATGGAGGTAGTAGTGATTTTTCTTCACTTCATTGTATGTAGCAGTCATGTTGTGAAGAATTGAACCAAATTGCCTCTTGACCCATTTATGGTTGCGATCAACCTTCTGGTGAAGACTGAGGTGAAGCTCACGATGAGTCATCACCCTTGGAGCTGTGGCTTGAGAATTTTGCTTTGAGGAATTGGCGGCAGAGACATGAGTGGCACAGTCATCATTGGTAGAGTAGGATGTAGCTTTGCGGAATTGACCATCCAATGGACGAATTCCTTCATCAATGATTGCAGCTTTGCCTTTTCCATCAACTGAGGAATGTGTCCGTTTGAGGACTTCAAGTGGAGGCAGATAGCTGAGATGATTCTGAAAGTTAGCCTTGTAAGCAATTGAAGACCTTGTGCTGATGAATCTCATGATCCAGGGAGCATAAGGCTTCAGATTGAAAGGAGACAGTGCAACATTTGCCAGAGTCCTCATGAAGAAATCATGATAGTTGATGGGGATCCCATGCATGATATAGAATAGCAGATTCTTCATGATGCCAACGATTTCTTCATCATTCGACTCGTGGCCTTTGATTGGACTCAATTTCTTTGTCAAAATGCGATAGACAGTCCGATGCACATATAGCAATTCCTTCACGAGGAATTTGGTTCTTGGTGCTTGACCAGGCTTCAGTGGTTTCATCAATACTTGCATATAATGATTAGTGTCGGGGTTTTGGGGCGACATATTCCAACGGATGGCTTATCATGCATGGGAACAATAGAGCGTCCCCTGGCCCTGGAAGCGGGATAAGGCGGAACTTAGGACGCCTACGGATCTTACCCAGGTTCGGGGCTCTCTGTGGAGATAACACCCCTAGTCGTGCTCTGCGGGGACTCCGCGTCATGACTAATGTCACTAGGGTAGCTACAAGGTTGCTCGTCGAGCTGTATCGTCTAAAGGAGGAAGATGAGCAAGGCTAGCTCACTACCTTCGCTCTAGGGAATCGGGATGGTAGCTAGGGTTTCTCCCTCTCTCTCTACATGACTCTCTTTCTTCTAGAGTTCAACCTTCGAACCCCTCCTCATGGAGGACCCTAGGGGGTTTATATAGGCCTACCCCATGGGTACAATTGTAATCCCGACAGAGTGGCCCCTGGGTGTCAGCGTCTTCCGGTGCCGGGCTCGCCGTCAGTCTGCTGGGGCCCGCCGCCTGTTGGCCCATGTGATTGCCTTTCACTGTAGGCGTGCTTTTGCTAACGGCAGCATCGTCAGGAGGGAAGTGGCTACAGTGCCGCCGTCTCCTGTCGTACACTGCCACCATGCCTTGTCTTGTCATCTTGATGAGGTTCAGACTTCTAGGGCTGGATTCGCCGTCTGTTACCAGGCGGCCGCCTCCCCTGGCCGCCTGCCAGGGGCGGCTTGTTTATGTCTTACCCACTAGCCGATGGGGCCAACCGCCTGCTGGCCCCGCCTTCTGTGGGTAGTGGGTTCGTGGCTTCCTCTGACCAAAGCTTGGTCACTAGCAGCATGGCTACAGAGACTCGCTGCTTAAGAGACGGCCATAAGGTACACATTCACTATAGCCACGCCCTTATAGATCTTCTAAGGACATGCTCAACTGTAGCCATGCCTCAGCTGCGCAGTGATCCCCAACACGCATCCCGAGGGATAGGCATAGGACCGTCTACTAGCTGCTGGCTGTGGAGCCGCCGCCTGTTTGGGCCCCTGCCGCCTGCTAGCAGTTGGCTCCTAGGGTAAGCTGTCCTAGGAGGCGGCCCGACGAGGAGACAGCTGGGGAGTAACAGGCGGCCTCAATTTGTCTCGAAATACCATGGGTGGTCGATGAGGACACCCGTGGTCAATATCTCCAACAGTAGTCCCCGAAGCTGGTGGAACTCTGCGGTTTGTGTTTTGAGGGCTGCAGGGTTCCAGCAGCTTCCCCCCTAAGTAGGACCAGCATCTTTCGTCCATCTTCTGAAAAGAGCCGTCTGCTAGCAGCCGGGCCCCCGCAGCGGGGGCCGGCTTCTGGCAGCCGGACCTGTGTCTTCAAATCTTCGAGGGGAAGATACCTCCTGGTCAGCAGGCAGTAGCGCAGGCCCGCCGACCGTTGGCGGCTCCCCACGCGTCGTCGCCCCCTCGCGTCAGCCTGCCAGCCCACACGCGTGATGGGACGTAGCAGTGGGCGGGGGCCCGCCACTACAGGGCCTCGGCTCACGCGTGGATCCGGTGTTGCAGGGGCAATCGATTGCCCTCCCCACGCGCATTTAATGCACGCGGATTAGGCGCACAAAAGGTGGGGGTCGTGCGGGGCGTGGAGCAGTTAATCCCACGTCCGCCCCCTCGACTTCGCCGCCCCGAGCTTATATGTAGGCCGGGGGAGAGAGGTTAGCGCCGTTCTCACGCCCGCCTCTCTCCATTCTCCTTCTTCTTCCTCGCTCCCGTCCGCTCCTCTTGCCAACTCCGCAGCGAGCCGCCGCCCCGAGCCATGGCCGCCGCAGCGCCAGTCCGCCACCACGGCGAGTGGGACGACATCGACGTCCTCGAGGAACACATCGAGTACCTCCGCCGGGCACGGAAGCTGCCTCCCGCCGACAAGGTCGCTGTGCGCCTAGCGCCGGCGGCGGAGATTAGGCCGGCGCCACGGCTCGGCGAGCGGGTCATCTTTCGCTCGCACTTCCCGTGCGGCCTCGACCTCCCAGCGAGCGGGTTATTCCGGTCCTTCTTGGATTTCTTGAACGTCCAACCTCACCACCTCACACCAAACACGGTGGTGACGTTGTCCTCCTTCGTCGTCCTGTGCAAGGCATACTTCGGCATCCTCCCCACGATGGAGTTGTGGACCGAGCTTTTCTATATGAAGCTCGGTACCGTAGTCCAAGGCATGGCCGCCCAGTGCGGGGGGTGTATCGCGGTGAAGCGCGGCGGGGCAAGAAACTACTTCCAGGCGCCGCAGCTCATGGCGTCGGTGAAGTTGTGGCAGAAGACATATTTCTATGTCTCCAATGTCAATCCCGCCCACGATTTCATCGGCCTGCCGGACTGGGCACCCGGCCCGCCTGCCGAGCCCCGTGCCTTCTGGAAGACTCGGCCCACCTCCCTCACGGAAGGCGCATCTATCGCCGTGCAGCGCCTCCGGGAGCTGACGGACAGTGAGGGCTTGGTTTCCGCGGACCTTTTGCTCACGTTCGCGGAGCGTCGGGTCCTGCCGCTGCAGCGCCGCCCTCACTTGATTTGTGACATGGGCGGGCACCGAGACCTGGGCCGGACGTGCACCAAGTTAATGCCATACAAGGAGGTGGCATACTTGGTGAACTACGTATCTAACTGCAAGGTCTCTGACTCCGGCTAGGCCTTTGGCAAGCCGCCGTACAGCCGCAGCAACCAGCCGCCTGCGGTGAGTTTTTCTTCTTTCTCAATTCTTCTTTCTTCTCCTTCCGCCTGCCACAGCCATCTGATCTTGGTGCCGTCTGCAGATCTTCCCCGGACAGCCGGCGCCAGGTTCTGGCCAGCCAAGCCGCCCTCTGGAACCAGATCGCTCCCAGAGCGACACGAGCGACCCCGATCTTGGGGCCGCCGCCATGAAGGAGGAAGAAGTGACAGGCGGCGGGGGCCAGCCAGCAGGCGGCCTGCCAGAAGGCGGCGTCGAGAGCTGGCCCGACGAGGAGGAGGAGGAGGAGGAAGCGTCGATCCGCATCCGAGAGGTGGGCCAGCCTGGGCATGGCAGCCAGCTGGCGGGGCCATCAGCCGCAGCCTGCGGCGTGAAGCGCCGGTCTTCTGCGGGGTCGTCTGGCACCCAGCCCAAGAGGCTCCGGTTGTCGACCGCCGCCACCAGGCACCGGGAGGCGGCCGCCAAGGCGATCCTGCCCAATCTCCCCAAGCCCAGACTGGTCGTATCCGGGTAAGTACCTTGCTTTCTTCTTTTTCTTTGACGTTTATCTTCTTCTGCCGTTCCCAACTTGGCTGATTTTCCATCTTCTTCGCGATGTTCACGCAGCGCGCCGCTCTTCCTCTCGCTGGCGCCAGTGGGCTCCATTGTGGGGGGCACGGATGTCCCCCCTGCGCCCCGCCGCGTGGATCCTGCCGCCGCGCTCCGGGAAGCGACGGAGAGAAACGCACGCGAGGCGCGCGAGGAGCAGGAGGCCGCAGACCGTGAGCGAGCGGTGGCTGAAGCTGCCGACAGGGCAGAGGCTGAGGCAGCTACTAAAGCCCAGGCAGACGCCGCTGCCCGAGCCCAGGAGCAGGAGGCAGGCTCCCAGCAGCCGGCGGGCCGCGCCGTCCCCCAATTGGCGGGCTCTCTGGAGCCGTCCGCCCAAGTGCCGGCTGCTGACGAGCAGCCAGCTTTAAACAACCAGGGGGACGGCCGCGTCACCATGGAGATAGAGGCGCCGCCCCCTGCGCCGCCTACTGGGACGCAGGGCAGCCGGCCTGCAAGAGCGGAGGTGCCGCCAGCTGAGGGCGTGCTGGTGACAGGCTCGCAGCCGGCCCCTGAAGCTCCTGCCCGCCCGCGCCCTGCGAGGGCGGTCTTCGTGCCGCAGCAGGTAGAGGCCGGCGGCGCCAGCTCGTCCATGCCGGAGAGTGAAGCCACCAGCGCAGCACCATCAGGCTGGAGGCCCGGAGGCAGCGGCGCGCTGATTGTCGCGTCGTGGGACGTCCTTGACCGTTTCAACTCCCTGAGCGATGTCGTGCAGACGATGATGCGGGAGTTCGTGGCTATGCGAACTTTTGTTCGGGTATGTTGACTCCATATTTTTTTTTCTTTTATTCCTTCAATTTCTTTTGTGGGGGCGCGTCAGCACACCCACTAGGTGTAGTCCCTGAGTTCTGAGCCAGCTGCTGAGCAGGCGGCTTGGAACTCCAAAGAGTACCTTGCGGGCTGACTTGTGTCTTACTGTAGGACTACCACAACCTCCGGGTGGCCTCCTTCAACACGCAACGCCAGGAGCTGGCGCAACTGCGGGCTGCCCTGGCTGACAGTCAGGGTGAGTGTTCCTCTTCTCCTCCTCGCGGGGGCGCGTCAGCACACCCGCTCAGTGTAGTCCCCGAGTTCCGAGCCGGCTACTGAGCAGGCGGCTTGGAACTCGAAGATTATCTTTTTGCTGGTGTTGATATTCTTCTTCTTCTTCCCTTGCTAGCGGTCACAACCAACCTCCGCAACCAGCTGGGCGAGGCCCAGTCAGAGCTTGCTGCCAAGGAGCGGGAGCGCGATCTTGCCGCCCAGGACCGTGACCGCCTGGCCAAGGAGCTGGCAGACTAGGCAGCAGCGCACAAGGCGGAGCTCGGGAAGTTGTCGGATTCCGAGATGCTCCTTCGGGCAGAGTTCAAGACCGAGCGCTCGAACTGGGCCGAGAAGGTGGCGGCTCTGCAAGACGGCTATGGGGCCATTGCAGACATGGTCGACGGTAAGACGCCTACCCCTTCTTCTTGTGCTTGCCGTCTGTTACATTCGCTTCTCTTTCTTCTGATTCTTCCTCTAGCTTTTGCAGAGTTCTTCCCGGGCCACTCCGCGGCCGCCAGCCAGGCCATCGAGGCCTAGTGTGACAAGAGGCGCAAGGCAGGCCGGGTGATCGCACCCAACGCGCCCAGGACTCCAGCCGAACAACTTCTTGCTGTCAAGGCGCGCCTCCAGCTGGTCGATCGCCTACATCGCCACCTGTAGCATGCTGGTGCTCAAGTGCTGGCCGCGCTCTGGCTAGGCGCTCTGGTACTCCGCACTCCCAGCCGGACTGTCGACTAGCTGGAGGCGGCCGGCCACCGCTTCGAGGCCTGGAAGGGTGCCGTAGCAAGGGCTGATGCGCGAACCGCCCTGGAGTTTGCCAAGGGCTGGTACCCGGACCTGAACCTCGACCAGTTGAAGACCTTCCGCGTGGAGGCTGAGCCTGAGCTAGCCGCGGTGCAAGGAGACCTCGCCAGACGCGCCGCCGCCCTTGCTGAGTATGTTGACACCGTCATTTTCGTCCCAGAGCTGGATGAGAATGGTCATATGGTGCCACCCAGCAACTTCGGGCTGGACTTAGCGGCGTCTGAGGAGATGGACGAAGAGAGCGCCTCCAGCGATGAAGGCGAGGAGGAGGGAGACAGCTACGAGGAGGCCAGCTCCCAGTAGGTAGATCCGTCTGTTGGCCATCATCCTAACCAGTCCTCGATAAGCGGACCCGGCGTGGCGGCTCCGCCTGCTGCAGGAGGCGGCCAGGCCAAGACTCGTCAGGCGGCCCCCCCAGAAGCCGGCTCCGTCATGCCGCCCGCTCCGCCTGCTGCGCCCCAGGCTTTATTCTTGTATCATTCGATTCATGTTTCTTCGTAAGACTTGATAGGATTAGTCCGAACAATTCCACCCGCTGGGTGTGTAAGTAAGCTGCTACTGGAAGGCGGCCCTTGAGGCCTTTTTGATGTAAATATTCTTTTAATGCTGCATAGCGTTTATGCAATTTGGCCAGATTCTGGGATTAGCCCGCCCTTGGTTCCTTAGGGCGATTTCCTTTTGCTGTCTCCTTTAACTGCCGCCCTGCCAGCCAGACAGCCACTCTGTGGTTCTGCGGCTGGGTTAGGTACTTAGCTGTTTTCCGGATGGGCAAGTATCCCGCCCTCTGGAAGGCGGCGTAGCTAAGCCAGAAGCCGGCTGGCCGGCTGCGTACCAGCCGACTAATTTGTATGAAGGGCCGTCTGGCCCTATGTTTGTTTTCCTTAGCCATTTTTCATGTGGGCACCGCTTCCTGCCTTTGGCTCCTATCAGTCGGATAGCCGCGTTCTGCGAGTCTGTGACTGAAGGCGGGAGAGGGCTTGGGTGCCATCACATTACTTGTCCGACTATTTTAAGGAGAAGTTTTAAACATAGGGCTAGGCGGCCAGTGCATGGGCCGTCTACTAGGCTCCGATGCCGGACAAAGGAACGAACAACACTCATTCACATGCATAATTCTTATCATATAGATAAAGGGTTGGCAGTCCCCGAGAACTCCATGGGGGTCCCATTGGTTCTCAAAATAAAGTAGATAGCGCGACACATACTGTCTTTTAGCTATAAAAGCGACGAAGTAGGTTTGCGTTCCACAAGCGCTCTGACTCCTTGCCCGAGTCGTCTCTCTTACGTGCTCTTGGCTTCTGGGCATCAATGAGGTAGTAGGCATTGTTGCCCGGCACCTTGCTGATGATGAATGGTCCTTCCCAAGGAGCCGAGAGCCTGTGCTGGCCGGCTGTTCGCTGGATCAGCCGGAGCACAAGGTCGCCCTCACAGAAGGAGCGTGGCTTAACTCGCCGGTCGTGATAGCGATGGAGACCCTGCTGATAGATGGTGGAGCGGCTGAGTGCTACCAGCCGGGCCTCCTCCAGCAGGTCCACGCCGTCTTCTCGTGCTTCTTTGGCTTCGACTTCTGTGTACATGGTGACACGAGGCGAGTCAAACTCAACATCTGTTGGGATGACGGCCTCGGTCCCATAAACGAGGAAGAAAGGAGTAAAGCCGGTGGATTTGTTCGGAGTTGTTCTAAGGCTCCAGAGGACAGACGGCAACTCTTCAATCCAGCAGCCGACTGATCGTTCCAAGGGTTGGACCAGCTGGGGCTTGATGCCAGACAAGATAAGGCCGTTGGTGCGCTCAACTTCGCCGTTAGACTGTGGGTGAGCAATGGGCGCTAGGTCCAGTCGGATCCCCTGTGTTGCACAGAAACGGGCCAATGCGCCTTTGGCAAAATTTGTGCCGTTATCGGTGATGATGCTGTGCGGTATGCCATACCGGACTGTGATGTCTACAATGAATGTCACAGCAGTTGGACCGTTGAGTTTCTTAATTGGTTTTTCTTCGATCCACTTGGTGAATTTGTCCACTGCCACGAGTAAATGTGTCAAGCTGCCTCGGGCTGTCTTGAAGGGGCCCACCATATCCAGCCCCCAGACGGCAAATGGCCAAGTGATCGGAATGGTCTTGAGTGCAGAAGCCGGCAAGTGTTGCTTGGAACAGAAGCATTGGCAACCATTGCACTTTTTTTACCAAGTCTTTGGCGGCGTCCAAAGCAGTCGGCCAGAAGAAACCGTGGCGGAAGGCTTTGGCGACGAGAGATCTTGAGGCCGTGTGGTGGTCGCATTCCCTTTGATGAATGTCCTTCAGAATAGCCAGACCCTTCTCTGCTTCTACACAGCGCTGGAAGACGCCTGTTGCACTTCTTCTGACGAGCTCTCTGTTGACTATTGTGTATGCTGAAGCTCGGCGTTGAACTTGTCGTGCCAAGTTGAGGATTGGCTGTGCCCAAGACGGCGCTGAGACTCCTGTTGTTTCTGCCAAAGAGACTAGGGCGGTTGGGCTGGGAGGCGGAGGGCTGGGTTGAGCCGCCTGTTGTGCTTCTGAAGTCCCCGAGCCGGCTGCGACAGTCCCCGGGCCGTCTGCTGGAGCTGGCGCTTCTTAGCCGCCTGCTGGAGCGGTCCCCGGCCAGGAACCGGCACTGTGACTGTTGGACCGTCTGCTGGAGTTGGAATATCAGGGCCGCCTACTGGAGCAGTCTTCGGGCCGGCTACTGAAGTTGCCGGGCCGTCTGCTCTAGGATCGACATGTATGAAGATTGACTCCGATTCTCGTGAAGGCTTGATAGACGGCTTGCGCAGGCATTGAAGAGACACGCCAGCTGGTATTGCTTGGCGGGTGGAGTCGATTCATGCCAAGGTATCGGCTTGCATGTTGTTGGCTCGTGGCACGTGGAGGAACTCGCCGCCGTCAAAATGCCCACTGATCTGCTGGACAAGGAAACGATAACTTGCCATATTTGCGTCCTTGGCGTCCCAGTCCCCAGATGACTGCTGGACAACCAAGTCTGAGTCACCATAGCACAGCACTCGGCGGATACCAATCTCTTTGGCCATCCAGAGCCTGTGGATGAGTGCCTCATACTCGGCCACATTGTTGGAGGCGGCAAAGTGGATTTGCTGGGTGTACTTGAGCTTGTCGCCCTTGGGGGAGGTGAGGACGACGCCGGCACCCAAGCCAGTGCGCATCTTTGACCCGTCAAAGTGCATCTACCAATGGGTTGAGTCTGGAGCATGCGTCAGGTACTAGGTCTCGGCCCAGTCGACGAGGAAGTCGGCCAACGCTTGCGATTTGATGGTGGTGCGGGGCTAGTAGAAGATGGTGAAGGGGGCTAGCTCGATGGCCCACTTGGCCACTCTTCCTGAAGCATCTCTGTTGCCCATGATCTCAGCAAGCGGGGCCGTGCAGACGACCGTGATCGGGTGCTCTTGGAAGTACTGCTTGAGTTTCTTGGCGGTGAAGTACACGCTATAGCACATCTTCTGGTAGTGGGGGTAGTTCTGCTTGGAGACTGACATCACCTCACTCAAGTAGTAGACCGGCCTCTGGACGGGCAAGGCTCTGCCGTCTTCTGGGCGCTCGACCACAATGACTGTGCTGACCACCCGGCTGGTGGAGGCTATGTAAAGGAACATGGGTTCCTTGTCTGTTGGCGCTGCCAGGACATGCGGAGTGGATAACAGTTTCTTGAGGTGCTGGAAGGCTTCATCCGCCTTGTCGTTCCACTCGAAGCAAGTGGTTTTCTTCATCATTTGGTACAGGGGGAGTGCCTTCTCTCCCAGCCGGCTGATGAAGCGGTTGAGGGATGCCAGACATCCTGTTAATTTCTGGACATCTCGCACACGAGTCGGCCGCTCCATTCTCTCAATGGCCTTGATCTTTGCAGGGTTGCACTCGATGCCACGTTCAGATACCAGGAAACCAAGGAGCTGGCCGGCTGGTACCCCGAAGACGCATTTCTCCGGGTTTAGCTTGATTTGAAAGCGGCACAAGTTTTTGAATGTCTCTTGGAGATCCTCCAAAAGAGTTCCTCTCTTCTCCATCTTCACCACGATATCATCCACATAGACGTGGGCATTTCTGCCAAGTTGCTTGAGGAGACACTTCTGCATGCAATGCTGAAAGGTGGCGCCAGCGTTTCTTAGGCCGAACGTCATGGTCAGGTAGCAGAAGGCCCCAAATGGCGTGAGGAAGGCGGTCTTTAGACGGTCAGCCAGATCGAGTTTGATCTGGTGGTACCCGGAATAAGCATCAAGGAATGACAGCAGCTCGCATGTGGCTGTGGAGTCAATCACTTGATCTATTCGTGGCAAAGCAAACGGATCTTTAGGGCAGGCTTTATTGAGGCTGGTGTAATCAATGCACATGCGCCATTTGTTGTTCTTCTTCAGCACTAGGACTGGGTTTGCGAGCCACTCTGGGTAGAAAACTTACATGATGAAGCTGGCTACTAGCAGACAGGCAACCTCTTCCCCAACAACTCTTCTTTTCTCTTCTGACTGGCGGCGGAGCGGCTGCCTGACTTGCTTAGCATCTTCTCTCACATGTAGCTTGTGCTTAGCGAAATCCGTCGGGACACCCGGCATGTCTTTGGGGGACCATGCAAAGATGTCCCGATTCTCATGGAGGAAATTCACGAGCTCGCTTTCCTATTTGTCGTCTAGGTTTGACCCTATGACATCAAATCGCTCTGGGTGAGACGGGTCCAAGGCAATCTTCTTTGTCTCCTTGGCCTGCTGGAACGAGCCCTGCGGCTCCGCCTCCCTAGGGTCGGCTGGTATGGCTGGCTGCTCGCCAGCCATTGCCACCAGCCGTTCCAGGCGGCGCTTCTCTTCAGCTACGACAAGGGACTCGGCCAGTCGGCTGCTGGCAGTTGCACATGCGATGGACTTCTCATAGTCCCTAGCTATGGTGATTATTCCCTTGGGGCCCGGCATCTTCATCTTGAGGTAGGCATAATGGGGTACTGCCATGAATTTCGCAAGAGCAGGCCGGCCCAAGATCACGTGATAGGGACTTTCCACGTTCACCACTTCAAACCAGACTGGCTCCCTCCGAAAATGCTTCTTGTCACCAAACAAGACATCAATCTTGGCCTTGCCGATTGGTGAGCAAGAGAGGCCTGGCACAATGCCGTGGAACACAGTCCTGGTTGGCTGAAGCTGTTTTTCTTTGATGCCCAACTTGTCCATGGTGTCGTGGTACATGATGTTGATGCTGTTGCCACCGTCTACCAGAACTCGGGAGAAACGACAGGCCCACCTGTCGGTGGAGAGAGTTGCGTCCAAAACCAAGGCATAGGCCCCTGGTGAAGGCATGACAGCCGGGTGATCTTCTTGGCTCCAGCTGACGGGCCTCTCAGACCAGTGCATGAACCATGGGTCTTCGATGGCAACGGTGTTGACTTCTCTGCGCTGCTAGCGCCAACTGTGCCTATCATCCACTTGGCTGGTGAAGACGACATAGGCCTCGTTTTCTTCTGGGAATTCATCCTGGACCTGGCTGCCCGGACGAGCAGCCGGAGGATTGGGAGGCGGGGCCGCCTGCCCAGCAGGCGGCGGTGGCAGATCTTCTCCTCTGGCAATCCGTGTGAGCCAATGACACTTTCGTGTGGTGTGGTTGGAAGGCTTCGCGCCACTGTGGAACTTGCAGGGGGCGTCCAGAGCTTGGTCAAAGGAGAAAGCTGGCTGCCAGGCTGGATTGCTGCCCTTCTGGCGCTTGGGCCCTGCTTGAGCTTCTGGCTGCTGTCCATCAACTGCTGCCACCAGCCGGCTGTTGGCAACCGGCGCGTGGGTCTTGCGTTTGTGATCGTTCGACTGCTGGCGTCGGCTGGACTCTCCAGCCGGCGTTTTTGGAGCTGGAGGAGTCATCTTCCCAGAGGCGTCTACTTGCAGCTCGGTCTTCATGGAGGAGTCAGCGGTGGCGTATTTGTCTGCTATGCTCAGCAGCTCGTCCAGTGTGGCAGGCTCGTCATAGAGGAGTTTGTGCTTGAGCAAGGTGCCCTCTCTGCACCCGGCCGTGAAATACTCGATGGCTTGAACCTCGTGCACTCCCTTGCAAGAGTTTTGCAGCTCCACCCAACGCGTCAGGTAATCGCGGGCTGACTCATCTTGGCCTTGAACACACAAGGAGAGTTGGCGCGGCTTGGGAGGACGCTTGTAGGTGCTGGTGAAGTTGCAGTGAAGGCGTTGGTGAAGTCCAGCCAGCCGTTGATGCTGTTGGGTTTGAGGCTGTTCAGCCACGTCCGGGACGTGCCCTGGAGCATAAGTGGCACATACTTCACCGCAACACACCTGTTGCTGGTTGCTATGCTGACGGCTGTGGAGTAATCCACCAGCCAGTCCTCTGGCTTCACAGATCCGTTGTACTTGGGGGTATCTCTGGGGAGCGAGAAGCCCTTGGGGAAAGGCTCGTTGCGGATGCGAGGGCCGAAACAGGCCGGGCCGAGGTCATCTTCTTCTTTGACTGCCTTGGACCGAGCCAGAGGGTCAAGGCGGTGGCGGGCGTCATTCTCCCCAACCCCGTCTCAGCGGCCCAAGCGGCCTGCCAGAGAGGGGTGGTCAACAGGCGGAGGTGACACATGCCTCTCCCGTCTAAGAGGAGGCGGGCGTTCCTCTCGCCGGTCTACGGCCCTTGGGCGGCCGTCTTCGTCGCGGTCGATGGTGATGCGAGTCTGCCGGCTGTGGCTGGCAGCCGGCTCTGAGTCTCGCCGGTTGGGGGCGCCGACTGTTGGAGAGCGGGACGTAGCTCCTTGCTCCCGTCGAAGGGGGCGGTTATCAGCCTGCGCGTCGGCCTCTAATGCTCGCCAACGGGCCTCCTGCTGCGCAGCAGCAGCGTCGAGGAGCTGGCGGGCGCGCTGAGTCACGCAGCGAAGCTCGTCTCCATCCAAGTGGCCCATCTCATCGACTACCGCTTGGGCAGCCCTTAGGTTCTCTGATGGAGTGAGGTACACGGGCCGTGGGCCCCCCAGCATGTCTCCTAGCAGCCCGCTGTGATCGCGAACGGCACCAGCCCGGCTAGCCTCGCCAGCAGCCGGCGTGCCGCAAATAGCACGGTCCATCTCGCGGTTGTATGCTTCGGTGAGGCGTCGGGAAGCGGCTAGTTTGTTGGCGCTGTCAAGGAGCGGGACGCGAAGTGCCTCCAGCGCCGCGCCGTCTGCCCCTATCGCAACGGGTGCGGCGAGGTTCTGTAGGGCGGCTTGGAGCGGATCTTGGCCCGACCCGCCGGACGGCTCGTCGTGGTTGGGGGCGAGCACCTTTGTGACGGTGCTGGCGGTGCTGCCGCCCTTTAGAGCAGGGAGGGGGTCATCGATGATCACCACGTGCTCGGGGAAGGAATCGACGGGCTCCGTGTCTAGGTCGATGATCATGTCTACTGGTGGGTCAGAAGAGCCCACTGACTTCACGTCAGAGGCGCGCTCGTCGACGATGTGGAGCTTGTCGAGGAGCTCGACGAGGCAGCTCTCCGGAGCCACTGGCTCGGCCACCGGAAAGGGCTCATCTTGAATGTGAACGCTGCCGCGAAGGTCAGCGAGTCCGCTCGCGGCGCATGCGGCCTCAGCGCCGTGAAGCATCCCGGTATCCATGCCTGCGGGCGTGCCTTGCTGGATGTGCTCGTCAGGGAGGAACAAAGTTCCCATCCGGAACATGTCTCCGGATGATGGTGCACCTTTCCCCATGGTGGGTGCCAAATGTTGGGGTTTTGGGGCGACATATGCCAACGGATGGCTTATCATGGATGGGGACAATAGAGCGTCGTCGGGCCCTGGAGGCGGGATAAGGCGGAACTTAGGACGCCTACGGATCTTACCCAGGTTCGGGGCTCTCCGTGGAGATAACACCCCTAGTCCTGCTCTGCGGGTACTCCGCGTCATGACTAATGTCACTAGGGTAGCTACAACGTTGCTCCTCGAGTTGTGTCGTCTAGAGGAGGAAGATGAGCAAGGCTAGCTCACTACCTTCGCTCTAGGGAATCGGGATGGTAGCTAGGGTTTCTCCCTCTCTCTCTACATGACTCTCTTTCTTCTAGAGTTCAACCTTCCAACCCCACCTCATGGAGGACCCTGGGGGGTTTATATAGGCCTACCCCCAAGGGTACAATTGTAATCCGGACGGAGTGGCCCCCGACTGTCAGCGTCTTCCGGTGCCGGCCTCGCCGTCAGTCTGCTAGGGCCCGCCGCCTACGGGCCCATGTGATTGCCTTTCACTGTAGGCGTGCTTTTGCTGACGGCAGCATCGCCGGGAGAGAAGTGGCTACAGTGCCACCGTCTCCTGTCGTACACTGCCACCACGCCCTGTCTTGTCATCTTGATGAGGTTCAGTCTTCTAGGGCTGGATTTGCCGTCTGTTACCAGGCGGCCGCCTCCCCTGGTCGCCTGCCAGGGGCGGCTTGTTTATGTCTTACCCACTAGCCGGTGGGGCCATCCGCCTGCTGGCCCCGCCGTCTATGGGTAGTGGGTTCGTGGCTTCCTCTGACCGAAGCTTGGTCACTGGCAGCGTGGCTACAGTTACTCGCTGCTTAAGAGACGGCCATAAGGTACACATTCACTGTAGACACACCCTTATAGATCTTCTAAGGACGTGCTCAACTGTAGCCATGCCTCAGCTGCGCAATGGTCCCCCGGCATGCATCCCGAGGGAGAGGCGTAGGACCGTCTGCTAGCTGCTGGCTATGGAGCCGCCGCGTGTTTGGGCCCCTGCCGCCTGCTAGCAGCCTGCTCCTAGGGTAAGCTGTCCTAGGAGGCGGCCCGACGAGCAGACGGCTGGGAAGTAACAGGCGGCCCCAATTTGTCTTGAAATACCATGGGTGGTCGATGAGGACACCCATGGTCAATATCTCCGACAATCAGTAAGTTCAGGTCCATGATATACACACCGTGCACCTTCGAGGGGAGGACTGAGAGGCAGGGCCTAAAGCAATTCAGATGCCGGTGCCTTGAAGTGATGGTTTTTTGTCATGCAGTCCAACACCCAAGAGTTCACATCTTCAACAGTTCCGGTGATGTGCAGTGTTGCATAGAACTGAAGAATGACTCTTCATTCCAATCACATATGTCTGTGCAGAAGGTGAGCAATCCAGCATTGTAGAGAACGCCGAGGACCGGTGTGAAGCAAGGCAGTGATTCCATATCCACATGAGGAATATGCGCATGGTCGAAGACTTTGTCCTTACCAAAAAGCAGTGAAGAATAGAAGTTTTCCTGGCTGGTAGTCCAGAAACGCTTCCTTCTAAGATAAGAAGAGTCATATGGGTTGAAGTTAGTGAAGAACACATGCTCGTGGAAGAGGTCATCAGCCTTGAAGTTTTGCTTTTTAGGAAGGGATCCTTTGGCTTGGGCTGAGGATTATCAGTTAATTTCATCACAACCTCAGGAATCACAGGCTGAGGAATTTTGGTTTCTGCTTCAGCCGCAGCTTGAGACTTCATTTCTTCAGCAGCATTTTCATCAACACTGGTGGCTGGAATTTCTTCATGTATGGAGGGAGTGGTGCGAGGTTCTTTAGAGCCCATTTGAACTTCAGTGTGCTCTGGGGACTGAGGAATTTGCTGCAGAGGCGTGAACAGTGGAGAGTTGGGGTGCAGAATGTCCCAAAAGTTATCGTTCAGCACAGGAGTTGTGCTCCCAATGTCCACTTCTTCATCATTGTCACTCATTTCTTCAACACCCACCTCTTCAACTATGAACTGAGGCATAGGCGATGAGATCACTGGGGTTGAATGGATGTTATCCACTTCAATTTCTTTGTCCAATTGCTCTGAAGAAGCAGCAGAAGGAACATCTTCATCAGATCCGCTTGGGATCACATATTCTTTGCCAAAAGGTATGATTTCCTTTGATGGCATGCTTGAGAGAGGAACCGCATCAATGGGATTGTTGACAGACTAGTCAATTTCTTCAGCTTCTAAGGGGTAACAGACTCTGAAGAAGCATATGCTTTCCCTTTCTTCACTATCGCTCGTTCGACAGCCTTTGTTTTCCTCACCTCTGATGCAGAAGGAAGAACTGAACTTGGTGTTGGAGCAGGAGGAGTAGAGGAAATTGGTGCAGTTTCCTTAGGCATAACTGTTGCAGTTTCCCGGGATTGGTCAGTTTCTTCAGGCACATCGGTTGAACTCTCAGCTGGCCTGACTTGTTCTTCAGGTGCAACACTAGTGGTTGCCCTGGCAATTTCTTCAGCGGCTGGAATAGAGCCATCAGCCCTAGTAACTTCAGTTTCATCAGCATCCTGATTTTCATCAGTGGTGGTGGCATGTTCTTCAGTGGGCTAAGAAGATGCTTCAGCCTTAGGAGTTCCATGTTGCGTTGGTGCTGCAACGTTTGAGGTAAATCCCTTGGTCAGATTAACGAATCTGACTTTGTCTACCAGCCAATCAGCACGATAGTTTTCAAATTCATCATTGAGGCTTTTGATCTCAGGTTGCAGCTTCACAAGTTCCTCAGAAGACATATTCACTATGCTGTTCTTTAACAATCTTTCCTTCTTGTACTGATCCTTCTTTGCCTTTCTGGCCTATTCAAATTTCCATTTTTACTCACCAATGAAGGCGGCCAGCATATGACTTTGACCAGGAGTGAGGTTCATCTCATGCAAAGGAGTGTTGGGGTCCTTGTGCCATAGATCAATGAAATCAAGGATAAACTTGGGATCCAGCACCAATGGCACAGTGCTGCCTTTGGCTCTAGTGGCCCTTTCTTGTTTGTCTCTGATAATTTTAGCGAGTTCCTCATCATCAGCTTCGTCATCACTTGACGGCACATGGAAGGTGTCTTGCTTCTTGTGAGGACTTGGTCTAGTGCCATGTCCTGCAATGGCCTTAGACTTCAACAGAGTGGGGCTAGTTGAGGAATTCGGAGGAGCTGAAGAACTAGCAAAGGCTCCTGAGGCAATAGAGATGCAGTTGTCCTTTGGCACGTGGGGAGATGCACAGGTGTTGAGGACTTTGGTGGAGCTGCAGCGGCTTGAGGAACTGGGTGTGAGGGATTTGCAGAGTTGGGCCGTGAGGGCATTGCTGAGGAGCTTGGCTTGCAAGAAGTTTTCTTGGGCATGGCCTTTTTCGGCTTGCTGGCAGAGGCTTCAACAGCAGCATAATCTTCATTAAATTTCCTCACTGCCTCTTTGGCCATCCCAGCCAACTTGGCTTGACGCTTGGCCCATTCCTTGGGAAATTCTTCACCTCTTCTGATGCTAGAGGGATCAACAATTTGGCCTGGTGCCAATGGAGGTCTTGGGCATGGAGGGTGTACATCGAATTTCTTCATGTACTTGGGTGTGACATAGCGGTATTCCCTCCATTCTCTGACCCTTCTTCTCTCTATCCTTTGTATGCGCACCTTGCGCTAATTCTTGGTCTCCTTGCCATATTTGGCTTCATCAGGAGTGCAATATTCTTCATAGATATCATCAGGAATTTTAGAAGCAGTGTTGACTTCCAATTTCTTCCCTCCTTTCTGAGGTTTATTGCCATCAGCCATTTTCTTCAGCTGACGATTTTGAACAACTGAGTTCTCTGAAGAGTTGTGCAATTTTTCTTCGAGGAACGCTGCAAATGAGTTAAGTTGATGAGAACCTAGAGATTCAACAACAGACATTTGTACATGTGAACAGAGTATAGGTGCCAAGAATTTGAAGAGGTCATATGCGTTCTCAGTAGGCAAAAGGAACAAGTTTGAGGAATTTGACCAGTTGTCTCTTGAAGAATTTCACTAAGCATTCTTTGACTTAGGTTCCAGAGTTGTGAAGATTGGAAATCCACACAATTGAGGAATCTTTGAGGAAAAATGTTTCTTAGAGAAACAGATGAAGAACAAATGTTTGTGTGAGGTGTTCAGAGTGTATAGAATGAAGAATAAACACCTTTTTGAAGATTTGTAGGAATCACTAGAATTGAAAAGGGAAGTAAAAGTAGCTTTTAATTACCCTTGATGAAGAACACGATGAACTGTGAATAGAAGATTTGAAGCTCGTCAGTTCAGATCTTCCACGCCCTAACTTGGCAGAGGAAGACAACTACGGCGCCAGCGGAGTGAAGAAATCCGCGTCCGGCGTGAGTACAACAACAACGAGGTCGAGGCAGCGAAGCTCTTCCTCACTGGCAACGATGGAAGTAGTGGCGGTGCTAGGTTTCGATAGCTCGAGCGAGGGAGTGAAGATCGAGCGGGGTAAAATCAAAGTGAGGAGGCTGAGGGGGTACTTATAGCCGAGGTGAAAAATCGTTCGCCCGAGGAAAATGGACGAACGTGCCCCTGACCCTTCTCATCCATGCGACATCTGTCACCCACGTATAGAGAGGTGGAGATCGTGTGAGATTGTGGGTGAATAGATAAGTCGTACAGTGGAATGTGGAATGGTTTGAGTGGCAAAGCCAAAAATTCAGATAGGATTTTTTTTTAACTTAGCGTTCACATATTCTTCATCTGTCAAGGACACAGTGAAGATTTTGAACAAGTTTCAAATAGAACGCATATGAAGAAATTGTGAATATATTAGGTTGAGTATATCATAGAGGGGGAAGGGTCCGATCACATTCACTTACCAGAAAAACAATTTTGAAGAAATAATAATAAGTGAATGTTGTAGAGGACTTAAACTCATATATATATATAGTCAATGAAGAACAACAGCGGAAAGAGTGAAGACATTGCAAAGTTAAAGAAATTGAACATTTGAGGAATTTCAAAAACCGAAGAAAAACTCAAATTGAAGATTTTGAACTTTTGTTGGTGGCGTGACCCATGCTACTTCTTGAGCTTGCATTGTATTCCCTCGAAGAGGAAAGGGAGATGCAGCATAGTAGCGTATGTATTTCCCTCAGTTTTCGAGAACCAAGGTATCAATCCAGTAGGAGACCACGCGCGAGTCCCTCGCACCTGCACAAACAAATAAGAACTTCGAAGCCAACGCGATAAGGGGTTGTCAATCTCTTTACGGTCACTTACGAAAGTGAGATGTGATAGAGATGATAGTTTATATTTTTGGTATTTTTGGTTTATAAGAACAACAAATAAAAGCAATAAAAGCAAAGTAGAGGTAGATTGATATGTTGAGAATAGACCCGGGGGCCATAGTTTTCTCTAGTGGCTTCTCTCATGATAGCGATATTCTACGGCGGGTAAATAAATTACTGTCGAGCAATTGATAGAAAAGCGAATAATTATGAGACTATCTAGGCATGATCATTGTATATATGCATCATGTCCGAGACAAGTAGACCAAAACGATTCTGCATCTACTACTATTACTCCACACATCGACCGCTATCCAACATGCATCTAGTGTATTGAGTTCATAAGAACAGAGTAACGCCTTAAACAAGATGACATGATGTAGAGGTTTAAACTCAAGCAATATGATATAAAGCCCATCTTTTTATCCTCGATGGCAACAATACAATACGTGCCTTGCTGCCCCTACTGTCACTGGGAAAGGACACTGCAAGATTGAACCCAAAGCCAAGCACTTCTCCCATTGCAAGAACTATAGATCTAGTAGGCCAAACCAAACCAATAATTCAAAGAGACTTGCAAGGATATTATGAGCACACATAAAAATTTCAGAGAAGGACCAAATATTTCTCATAAATAATCTTGATCATAAACTCACAATTCATCGGATCTCGACAAACACACAACAAAAAGAGATTACATCGAATAGATCTCCTCGAAGACCGAGGAGAACTTTGTATTGAGATCGAGAGAGAGAGAAGAAGAAATCTAGATACTAGCTATGGACTCGAAGTTCTGTGGTAAACTACTCACAACTCACGGTGAGGGCGATGATGATGATGATGAAGAACTCCGTGATGGATCCCCCTCCGGTGGAGCTCCGGAACAGGCTCCAAGATGGGATCTCACGGGAACAGAAGGTTACGGCAGTGGAATTAGGGTTTTCTCTCTTTTGTCGAAGGTTTCAGGGTACGTAGACTTATATAGCAGGAAGGAGGACACCGTGGGGTGCTCGAGGGGCCCACGAGGCAGGGGGGCATGCCCTGGGAAGGGGGCACGCCCCCACCCTCGTGGACACCCTGAGGCTCCCCTGACGTGGTTCTCAAGTCCCGTGTGCGTGATTTTCTCCAAAAATATCTGTCGCGAAGGTTTCATTCCGTTTGGACTCCGTTTGATATTCTTTTTTTGCAAAACCCTGAAACATGCAAAAAACAACAATTTAGACTGGGCCTTTCGGTTAGTAGGTTAGTCCCAAAAATGATATAAAAGTGGATGACAAAGCCCGTTAAACATCCAAGACTTCATAAATAATAGCATGGAACAATAAAAAATTATAGATACGTTGGAGTCGTATCAAGCATCCCCAAGCTTAATTCCTGCTCGTCCTCGAGTAGGTAAATGATAAAGAAAGAATTTTTTTATGTGGAATGCTAACCAATATAGTGTTTCAATGTAATTTTCTTAATTGTGGCATGAATGTTCAAATCTGAAAGATTCCAGATAAAAGTCTATATTGACATAAGAAATAACAATACTTCAAGCATACTAACAAAGCAATCATGTCTTCTCAAAATACTATGGCTAAAGAAAGTTATCCCTACAAAATCATATAGTCTGGCTATGCTCCCTCTTCATCACACAAAATATTCATATCATGTCCAATCCCGATTTCAGCCAAGCACTTGTTTTCATACTCTATCTTTTCAAACCTTTCAACTTTCACGCAATACATGAGCGTGAGCCATGGACATAACACTATTGGTGGAATAGAGGTGGTTGTGGAGAAGACAAAAAGGAGGAAGACAGTCTCACATCGACAAGGCGTTTCAACGGGCTATGGAGATGCCCATCAATAGATATCAATGTGAGTGAGTAGGGATTGCCATGCAACGGATGCACTAGAGCTAAATATGTATGAAAGTTCAACAAAAGAAACTAGTGGGTGTGCATCCAACTTGCTTGCTCACGAAGACCTAGGGTATTTGAGGAAGCCCATCATTGGAATATACAAGCCAAGTTCTTTAACGAAAATTCCCACTAGTATATGAAAGTGACTAAACATGAGACTCTCTATCATTAAGAACATGGTGCTACTTTGAAGCACAAGTGTGGAAAAAGATAGTAGCAATTGTCCCTTCTCTCTTTTCTCTCATTTTTTTTGGAGGGGCTTTCTCTTTTTTATTAGCCCCTCTCTATTTTTTTGGGCCATCTCTTTTTTATTGGCCTTTCCTCACATGGGACAATGCTCTAATACCGATGATCATCACACTTTTATTACAACTTCAAATTACAACTCGACACTACAACAATTATGACTCTACATGAATGCCTCCGGCGGTGTACCGGGATATGCAATGAATTAAGAGTGACATGTAAGAAAAATTATGCATGGTGGCTTTGCTAGAACTACGATGTCAACTACATGATCATGCATGGAAATATGACAATATGAAGCATGTCATATGAACAAGACGGTGGAAAGTTGCATGGCAATATATCTCGGAATGGCTATGGAAATGCCATGATAGGCAAGTATGGTCGCTGTTTTGAGGAAGGATATATAGTGGGTTTATGGTACCGGCGAAAGTTGCGCGGTACAAGAGAGGCCAGCAATGGTGGAAGGGTGAGAGTGCGTATAATCCATGGACTCAACATTAGTCATAAGAACTCATATACTTATTGCAAAAATCTATGAGTTATCAAAACAAAGAAATCAGCGCATGCTCCTAGGGGGGAGGTTGGTAGGAGTTAACCATCGCGCGCCCCGACCTCCACACAAAGTTTGGCACTTTACAAATACCTCATGCTCTAACTTTGTCACATAGCGGTTCACCATACGTGCATGATACGGGAATCACTAACCTTAACACAAGTATTTCTCATTTTCATAATAACTCCACTAGCATGACTCTAATATCACTATCCTCATATCTCAAAACAATGATCAAGCATCCAACATCTCATCGTATTCAATGCACTTAGTGTGATTTATTTTACTACATTGACATTGGATGTCTATCATGTGAAGACTAGTTTCTTTAGCCTAAACATATTACCATGCTGTTTTAATAGACTCTCAAATAGATATAAGTGAAGCATGAGAGTTCAACAATTTTTACAAAATATAACCACCACCGTGCTCTAAATGATATAAGTGAAGCACTAGAGCAAAAACTATTCAACTCAAAAGATATAAGTGAAGAACATAGAGTGTTGTAACAATTTCTAGGCCATATTTAACTCTCTCAAATAGGTGTGTCCAGCAAGGATGATTGTGACAAACTAACAAGGAAAGACTCAAATTATACAAGACGCTCCAAGAAAAACACATATCATGTGGTGAATAAAAATATAGCTCCAAGTATAGTTACCGATGGATGAAGCCGAAAGAGGGGATGCCTTCCCGGGGCATCCCCAAGCTTAGGCTTTTGATTATCTTGAATTTACTTGGGGTGCCATGGGCATCCCCAAGCTTAGGCCTTTGCTACTCCTTGTTCCATAGTCCATCAAAGCAATACTCAAAACTTGAAAACTTCACAACACAAAACTTAGACAAAAATTCTCGCAAGCTCCGTTAGTATAAGAAAGCAAACCACTACTGAAAGTTACTGCAATGAATTCATTATTTGTTTATATTGGTGTTAAACCTACTGTATTCCAACTTCTCTATGGTTCATACCTCCAAATATTACTCATAGATGCATTGAAATAAGCAAACAACACACGAAAAACAGAATTTGTCAAAAACAGAACAGTCTGTAGTAATCTGCAGGTTTCGCCTACTTCTGGAACTCCAAAATATTCAAACTAAATTAGTATTTTTTTGAGGAATTTGTATATTAATCATATGCAAAAAGAATCAACTAAATAGCACGCTCTAGTAAAATCTGACGACCACTTTAGCTAGCGCTAACGATTCTGTTTTTCACAGCAAGATCACATAAACTTCACACAAGTCTTCCCAAAGGTTCTACTTGGCACAAACACTAAACAAAACATGAAACCACATCTAATCAGAGGCTAGATTCAATATTTATTCCCTAACTGCAACAAAAACAAAAAAACAAAAAATTTGGGTTGCCTCCCAACAAGCACTATAGTTTTACGCCCCTAGCTAGGCACGATACAAGATAAATCTAGGGAATGCCATAGTGATACGATATGTCGCAAAAGCTCATCCCATATTCCCTATGTTCAGCAGCGAGCTTCTTTTGTGGCAAGCAAAAGTAATCAAAAGGGCTAAATTTAATGGGACAAAAGTCCCCTACATCAATCTCAGGAGGAATAGGTTCCTCTTTTGGCCCTTTGTAGTGAGCAACCAATTCATCATTGTAGGCATTCTTTTGGCAGAAGGTCATAAGCCTTCGCTCAAGGGAGAAGCCTAACCCATTATTTTGAACAGCAAAATCATCGTTCATCTCAGAAATTCTATAAATCAAGACCTCAATAGGAACCTTTTTTTCTAAGGTTTTCATTAAAAGCAACGTGATCAGGCGATCGCAACCGCATTATGTCTTCTTGATTGAACAAGATAGCCTCTATGGGAGGTCGACCGGCATCTACCTCGTAATGAGCAAATATTTCTTTGGCCTCTTTCATGATATATCTAAATTCATGAGCCAAAAATATAGTAGTTGCACGCTTAACAGAAGAATGCTCGATATTGGAAAACTCCAAAAAGATTCTCTGAATACAAGGATGCATATGGATAAATTGCCTTTCAATTTCTACTATAAGCATGGATACAACATCCGCAAGGCTACTAGTTCTATGAAGAATAGAGACACCCATAGTGGGCAGGTAGGTATGGTGGCTGTTTTGAGGAATAATATGGTGGCTGTTTTGAGGAAGGATATATAGTGGGTTTATGGTACCGGCGAAAGTTGTGCGGTACAAGAGAGGCTAGCAATGGTGGAAGGGTGAGAGTGCGTATAATCCATGGACTCAACATTAGTCATAAGAACTCATGTACTTATTGCAATAAGCTATGAGTCATCAAAACAAAGCAGTCAACGCATGCTCCTAGGGGGGAGGTTGGTAGGAGTTAACCATCGCGCGCCCCCGACCTCCACACAAAGGTTGGCACTCTACAAATACCTCATGCTCTAACTTCGTCACATAGCGGTTCACCATACGTGCATGATACAAGAATCACTAACCTTAACACAAGTATTTCTCAATTTCATAATAACTCCACTAGCATGACTCTAATATCACTATCCTCATATCTCAAAACAATTATCAAGCATCCAACATCTCATCATATTCAATGCACTTAGTGTGAAGTTTTTTTACTACATTGACATTGGATGTCTATCATGTGAAGACTAGTTTTTTTAGCCTAAACACATTACCATGCTGTTTTAATAGACTCTCAAATAGATATAAGTGAAGCATGAGAGTTCAACAATTTCTACAAAATATAACCACCACCGTGCTCTAAAGGATGTAAGTGAAGCACTAGAGCAATACTATTCAACTCAAAAGATATAAGTGAAGCACATAGAGTGTTCTAGCAATTCCTAGGCCATATTTAACTCTCTCAAATAGGTTTGTCCAACAAGTATGATCGTGACAACTAACAAGAAAAGACTCAAATTATACAAGACGCTCCAAGAAAAACACATATCATGTGGTGAATAAAAATATAGCTCCAAGTATAGTTACCGATGGATGAAGACGAAAGAGGGTTTACCTTCCCGGGGCATCCCCAAGCTTAGGCTTTTGATTATCCTTGAATTTTACTTGGGGTTCCATGGGCATCCCTAAGCTTAGGCCTTTTCTACTCTTTGTTCCATAGTCCATCAAAGCAATACTCAAAACTTGAAAACTTCACAACACAAAACTTAGACAAAAATTCTCGTGAGCTCCGTTAGTATAAGAAAGCAAACCACTACTCAAAGGTAATGCAATTAATTCATTCTTTGTTTATATTGGTGTTAAACCTACTGTATTCCAACTTCTCTATGGTTCATACTTGCCAATACTACTCATAGATGCATTGAAATAAGCAAATAACACACGAAAAACAGAATCTGTCAAAAACAGAAGAGTCTGTAGTAATCTGCAGGTTTCGCATACTTCTGTAACTCCAAAAAAATCAAACTAAATTGGTAAATGTGAAGAATTTGTCTATTAATCATCTGCAAAAAGAATCAACTAAATAGCACGATTCAGTAAAATCTGACGACCATTCTAGTGAGCGCTAACGATTCTGTTTTTCACAGCAAGATCATATAAACTTCACACACATCTTCCCAAAGGTTCTACTTGGCACAAACACTAAACAAAACATGAAACCACATCTAATCAGAGGCTAGATGCAATATTTATTTCCTAACAGCAACAAAAACAAAAAATATAAAATTGGGTTGCTTCCCAACAAGCGTCATCATTTTACGCCCCAAGCTAGGCACGATACAAGATAGATCTAGGTATTGCCATCTTTGGAAGGCAATTCTTTGATTAAGCACTTATGATTCTTATGCACTTCTTTGTCCCTATTAATAATCAAACTCTTTGGCAAGAAATAAAGAAATTCTAAAGTGTCAAAAGGGTCTCTTGCAAAAGTAAGAAAATTAGGGTGAACACTTAGGGATTTGATATCCGCAATTCTAGATGTTTCACCCTTGTCTTTAGGGACATACATGAACTTAGATAATTTAGTGGTAGAGGTATTTGGAGTAGTTTTTATAGCGGAAAGAGCAGAACCCACATTAGTGATAACATCCTCAAGCTTATTGATTCTAGTAGAATCCTGATCTTGCTTTTCTTTAACCATGGGCTCCTTCTCCTTAAGATTTTTTAGAACAACTCCTACCTTAGATCCATATTGAGTTATTTCATTATGGATTTTTCTATCCAAGTTCTCTACTAATTCTACCGTAGCAACTTTGTTCTCAATGATATCTAACCGTTGCATAACATGCTCCAAAGTTAAAACGGTCCCATTAACCATAAGAGGTGGTGAGCCAAATAATTCAGTCATAGCATTATAAGAATCAAAGGTATGGCTACCCAAGAAATTCCCTCCGGTAATGGTATGTAAGATAAATCTATTCCACGGAGTCATGCCAACATAAAATTTGCGAAGAAGCACGGAAGTGGAAAGCTTCCTGATAGATCTATTTTGAGCATTACAAATTCTATACCAGGCATCTTTTAAGTTTTCTTCCTACCTTTGTTTGAAGTTGAGGACCTCACTCTCGGGAGTGTTGATAATGATAGGTGTGCTAGACATGATGACAAGCAAGCAAGTAGCACACACAAGCAAACAAGAAGCAAGCGAACGATAAACACACGACAGAAGAAGGGCAAATAAAATGGCAAGGGTGAAGTGGGGGAGAGGAAAACGAGAGGCAAATAAATGTAATGCGAAGGGTAAGGGTTTGTGATAGGTACTTGGTATATGACTTTTGCGTAAGCCTCCCCGGCAACGGCGCTAGAAATTCTTCTTGCTACTTCTCGAGCTTGCGTTGTATTCCCTCAAAGAGGAAAGGGAGATGCAACACAGTAGCATAAGTATTTCCCTCAGTTTTTGAGAACCAAGGTATCAATCCAGTAGGAGACCACATGCGAGTCCCTCGCACCTGCACAAACAAATAAGAACTTCGCAGCCAACGCGATAAGGGGTTGTCAATCCCTTTACGGTCACTTACGAAAGTGAGATCTGATAGAGATGATAGTTTATATTTTTGGTATTTTTGTTTATAAGAACAGAAAATAAAAGTGGTAAAAGAAAGTAGATGCATATTTCTATGTTGAGAATAGACCCGGGGGCCATAGTGTTCTCTAGTGGCTTCTCTCATGATAGCGATATTCTACGGCGGGTAAACAAATTATTGTCGAGCAATTAATAGAAAAGCGAATAATTATGAGACTATCTAGGCATGATCATTGTATATAGGCATCACGTCCGAGACAAGTAGACCGAAACGATTCTGCATCTACTACTATTACTCCACACCGACCGCTATCCAGCATGCATCTAGTGTATTGAGTTCATAAGAACAGGGTAACGCCTTAAGCAAGATGACATGATGTAGAGGGATAAACTCAAGCAATATGATATAAACCCCATCTTTTTATCCTCGATGGAAAGAATACAATACGCGCCTTGCTGCCCCTACTGTCACTAAGAAAGGACACCGCAGGATTGAACCCAAAGCCAAGCACTTCTCCCATTGCAAGAAATATAGATCTAGTAGGCCAAATCAAACCAATAATTCGATGAGACTTGCAAGGATATTATGAGCACACATAAAAAGTTCAGAGAACAACCAAATATTTCTCATAGATAATCTTGATCATAAACTCACAATTCATCGGATCTCGACAAACACACAGCAAAAAGAGATTACATCGAATAGATCTCCTCAAAGACCGAGGAGAACTTTGTATTGAGATCCAGAGAGAAAGAGAAGAAACCATCTAGATACTAGCTATGGACCCGAAGGTCTCTGGTAAACTACTCACAACTCATGGTGAGCGCGATGATAATGATGAAAAAGAACTCCGTGATGGATCCCCCTCCGGTGGAGCTCCGAAACAGGCTCCAAGATGGGATCTCATGGGAACAGAAGGTTACGGCGGTGGAATTAGGGTTTTCTCTCTGTTGTCGATGGTTTCGGGGTACGTAGACTTATATAGGAGGAAGGAGGACACCGGGGGGTGCTCGAGGGGCCCACGAGGCAGGGGGGCGCGCCTTGGGAAGGGGGCACACCCCCACCCTCGTGGACACCCTGAGGCTCCCCTGACGTGGTTCTCAAGTCTCCTATGCGTGATTTTCTCTAAAAATATCTCTCACGAAGGTTTCATTCCGTTTGGACCCCGTTTGATATTCTTTTTTGCAAAACTCTGAAACAGGCAAAAAACAACAATCTGGACTGGGCCTTTGGGTTAGTAGGTTAGTCCCAAAAATGATATAAAAGTGTATGATAAAGCCCATTAAACATCCAAGACTTCATAAATAATAGCATGGAACAATAAAAAAATTATAGATACGTTGGAGACGTACCAGGCACAAAATACGAAAGGACCAATAAACGAGGACGAATGTAGTACCACACAATCAAAGATATGCGTTAGAGCAAGTATAATAGAATGACGTAGGCGGTTTGTAAGCCGTTGAATATTATATTTTTGATGAGTTGAGGAGAGAAAAGAGGAGAAAAAAGGTAAACGGGCTACTGATTAACACCCGGCTGTAACACATACTCGTAGATATTTTGTGAGAGAGGAAGGTGTACCACGTATCAAGAAAGTAATACATATTTATAAACAACTATTGTATTTGCCCACTATAAGCTTTGCGATAAACTATCACGGTCATATCACGTGGCGACCACAAAGGAGTGCGACCGCAATCGGTCTTACACGTGCCCGTATGAGGGTAAAAACACCTCCAATTGATTCTTTTTTTACGTCTGAGGTCGACGAGGTATGTTCTAACCGAACATTTGCTTTATAATTAGTGTTAATTACCTCTAAAGCCCCGTAACCAATAATTATCTATGGCAACTATGTTATCATTTATTTACTTTTGCCGGTTGGGTATACGAGCTCCGTTCGTATACTGAATCGATGCTTTTATTTATGTGTTATTTTCGCAGGGGCTTGGACCTTATGTGGTGACATGTACGGTGTAGTGCTAACCGTATAAAATGTCCATGGAAGCATCTTGGTTGCTTCATCGTGACGAACTTCAATTACATGTGTCGGGTAAAATCTTCCAATATGAACCTTCCTCACATAAAGTTGTTTAGTGGTGAGTCTCACCTTAAGTGAGATCTCTCTCTTAATTAGGCACTTTATGAGCTACACGCTTGTGTTTTTATTTTGTCTCACGCGCACTTCATTCAAAAGCTAGGAGCGCCTGGTACTCTAGAAAGAGTTTATCATCTTAAGCGAGGTGCTTAGGTAGATGAACTGATCATTGTGACACGTATGTTTTATCACCTCTGTTGCTAATACTACATGCCGCACAAAAATGAAAAACACAAAAGCAAAAAAATATTTCATTTTATTTTTAGTTCTTCCTTAACAGGTTCTATCGGAGGGCAGCCATCAGACCACAACAAGGAAATCCATCGAGACAAGGTCCATGTCTATTAGAAGAGAAGTTGTATGCACCTTAACCGTAAAAGTTTCTAACCCTCGCTTAGACGTAAGCTTGGGGAGGTAACCATTTCTCGCGCTCTCTTTTAATAACTACACTTTTTATTCACATGTGTAATCGTCTCTAGTTTAGTATTGTACAGTTCTAAGCGTGGGGGGGGGGTTACTTTTGCACGTGTAGTGTCTTGTGCAATGCTCTTGATCATATGGTTTTCGTGCATTAGTGTGTCCCACTGTCTTGACATGCTTGCTTTGCATTTGTTTGACTTCGCATGCAGGAATCTTGTTATCTTCTGAAAAACTTTGCCATGTTCTTTTATAAAAAGGAGTCATTTGAACTGTTGCCTTTCTTTTACCTAATTACTTAAGTTGGGGACTATAGTGGTGGCTTGATTAGCGGCTAGCTGATTGTAGAGGCTTTTTATTGATGAACCCAACATCTTTGATTGATCTCCGTCAAACTATCCACTCAGGGTACTTAGCTTTTGAGTCTTATGCAACATGACACCGCGATACTCTTGTGTAGTATTTGGGTTCTTTGTCACTAAAGCAAGTTTGTGGCCTTTTGCACTTCCGTTCATCTTTTATTTGCTAGCCTATACGGTATCATGCTTTTCCCACTCTCACATCGAGACTTGGCGCATACTTCACAAGTACTTCCAAACTGGCGGGAGGACTTTCTCTTGTTCTCCTACACATAAAACACCTCATCTGCACAAAACAACCACCATACCTACCTACATCGCATGTTCATAGCCATTCTGAGCATAATGCCATGCACTACCAACATTTTACATAACATGATTAGAGATATGTTTTTGTTTGTCTTGCATGATCATAGTATGGCTAGCTTTCATGGCTTGTCCGCTTTATGATATCTATGCTGGTACACTGCGAGAGGCATTCATCATATAGAGTTTCTCTCATGTTTTCAATGTATGATTACATCAGCTGAGTCAGTCATTGTAAAGTGTACCATCCATCCTTGTATGGTGTTTCTTCTAGAGAGAGAGAGAGAATGAAAGATGTGTTGGGAAACATAGTAGAAAACCAAAAAAAATCACCCTACGAACACCCAAAAACAATATGAAGATGCATAATGGATTGTGATCAATGATCGTTACCAACTCCGGAAGTGCAGCGGAAGCAGATGAGTAAGTGCAGATCGTACTTGAAGTACCTCGAACATTGATGACGATCTCGCAAACCGCCCATGAATGATCCCTCAAACAGAGGACTGAAAGCACAGCCTCCCTACTTGGTTGCAAGCATACAGTCTTCACGATCTGGCAGTGCTTCACCATCCAGAGCCAATTGTCACCTGAGAAGTAGTGGGAGGAGATAAGAACCACACAGGACTTCTAGTTATGAGGATTAGAGGTGGCTAGAATTCGCCTAATTAGTCAAATAGGACCAACTAGAACGTGCACTAGATCAACTAGAGGAGGCTCCAAAACTTATGTTGACATAGGGTGGAAATCCTCTAATATATATATGATTGGGGGAGAGGGGGCTGCCACCAAGAGGGAAAGAGCTCCCTCGGGGCGCCGGCAAAGGGAGGGGGAGTAGGACTCCCCCTCCAAGTAGGATTTGCCCCCCTTTAGGAAAGGGGGCACCTCCCTTGTTGGGCCCTTGTGGCCCAACTCCTTCTCCACCTCTTGGCCTTATTTGGCCAGTTGATATCAAATTAAATATTTTTTGTGCTAAACACTTTCAGAGCATAATATATATAATTTAACATCCCCAGAAATATTTTCCACATATATATATATATATATATATATATATATATATATTAATCGATAATACCCGGTATTACCCGATATTCACCGAAACCCTTCGAGTGACCCCGAAACGCTTCCGGAACCTCTCGGAACTATTCCGGATATTAATGAAACAATTACACAAATATATTATCATCAATCCCGTCCTACTATTACTCAGTATGTCATGATTACGTTAAGCTTGTGACCCCGTAGGTTTGATAACCATAAACATGAACGGAAACCCCTTCATTCAATGATCGATAGCGGAACCGTGGACATCCATATTGGTCCCTATGATTACATGAATGATATTAGAGTGAACCTTTGGTTATCATGTGATGTTCCCTTTGCTTCGCAATACTTTACAAAACCTGGTGTGCATCAGTATCCTGTTGAGTCATCACTATGCTCACTATACCATTGCTTTCGTACCGGTTTTGTTCTTCTTTCTCGTTGACGTGTTGCGGCATCCCCGTGATTTAGTCACCTGTGTTTGGCCAGACGATGATGGATGTCTTCACACCGAGAGGGCCCTAAGAATATCTCTCCATCGTCGGAGGAGCAAATCTCACTCTCGAGCTGTCCTGTCACTTGTCAAACTTTTCGGTAAGCCTGTAAGTTGTCGTTATGATCACCTTGTTATAGATGATGTTTGAGCAACCCCAAAGCTCACCATCCGGTAGTAAGTGACCGAGACACTCTCATGGTTTGAGGAACTAAAACACATGCTAACACTCGGTGTTATATCAGATGATTTCAGACGATATGGTCACATAGTCTAACAGACAAGTATTTGGGTCGATTCAATATGAGCGTTCTTCTAACATCATACCCTCAATGTTGTTTTAGGACTATTGTTACACTAAACGATATCCTAAGATCCGGAAAGCATGATCACCAAAAACACTCGAGCCGATCTTATAGGCGAGATCGGGAATCTATTGCTTACCGTTTATCATTTTACACATGCATATGAGTTTTCCACCGAATCACATATTCCAGGATCATCGCAGTTATAGCATGAGATGTAAACTCTTAATTATGAATAACAAAAATATAATAATACAATATTATCGCCTTTAGGGCATATTTCCAACAGTCCCCCACTTGCACTAGAGTCAATAATCTGGTTGCATGGTTTTACAAACACCTATGGGTATTGTGGTGTTGCTCATGCTTTGCTTGTGGTAGAGCCTTTGTCATTTGTTTTGACATATTCAAAACTCAGAAATATTTGTGTTAGTTTTGTCTATTTATAGGATCTCAATCCAGCTTGCTTTGAGCTATAATATTTTATTCAAAATAAAATGTCATTTAGACTCATTGCACTTAGAATCATATTTCAGATTCATCCATTTATATCAAGATTCTTCTTGACTGTCCATATTCATAATATAATGTTTATGAGCTTATTACAACTTTTGTAATACCCAATTATATCAAGACAATTCTTGATTATTGGATATACCCTTTCATAGCAAGACTCTTCTTGATTGGCCATACTCTCAATATATTGTTAATGTTTTTTACAACTTCTGTAACATCCATTTATATCAAGACATTTGTTGATTGTCGGATCTACCCTTTTATATCAAGAATCTTTTTTATTCAGACAATATTGAAACATCTAATGTTTCCAAAACATAAATTATTGTTATGGAATCAACAATATTGTTCACAAAATAATCTTATCCTAGCCCAAATTATATCAATCATGAAGTTGATATTCATATATTCTCAATAATGAATTTTCAACTTCATATGCTCAAAATAATACATTTTATTCTTTTGATATCTTTGATATCTGTTACTAACACTTAGTAAAATTCTTGGCCCTTCTCATATATATTATAACTATCAAGACGAATTTCTTTCATCTACTCATGCTTATAAGCATCTAGTTATATGATAGTGATAGAAACAATTTATCTATTTCAACACTTTTAAGCTCAATCAGACATATTGATCTATATTTATAGATTCTTTTATGCTCGATATTTTGCCTTGTTATTTCATGAAAACATGTTTCAAAAACATTTTATTTTCACAAAGAAGTTATATTAATTCCATTCCAACATATGAGATCAGAGATACTATATAGCTCCCATCGAGTCATTTATATACACAAGGTTCCTTTGATAAGATCAAAATTTCAATATTAGCTCACTTGTTATAATCTTGAAAAACTCTTTTTGAAGTTTGCACTTTTATCCGGTGTCTTGAGGATTTTAAAACCTTTTTGGTTGTATCATTCATACATCCTTTCCTTTTAGGAAATTAGTTTTAATATCCACTTTCTTCAAAAATCTTTGAAGTATCAACCAAGTTCCAAACTTGTTTTATTTATGACAATTACAATAAATTTCAAACTTAATTGTATATTTATTCCGGTGTGCATGGCTATGAACCATTTCTTTGCGTTGGGCGCTGCTATTGTTTCCTTGTAGTGTGTCATTTCATATTCTTTCAAATATGAATATCTCATTATAAAATTTCAAAAATTCAACAATATTCCTAATTTGTATAAACCGGTTACAAGCTCTAGATCTACATCCAATGTAGTAACTTACGGCTTATTTTGCAGATAATCTATCAGAATAATTTTCGGTTTGTTAATTCTACTTATTACCGTCATGGGTTCAATAATCCTTTCTAAGTTGTAATGTCCTCCCGTTTATTTCTTTGACATGAAAAACTTTTCTTGAAAAAGTGTCCATCTGTGTCAAACATTTTGCTTTTTTGAACATTTCAATGGAAGGAACCCAAATCATTTCTTTGAGATATCCTACAACTTTTATCCCGTTTATAATTTCCATAACTCTTATTGTTTCATTAACCAGACTAATATGCGGTGCTCTTTTTAGTGTATATCCTACCATTTCAATTACACACAAAGTATAAATGCAGATAGGTAATAAATAATTCCATAATTATTTGAGTGTTTTTGCTGAACTTATGACTTAGATAATTTTCTTCATTCTTGAAGAATTACTTTATCTTTTGTCATAATGATCCTTATCTTCATTATAAGCTATTTGAACTCTTCAAATACATTCAGAAATCTCAAATATTTTAGATTTTATAAGTAAATCATATTTACTTAATCTTTTAATAAAGTATAATTAATCATTGTGCCATGGCTTGTTTATTAGACATCATACATCATCATGTATTATTTTATTTGATTTCTCAATTAAGAGATTTCAATACTTCATCTATATGAAGACTGTTTCCCAGATAAAGCCAAGCAGTGATATATCAGTCTTCTTAAGATGTTTAGCATTAATTTTAAAATTTCAAATTAGGATTCATTGAATAAACCATAAAAAATTTGTGGTAAATCCAAGCATATTCTTATGACCATTTAACAACTATTGTCCAAAATATTATAAGAACACCCGTCGCATAATCCAAACATAATGTCTTATACAACTCCAGAACGCAATAACTATTATTTGATCCTAAGATGAATCTTGTAGATATACTAAATCCATTATTCTATTGGTCCTAAGCAGTGATCCCATCACCATCCTTGACTAGTATCACGTCTCTATTTCTTCTCAACTTGTGAGCTTTCTGCAATCCCTACATTAGATTGCACACAAAATCAATCAATAAGTATCAAATACTTGTGACTTACAGAAACAAGATAAATAACATTAACTTTGTATAACTTTTAATTATACCTTTACTGGAAGAACCTCTTCTTGTCCGCCAGATATTTCTTGCAGTTTCGCTTCTAGTGACCCTTCTGTTTGTAGTAGAAACATTTAGTCTCTTTAGAGGCTCCGCCCTTTTCTTCTTCTGAGAGACGGTCTTACCGACACTAGTAGATTTTTCTTTGACTTTCCCTTCTTTTTGAAACTGGTAGTTTTGTTGACCATCAACACTTCTTTGTTCTTCTGCATGCGAGCTGCCGCAGCTTTGAGCATAGCAAACAACTCGTTCGTGCTTTTCTCCATCCCGTTCATTTTGTAATTCATGATAAAGCCATCGTAAGATGAGGGACTGAAGCAAGCACAATATATGTGTCGGTGTACTAAAGTAGGGGTACCTTAGTATCCCGAACTTGTGCACGGGCAGTCGCAGCGTCCCGTGGCAGGGCTTGCCGTGCGACCGCCAAGGCCCATAGTGGTTCCTCTGGAGCCATTCAAGAACAAAGTATTCAAGTTAAAGAAACAAGGCCCGGGCAAGAGGAGCTTGCCGGGAAGGCCACTCAAGGCTCAAGACCACTTCTTTGGCACAGGACCCTGGCAAGAGGAGCTTGCCGGGAAGGCCGAACATGGCATTTTCAAGAGACTTGCCGCGCGCCCCGGCAAGGCCTGGAAAGCGACAAGCTTCAGGGCGCGACAAGATAGCGGCCGAGGCAAGGCGCTTGCCGCGGCAAACTTCCACTAAGTGCCCGCGCTCCAGCTCATCCGCCCACGCGTCGCCCTGGGACCCTTCCAGGCACACGTGCAGGAAGGCTGTGCAACCTGGGGTACACGGTGGCAAGGCACGATGACGAGGCCACCGTCGTGGCGGACGGTGTCGCCCTGACGGACGCTTTTTTGCACTGTTTGGGCGACGGCGACGGGCATTTAATGCCCTTGTCCCCTGCCGTCAGGGTTAGGTATAGAGCACTATGCATACACTATTCCAACTACCACCATTTTTACATTTTTACCCTCGACTGCGTTGCCACCTATCGGTGACCCCTTTGACCTATAAAAGGAGGCCCGTGTGCAACGTAGAGGGGGGTTCCGATCATCGATCACTCTCACGCTCGGTGCTGCTAGCGAGCAACACTGTAGTTCTTCTCGCTCCCGAGCTCAGGACGCAATACAAACCAAGGCAGGACTAGGGTTTTACACCTCCGTGCGGCCCGAACCTGGGTAAACTGCTCGCGTGTCTGCCTCGATCCGCTCTTTCTGCATCCTCCGCCCCCCTTGCCGTACCGAAAAGGGGCTCCGGTCCCACAGGTGTTCATGGGTGATCAGTTTCCCCGACATCTTTGGCGCGCCAGGTAGGGGGTGTGTCGAGGTTGTGTGAACCTGATCCGGCGTTCACGTGGGCGAAATCTCCAGCAACTTCATCGACTTCATCGACATGCCGCCGAAGAAGAAAGCTTCGGAGGCAGCAGGCCCGTCTGCGTCGATCCCGCCACCGCCTGAGCCAACGGTTGGTGGGGTAGACGCTGACGGAAGGACGGACGCTGGCGAGGAAACTCACGGCGCCGCCAAGTCCAAGGACAAGACGGACGACCGGCCGCATGCCAAGACCTCGGCGTCCGTGCACGCACCGCGCCCCTCTCAGGAGGCGCGGGAACGGCAGTGTCGTGGTACTCAAGGTACCATACGCTTGCTGGGCCAAGGTCAAGCTGGCGGTTCGCGGGACGCTCAAGGCCAACTTGCCGGCACGAGCAAGGCGCGGTCGCCGGGACGAGATGTTGCTCCTTCTAACGCAGTTAGAAGTCCAAGCATATCTCGCTCCTCGCACCGCTCACCACCGCTCCCCGCCACTCCAGCGGAAGCTCTAGCTCGAGCTCAACTACTCCTCGACTTCCCTCCTGCGGCAGACAAGGCCGACGACTGGAGGGCCACCATCCAGAGCCTCATCTCCTTCGCCAACAACGATACTCCGCAGCAGCCAACGACATCGCGGCCGTGGCAAGTTAGCCAGGCGCGGGCTGATGGCAACAAAACTGCCGGGGGTGCAACCACCGTGCACTCCCCGCCCCGAAGGACAAAATCGCCGACTCGGCGGATCAACCTCGATGACGACTCCATCGCATCATCGGACCCGCGAGCTCGTCGTGATCAGCGCCAAGTCCTAGGCGACCGACAGCAAGAGGACGCTCGAACTCGCATCGAGCGTCGAAGAGAAGCGCGGCGTCAATCCGACCAGCGTGCCGGGCCCGCTGTCGACATGCACGCGCTCGGAGGACCAGGCGACTTGCCGTACGCGGCGGGTTGTCTTGCGTTCACCCGTGAGCTGCGGCAAGTCCAGTGGCCCAGCATGAAAAACTTCAAGCCCGACGTACCCGAGAAGTACGACGGCAAGACTCATCCGTCAGAGTTCCTCAGCATCTACACCATCGCGGTGCAGGCTGCCGGGGGACGAGACGAGAAGATACTCGCAAACTATTTCCCGCTCGTGCTCAAGCCAAACGTCCGATCTTGGCTCATGCACTTACCGTAGAACTCCATCTCTTCTTGGGCCGACCTGTGCCATCAGTTTGTCGGCGCCTTCACGGGTGGCCACAAGCCCCATGGCCAGGAAAGTGACCTTCACATACTTGCCCAGAAGGAAGGAGAGCCCCTACGAAAGTATATCCAGAGATTCAGTCGCGTCCAGCACAACATCCCAGATGTCCACCCTGCCGCGGTAATTAGCGTGTTCCACCAGAACGTGCGCAACCGCAGGATGAGGGAGGAAATGGCGATGTGCAAGATCCAAGACGTCAGTGAGCTTTATGCCCTGTCCGACAAGTGCGCACGCGCTGAGGAGGGGAGGAGACTCCCCGGAGAGGATACTGGAGCAGGGGGAACAGATAGTGAGGATGCCGCCCCGGCAAAGAAGAACCGACGGCGGAATAACAGGAAAAAGAAGAACAAAGAAGTACTGGTCGTTGAGCAGTCCGGCAAGGAGGCTTGCGCCAAGAAAGCCCAGGCCGGTAGCTCCGGCAAAGAGGCCGCCACTGTGGCAGCCGCCGACAAGCAGGACGGCTCTAACAAGCAGTACTGCAAGATCCACCGCACCAAGGGCCACGACCTCCAGAACTGTAAAAGAGTCGAGTACCTCGTCGAGCAGCAGAAGGCTGAGTACGAGCGACGCGACAAGGAGAAGGCCCAAGGAGGTGGTGTAGAGTCCGGCAAGAAGCGGCCATTCAACGGCCGGGGAGGACGCCGCGGCAAGGCCAAGCAGCGGCAAGGAGACAGACCTCCCCGCGGCCGCAACAAGGACGAAGATGAAGACATGGATGACGGAGATAACAGCGAGCAAGAGTTCCAGAAGGCCATAGAAGTTTTGTGCGTTGACGGAGGTGCTTCTCTGCATACTTCCCACCACCAACTCAAGCAATGGGTGCGGGAAGTTAATGCGGCAGAACCGCCCGTCGAGTCGCGCTGACTCCTGAAGTGGTCCAGCACGCCTATCATCTTCGACATCGAGGACCACCCCGATCGCACCACTGCGGTCGGGTGCTTGCCGATGTTGGTTTCACCAACCATCCGCAACCTCAGGGTCACCAAGATGTTAGTCGACGGCGGGGCCGGCCTGAACCTGATCTCCTCTGCTGTGTTCCGGAAACTCCAGATCCCCGACAGCGAGCTCGAGGAAACCCGCACATTCCAAGGGATCAACTCGGGAAGGAGCAAGCCGAAGGGGAAAATCACACTGCCAGTGACGTTTGGCGGAGAGCTGAACTTCAGGACCGAGAGGATCACCTTCGACGTTGCCGATATTCCTTTGCCCTACAATGGAATACTCGGCCGTCCGACTCTCGCCAAGTTCATGGCGGCATCTCACTACGCCTACAATATGCTCAAGATGCCCGGCCCGATAGGCGTCATCTCTGTCCCCGGCGACAAGAAGGACGCCCTTATCTGTGCCGACAAGATTTACCGGGATGCAGCAGCCGCAGCAGATAGCAAGACACTTGCCGCTGAAGCTCCCGGGGAGAAGAACAAGACCAAGTCCGGCAAGAGCTCTGGGGCCCACTCCGGCAAACGCACCTCTTCAGAGTGCTGTGCTGCCGTCGAGGACGCTCCATCGAGCTCCACCAGCAAGTGCAAGAAGGCGATGGCAGCTCCACCCGCTACCAAGAAGGTGTCCGCCAAGGAGGACGGCAGTGGTGGTACTTTCACCATCAGTGCCACGCTCGACCCCAAATAGGAAAGCGCGCTCGTTGCTTTCCTGCGGGCGAATGTCGACGTGTTTGCATGGCAACCGTCTGACATCCCCGGCATTCCTAGGAAAGTAATTGAGCACAAGCTTGCCGTTTGTCCTCACGCGCGGCTCGTCAAGCAGAAGGTTAGAAAGCAAGCGGTGGAGCGCCAAGAGTTTATTGCAGAAGAAATCAAGAAGCTGGAAGCGGCAGGCCTCGTCAGAGGTGTACTCCATCCCACATGGTTGGCCAACCCTGTTGTCATGCGCAAAGCAAATGGGAAGTGGAGGCTTTGTATTGACTTCACCGATGTGAATAAAGCTTGTCCCAAAGATCCATTTCCCTTGCCGCGCATTGACCAGATCGTTGACTCCACGGCTGGATGTGAGTTGCTTTCGTTTCTTGATGCATACTCCGGATATCACCAAATCTTCATGGCTGAAGAAGATGAGGAGAAGACCGCATTCATTACTCCATGTGGCACTTACTGGTTCATACACATGCCCTTTGGATTGAAGAATGCTGGTTCAACTTTTGCAAGAGTAGTCCACACTGCTTTTGAGCCACAGATACACAGGAATGTAGAAGCTTACATGGATGATATAGTGGTCAAGAGCAAGGACAGGGCAACTCTGATACAAGATCTAGATGAAACCTTTGCGAATCTGCGCAAGATCCAACTCAAGCTTAACCCCGAGAAGTGCGTGTTTGGAGTTCCCTCCGGCAAGCTTCTCGGGTTCTTCGTGTCTCAAAGGGGGATTGAAGCCAACCCCGACAAGATCAAAGCCATCGAGCAGATCGAAGCCCCGAAGCGCGTCAAGGATGTACGAAGGCTTGCCGGCTGCGTGGCTGCTCTCAGCAGGTTCATTTCTAAGTCTGCAGAGCGCGCCCTGCCGTTTTTAAAAATCTTGAAAAAGGCAGGTCCAATGAAATGGACTCCGGAAGCGGAAGCGGCGCTGCAAGACTTGAAGAGGTACCTGTCCTCCACTCCAATACTTGTCGCACCTAAGCCACAAGAGAAGTTGCTGCTGTACTTAGCAGCAACCAATCAAGTGGTTAGTGTTGCGTTAGTAGCGGAGAGGGAGGCAGAAGATGAGCCAGCAGCACCGGCAAGCACATCCAGCGACAAGCAGGGGGCTACCCCGACAAGCTCTGGCCCCGACAAGGATGGGTCTGCGCAGATGCAAGAAGAGGTGTGGAAGAAGGTGGTGCAGCGCCCAGTTTATTTTTTCAGTTCCCTCTTGCAGGGGGGCTAGGTCAAGATACTCTGGGGTGCAGAAGCTGCTTTTCGGCCTTCTCATGGCCTCGAGAAAGCTGCGCAACTACTTCCAAGAACATGAGATAACAGTGGTCACTCGCTTTCCGCAAAAGAGAATACTGCAAAATCCAGAAGCAACAGGCAGGATTGTCGACTGGGCACTGGAGCTGTCAAGCTTTGGCCTCAAGTTTGAAAGTACTTCAACTATTCAGAGCAGAGCATTGGCAGAGTTCATAGCAGAATGGACGCCAACACCAGACGAAGAGATTCTAGAGACGAGCATCCCCGCCAAAGAAGCAAGCAAAGAATGGATAATTTATTTTGATGGTGCCTTCTCGCTGCAAGGCGCCGGTGCCGGCGTACTGCTTATCGCGCCCACCGGGGAGCACCTCAAGTACGTCGTCCAAATGCACTTTCCCAAGGAGCAAGCAACGAACAATACTGCAGAGTATGAAGGTTTGCTTGCCGGCCTCAGAATCACAGCGGAGCTTGGGATCAAGAAGCTGATTGTGCGGGGTGACTCGCAGTTGGTCGTCCGCCAAGTGAACAAGAGCTACTAGAGTCCATTGATGGAAGCTTACTTCGACGAAGTGAGAAAGCTTGAAGAGCACTTTGAAGGCTTACAGATGGAGCACGTTCCAAGAGCTCAAAACGACATCGCAGATGGCCTGTCAAAGTGTGCTGCACTAAAGCTACCTGTGGAACCGGGGATCTTTGTGCTCAAGCTAACTCAACCATCCGTAACACCATTGGCTGGACAAAGTAAGAAGAGAAAGTTGGTCTCTGGTGACTACTTGCCGGCAGAGCTTCCTGAAGCCGCCGCCAACAAGGTCCCCAAGATCAATGTCAAGTTTGCTGAGGAACAGTCTGCTCCTGCAAGCCCAAGGGTTTGTACAGTCGAAGCAGGCGTTCCCGACAAGCTTTGCCCCGGCAAGCTTGCCGGGGAACGTCAAGCTCCGGCCGAGCCGCAGGTTCTTGCCGTAGAGGTTGACGTTCCCGCAGCTGCACAGATGCCTTTAGTCCTTGTTGTTGAGTCACAGGCTCCAGCATGGGCGCAGCAGATTGTCTGTTTCCTCCAAACAGGAGAACTTCCCGAAGAGCCAGAAGAAATAGAAAGAATAACCCGGCAGTCAAGTATGTATCAGTTTGTCGGCAACGAACTGTACAGAAGGAGACTCAACGGTGTGAGATTGAAATGTATTCCCCGGGAGGATGGACAAAAGCTGCTGGCAGAGATACATGGAGGCATATGTGGCCACCACATTGGCGCAAGAGCACTTGCCGGCAAGGCGTTCCGGCAAGGTTTCTTTTGGCCAGAAGCCCTCCTGGATGCAACTGCACAAGTTACCAAGTGTGAAGCGTGCCAGTTCCATTCCAAACAGATACATCAACCAGCTCAAGCTCTCCAGACGATCCCTTTATCCTGGCCATTTTCGGTCTGGGGGCTCGACATCCTGGGCCCTTTTCCCCGCGCAGCCGGGGGCTTTGAGTACTTGTACGTCGCCATCGACAAGTTCACAAAGTGGCCGAAAGTGGAACCAGTGAGAAAGGTGACCGCACAATCAGCAGTCAAGTTCTTCAGGTCGATTGTTTGCCGTTTCGGAATCCCTAACAGGATCATCACCGACAACGGCACACAATTCACAAGTCGCACCTTCATGCAGTACATCCAAGACCTTGGCGCCAAGGTCTGCTTCGCTTCTGTTGCTCACCCGAGGAGCAACGGTCAAGCGGAGAGGGCAAATGCTGAAGTGTTGCGCGGACTCAAGACGAGAACTTTCGACAGGATGCACAAGTGCGGAAGAAACTGGATTGAGGAGTTGCCAGCGGCTCTTCGGTCGATCAGGACGACGCCAAATCGAGGCACTGGACAGACACCCTTTGCTCTTGTCTATGGAGCAGAGGCAGTTCTCCCCACGGAACTCGTATACGGGTCACCTCGAGTGCTCGCTTATGATGAGCTCGAGCAAGAGCAGCTACGACAAGACGACGTGCTGCTCCTTGAGGAAGACCGTCTTTAGGCTGTTGTACGAGCTGCTCGATACCAGCAAGCTTTGCGCCGCTACCATAGCCGCAAGGTTAAAGCCAGAAGTCTCGAGGAAGGCGACCTTGTTCTTCGGCGTGTTCAGTCTGCCAAGAACTCCAACAAGTTGACGCCGAAGTGGGAAGGCCCTTATCGGGTGAAACAAGTCACTAGGCCCGGCGCAGTCCGCCTAGAGACCGAAGATGGCTTACCGGTGAGCAATTCCTGGAACATCGAGCATCTTCGCAAGTTTTACCCATAAGGCGCGGTTGCCGTGACCCGTTCCGGCAACCACCTTTTGTACAAGTCTTGCCGCTGATGCATATAAACCTTTGTACAAAGCCGGGCGCAGACCCCGTGCATCAGTAAAGCCAATGTGCATCGCACAACTTGTCATTTCATGCCTTTTCATTTCCTTGCATGTACTATCTGACGTTTTGTGCAGCACCTATACCCGGTAAGCAATAACGAGCCACAAGGCTCCATATCTCTGTTTTCTCTTCTTTCTTTTCTCTCAAGCAGAAGATGTTTCCCTCGCACACAAGTTTGCCGGGGGGGAAGGAGATAGTGGTATGGACCAAGCGCCGTTCAAGAGAGCCTTGCCTTGCCGGAAAGCAAACGACACAAAAGCTAAGTTGCCAAAGTTTGAGCAATCAAAATTTTAAATTTTTGAGTTATCTTCCTTGAATGACCGCACTTTGTATGGAAAACCTGTGCGCGGAGGAACCAACTCGTGGCTAGCCGCGCCCTTACTTTGTTTCGAGCACGCTCAACGGCTTAAATGTGCTGCGACAAGTGTCGCACCCTTACTTCGTTTTCGAGTTCGCTCAACAACCCAAGTGTGCTGCGACTAGCTGCGACAAGGTTTCTTGTCGGTAATGGCATCGCCAGCAGGCTGCTGAAGTTCCGCACTCAGCGCTCGCGGCAAGGGTCCCTACGCCGGCAAGTTCCCTAAAAGCGTAGGGTAAAGGCATACAAAGCAAAGAAGTCAAGTACAGGAAATAACATTGCATTAACTACCCAAGATAAAGTTATATTACAAAGCAACTTGTCGCAGTACTAATGGACTATTGTTCATAACGTGGCTGACAGCGACAGGGAAAGAGGAAGATAAACGAGACTAATCCGCGTGGTCGCCCTCGACCCTCTTAATGCCGCCCACCTTGTTCACGATGGGCGCAACGAGAGCCTTGAGCGCCTCCTGGTCAGCGTCCGGCGGCAAGGTCCTGAGGACGTTGGTGAGATTGAGGCCCGGGTTGCGGTGCGCTATCTTCATCAACACCTTCTCGAGGGCCCCCGCGCAGAGCCTGCGCGACTCGTCCGCCAGCTTCTTCAGGATCCTTTCTCGGAGCTGCTGGAGGGCCGGCGCCACTCCCCTGAAGAACAAGGTCAACTTGGCGCTGTGAGGGAGGTTCCTGTCGGTGGATTACCCGAGGTGCTCCGCCCCTAGCTCCGCCAACTCCTTGTCGACGTTGGCGGCGGCGGCAACAAGGCCCTCGGTCTAGTGCTCCACCGTCAGCCTGAAGTTGTTTTGGGAGATGGCGGCGCTGTCCAACAGCGCCTTCTCAGCCCGGAGCTCCTCCTTCAGGTTCGCCTCCCGCTCTCTGGCGCCGTCAAGCATTGTGGTGAGGGTGGAAAGCTTCAACTCCAGATCGGCAATGGAGTCCTTGGCGACGGCGAGCTCCTTGCCCTTGTCGGAGAGGCGGACCTGCAGCTCGGAGTGGCTGTGGGTGTCCTTCTCCCTCTCCGACACAAGTGCGGCAACCTTCTCTTCGCTCGTCTTCAAGTGGACCTCCAGTTGCGCCACCCTCGCCTCCAAGTCTCTCTTGGCGGTCTCAGCGGCTGCAGCGGCGTCCTTCGCTTCCTGCAGAGCTCCGCTAAGAGACTGCTCGCGCGCGGCAAGCTCGTCCTCGTGGCTATCGAGGTCGACCTTCCGCTGCATCATTTCGCCTTCTCGCCGGGACAACTCCTCGGCGGTGAGCCGTTGCTGCTCCTCTGCTTCGGCTTTCTCCAAAATGAAGGCCTGATACGCCTCGGCCAGCTGCTCTCGCTCCTCCGCCAAGGATCGAAGAGCCGCTTGGTTGTTGGCTCGGAGCTCTTCGGCGCGTTTCTCCAAGTCGACGCCCGCCTTGGCGGCCAGAGCCTCTCGGGACTCCAGCTTGGCATGCCGGGCGCGGTACAAGGACAGAAGCCTCCGCAGAAGCCGCTCCTCCTCGGGCTCGCTACTGCTACTGGGCGCATCGACGAATTTCAGCCCGGCGGAGGCGAGGACCTCCCCGTCGAAGACTTCTCCCTCCGCAGGCGCCCTCGACGTGGAAGCCCACGGGAGCTGGATGAAGACTCCGTTGCCGGCCTCTAGATAGGCGCCTGGCTCGGCTGTGGCAGCGGAGGGGTCGGCAGCCGGCGCAGCGCTTGACGCTCCTGCGGCCTCAGGGCCGTCAGTGCGACTGCCGGTCCCCTCCTCAGCTGCCGCGCCAGCGGCCTTGGCTGCCTCCTCGGTGGCGGGCTCGTCAGCGCCAGCTGCCCCTTCGGTGGCTGCAGCGTCGCCGGTGTCGCCACGCGCGTCCTCCTCAACGGCGACCTCCGTCTCCATGGGCTCGGCTGCGGACGGGTCTGAAGACAAGAAAAGAAGAAGAAAGAAGAAAATAATGGTCAAGCAAATATCCAAAAAGGGAAATTCAGAAGAAGAAAAGTCCGAGGGATTACCTGCGCGGGTCTCCTCTTCTGCAGAGTTCCTTGCCGGGGAGCTCTCCCTCGGCGGCGTGGAGGTAACTCCCGCCGGCGGAGGACCAGTAGCGCCGTCCCTTGGCGGAGTGCTCGCCCTTGGCGGAGTGCTCGCCCTTGGCGGAGTGCTCGCCCTTGGCGGAGAGCCCCTCCTTGGCGGAGTAGTCGAGACGCGCGGCTCGTCGGGAGCGATCTCCTGGCGCTCCTGAGGCTGCTGCTCTGCTCCTACACAAATCAACAAACAGAACATTAACAAGGATAGAAGGCCCCACGTGCGCCCGGCAAGCAGAAAGTAGATGAAGGACTTACGCTGGGGGCTGCTCTGGGGAGCAGCTGCCGGGTCCGGCAAGCTTGTCGCAGGCGCACCCCCTGCCGATGCTGCGGGCTCGTCCTCAATAAGGATCACTGGGACCTTGGCTCTCTTTGCCGCCCTTTGAGTCAGCGTCCTGGAAGAAGGACAAGATCAAAATCAGGCAAAAGGAATACAAGACAAGAATCAACAGAAAACCAAAGAAAAACAAGATTCGCGAAGACTTACTCCTCTTCCTCCTCGTCGTCGGAGCTGAGCGCCGAGAAATCAAAGTCCGGCGCGCGCGTCCCGGCGCGAGGAGCTGGGGGAGTAGGCTCCCTCAGCCGCTTGGCGGGAGCAGGGGCGGCGGTCTGGGAAGACCCCGCTCCAGTTGTCGCCGAAGCACGAGGAGCGAAAGGAGCAGTGGAGCCGGTCCGGGAAGATCCCCCTCCGGTTGCCGTTGAAGCGCGAGGCACTCCCTTGGCGGCCTTGCTCGTCGCGGTGGCGCGTGTCGGGCGGCGCTGCGGCTACTTGCCCGCCTTCCGCCCCGCCACGTCGGCGGCCTTGCGAAGGCGCCTCCTTGTCTGAGCCGGAGGACTTGCTGGAGGTGGCGAGCTGCCCGATGAAGAAGATGAGGAGCCGAGGTTCAGCGAGCCGCCTGAGTCTTCGGCAGGATCGCTTGATCCAACCCCCTGCTCGGCGGGCCCGCTCGACTCTGCGCCTTGCTCGGCGGCCTCGCTTGTCCCGGCAAGTTGCCCGGTGATACGTCTCAAACGTATCTACTTTTCCAAACACTTTTGATATTGTTTTGACCTCATTCTTGCATGATTTGGACTAAACTAACCCGGACTAACGCTGTTTTTAGCAGAGCAGCCTGTATGGTTTATTTGTGTGCAGGAAAACAGATTTTTAAGCATCTCAGAAAAATCCACGAAAAATCCACGCACCCGAAGAAACAAAATGCCAGAAGTGGGGCCAGAGGGGGGCCAGGGGGTGCCCAGGCGCCCTATGGGCGCGCCCCCCCTGGGCCGCGCCGGGGGGGCGCCTGGGTGGGGCCCACACCCCCTGGTGCCCTACTTTAGCCCGTATTTTTCCTCCCGACGCAAAAAACCCCAGATCGGAAGTCCTTTCGCTGTTTTTCGTCGCGGAGCCGCCGCCACCCTCTGTTCTTCTTCGGGAGGGCTAATCTGGAGGCTGATTTGGCCTCCGGAGAGGGGAGATCGTCGCCATAGTCATCATCATCACCACTTCATCATCTCTCCACGACTTCCCCCTTCATGTGTGAGTAATTCCCTTGCTGTAGGCGAAGGGGATGGTAGGGATTGGATGAGATAGATCATGTAATAGTTCATCAGATTGTTGGGGGCATGTTGCCTATCATCTAGTATGGTGTTTATCATCTTTCCTACAACTTGTTATTCTTAATGCTTGACACTTAGGGCCCGAGTGCCATGATTTCAGATCTGAACCATATGTGTTTGCATGAATATATTTGTGTTCTTGATCCTATCTATGAGTTGTATGCACCTATTACGGTTCGGAACCGGCGATCCCAAAGGTGACAGCTTGGGACACCAAAGGGGATGGTCCGTAGTTTGAGGATTACATGTATCCATTGAGTTCATTGCTTTGTTCCAGTGCTCTTTGACAGGAGCACCTTAATATCCATTAGTTCCTTTTGGCCCCGTTCGTAGCGGGATGGTAGGACAAAAGATGTTGTGCAAGTTCTTATTGCAAGCACGTACAACTACCTACAGGATACATGCCTAATGTTTGATATTTGCCTAGATGATCATTACTTTTCTGTGTGCCGTGCCCCAAGTTAGAATCTATCTCATCCATGCAACGCCCAACCATCCATCTCCCTAGCCTACAGTATTTTTAAACCTTGCTTGTCACTAGTTGCTACTTTTGCCATTTACTACTGCTATTTACTTTTGCTGTTTAATTTTACTATTATTATCATCACTATCATATCACTGTTACCACTTATCTTTTGTTGCAAGTTAGTATATTTCAGGTGCGGTTGAATTGACAACTCAAATGTTAAAGCTTATAAATACTCTTTGGCTCCCCGTGTGTCGAATCAATAAATTGGGTTATTCTTACCCGCGAAGACTATCTCGATCCCTTACGGTTGAGGGTTATCAAGTACCGTTTTCTGGAGCATAGCAATATTTACAAGTCTACTTGAGGTATCCTACCTGCTGCACTTTATTCACTATGGGTAAGAAAGGAGACCCCAAGGTTCCGATCTTACGATCCACTACAAGAAGAGGTACTGCTCTGAGCACTAGTGCTACGCTTGATTCACCTTCTGTTATGAGTAAGTTTGCCTCACCACCACCACATGATGCTCCTACTGAATCTGTTACTATGTCTGATACACTTGATGATGCTTCTACTACTTTTGATGATGATATTAGTTCACTTGGTTATGCTCTTGAGAAACAAATTACTGCTGCTGCTGAAAAATATGGAATTGAACTTCCTGTTACTCGCTACCCTATTGGTGAGACTTATGATTTTCCCGAATTGAGTAAACTCCAGGAGAGGCTCCTTGATGATGATTACTATATACTTGATGAAGATTTATGCAGGGAACTGACAGAGTTTGCCGGCTCTGACCCTGAAACTATTAAGAAAATATTTGAAAAACACTCTTTGAAAAACAAAACCGTCCCTAATCCTGAGTTTGCTACATCTCCTATAAGAATTGATGATCCTGATTTTGATTTCTCTGTTGATCTTTCACTTATACCTATGGTTGAAGCTGACCCCTTTTATGGCAGAGAAAATGATGATGCTATTGCACACCTAACTAAACTTGGTGAGCTAGGTAGCCTGTTTACCACAGATGAGAAGATACGCTACTTTTATGTGACCAAGCTTCTTCCTTTCTCGTTGAAGGAAGGTGCTAAAGCATGGTATGATTCACTCCCATGCGGTTCTATTAAGAGTCCTCATGACTTAGCTCACTCTTTTGTTGATAAATACTTTCCTGCTCATATGCGACATGCTGCTTTACAAAGAATTTATAACTTTAAATAGTTGCAGGATGAGTCCCTCCCTAAAGCTTGGGGGAGGTACTGCGGTTTGATTCTGGCTAGACCAGGACATGGAGTTCCTAAGAATGAATTAATTGATATATTCTATGCTGGTCTAACTGATGAATCCAGGTCCTATCTGGACAGTTGTGCTGGTTGTGTTTTCAGGAAAAGAACACCGGACGACGCGGAAGATTTAATGGGCAGAATTACCAAGAACCATGAAGATTGGTCCGTCCCTGAACCACCTCCACCAACAAAGAAGAGGGGCATGTTTGTTCTAAGCCCCGAGGATATGCGAGAAGCAAAGAAGTCTATTAAAGAGAAAGGTATTAAAGCTGAAGATGTGAAGAATCTACCCCCTATTGACAAGCTGTGTGAGCCTACCACTCACCCTCCTATGGTAGAGGTACACTCTCTTTTAGATTTCAACGCAAGTGACATCCCTCATGGTAAACCTCCTGATCAATGTTTATATGAGTTTGATAATTTTATTATGAAACAGAATCATTTTAATGAGAGGATAGAAAGTCAGTTGCATGATAATTCCCTTGCTATCAAAAAGTTGCTTGGTGTTTTAGATAGAACATTTAATGATGTTCAATGTCTTGTGAAGCATTTTCATATGGTTCAAACTCAGCTTGATCAAATTTCTAATGTGCAAAGAGATTTGCTTGCTAACAATGCCAAACAAGATAAATTGCAGGCTTTTGGGATTAAGACCCGAGGAGGAACTAGTACTCAAGATCCTCTTTATCCAGAGGGACATCCGAAGAGAATCGAGCAAGATTCTCAAATGCAGGAAGAAGAAATTTTTGTCTCTCCAAATAAGAAAAAGAAACATAAAGAGATTGACAATTCTAATGATCCTATTGCAGATGAAGAGCCAGCTATTGATCCCAACAGTGTATCTATCTCCGATGCTGAGACTGAAGACGGTGCTGAACCTGAAGGTAATGATAATGAGAAGAATGATCCGCCTGAAGTTCGAGAGGAAGAAGCACCTGACAAACGTAAGAGGTACACTAAAGAAGACTTCATCGCAAGAAAACATGGGAAGGAGAAAGAACCATGGGTACAGAAACCCATGCCCTTTCCAGGTAAGTCCATCAAATCTAAAGAAGAAGAGCATTATAATAAGTTTTGTGAATGGATTAAACCTCTTTTTCTTCAAATCCCTTTGACTGATGCTATTAAGTTACTTCCGTACTCAAAATATATGAAAGATATTGTCACTAACAAAAGAAAAGTTCCTAATGATGCAATATCTACTATGCTTGCTAACTATTCTTTCAGTGGAAAGATTCCTGAGAAGCTCGGTAATCCAGGTATACCCACCATTCCTTGCTCCATAAAGAATAATTATGTCAAAACTGCTTTATGTGATCTTGGAGCGGGAGTGAGTGTTATGCCTCTCTCTCTTTATGAGAGGCTTTGTTTAGAGAAACTAATTCCTACAGATATCTCCCTTCAGATGGCTGACAAGTCAACCACTGTTCCGATAGGTATTTGTGAGGATGTTCCAGTTGAAGTTGCTAATTGTTTAATTCTTACTGATTTTGTTGTGCTTGACATGCCCGAGGATGGGAGCATGTACATTATTCTTGGTAGACCTTTCCTTAACACCGCAGGTGCTATTATTGATTGCAACAAAGGGAAGGTTACCTTTCATGTGAATGATAAAGAACACACGGTATATTTTCCGAAGAAGACCGACAGGAGGCATGCCCTCAACTCTATAGAGAATATCGAGACCGTGAAAATTGGAGAATGGGACTGTCCACTACATGTGCCTCACAAATACAAAACTATCATGGTAGGGATAATGTCCATCAAGGTAAAAGTTCAGTGATTACTTTGTAGGAGGTGATACTTTTTGCTCTATATATCGCTTGTTTGTTGGTAAGACTTGATCAACCTTACTAGTGAACGTGTTTTATATGGATAAAAAGTTGAGCTTTCTATGTTTTCATTTGTTTTTAGTATTTTCCTACTTGCTGTACCAAGTATCTATGTTTTTGAAGCTTCACAATACTACTAACTGCTTCAAGTTTTCAGAGAGTTTCGCAGCTTTTTGAACTTCGAAAAAATTTCAACAATGAAGTTTTCAGAAAAATTCCAGAAAAATTATATTAAAAATTTCCACAACGGGAGAGACCCGGAAAGTCCTGGGGCCCACGGGACCCCCCTCCAGGTACTTCTTCTTCCCCTCTCTCTCTCTTTTTCCAGAAACCCGAGTTCTGGTCTTGTTCTTGCTGTTCTTGCTGTTCTTGGGGGCGATTCTTCGATCTCTCTCTGCAGCCCATCATTTGAGCTGAAATTTTGAGCAAATACTCCCTGGTATGTGACTCCTCCACTCCTCCAATTAGATTTTTGATTGGTGGCCTCATTTGTGAGTATTTAGTAGTTCTTGGTGCTGTAGAGATGAGCTTGCATGCATGTGTAGAAAGTTGTTTTCCAAGTTTTGATGCAAGTTTATGCCTTGGGCAAGTGAGTTGAGTAGTTTGCCTTAGCTCACTTTGTTTTAATCCTCGTTTTTGTGAATTGTAAAAAATTTCAGAAATGAGTTTATTAGGAAGGGCAAAAGGATGGCTTGAGAAGAGGAGGCCCGCACACTCCGATCGAGTCACTAGGGCCGCAGCTTCACCAACGACTGCCAGGGTGAGCTATAATGAAGATCATGTGCCCCTGGAGTTGTTGGAAGATACAAGTCCATCACGTGCGATGACATATCCATGTGACGAATTCATGGAAGCTGCGGGAATCAAGGATGAGTTTTATAATCTTTGTGCTAATGCAGGTTTGACACGGCTCGTCACCAGCCGTGTTACTCAGTATCAAAAACTCACCTCCATTTTCATTAACAGTTTTAGATATAATCCTGAATCAGGTGCTATTGAGTTTAAAATTTATAATGATCTTATCACCATGACTTTGGGAAATTTTTGTGAAGTAATAGGTGTGCCGAACGTTGGGAGGACGGCAAGGATGGCTACTCAGCCCTTCGAGCTGAAAACCGTCATCAACTCTCTCTGCAGCATGGGTACGAGGGATATTCATCGGTCGAAGATCTCCAGTATCTTGTTTCCTCACCTCAGGTATTTTGCATATTATATTGCTAGAGGGGTGTTAGCTCGTGACAACACGAGCAGCATTTCTGCTCCGGATATTGCTATCCTGGCAGCAGCCCTCTCAGGGGGATCTGATTATAATATTGGTACCTTAATTGCTCGACGCCTTGCTATGAACGGTAACAAGGGGGACTTATATGGTGGCACTTATGCCACACTTATCTTAGAGCATCTTGGAGGCCACCCGCATCCTGATGATACTCCTTTTACTTATTTAAGCTTTGATCTTGCTGCTATGAAAAGGCATAAGTTTGTTACCATGGGTTCTGAGCTTGATAACCTTGTTTATATCTTGCATTTCGGAACTACCGCGGAACGCGAGATCCGTCTACCTGCACCTCTTTTGTTTGATTTTTCTCGCAGGAACGGATGGTCCTTTGATGTTGTCCAGTTCGATGAGTTCATGGTCCAACATCAGTTCCATAACCCCATGGAGGGGGTTGTGCCCGACGAGGAGAGGCACGGTGAGATACCACATTTTCAGGAAGAGACCGCCACCGAGTTTGGTGAAGGGTCTTCCTCTGTTTGGCGCTCGGAGCCTTCCTCGTGGGAGACTCCGAGGAGTTCGGTGTACGCGCCATCATCCTTCTACGACCCTTGGTCTCACCACCATACCCCTGGAGCAGGAGGCTCCTGGGGGCAGTAGCTGCTACCAACTTAGGCCAAAAGCCTAAGCTTGGGGGAGTACGTGCCCTTCTCACTTTTCCATTGTATTATCCGTTTTATTCACTTTGATCTTTTCGAAGTTTTTACCCGTTCTTCTTTATTCCTCTATTCACAAAAACAACAAAAAGATTTTATCTTTCTTTTGCTTTGTTTTCAACTTTTGAAAAACCCAAAACGATTTCCCTTCTCTCTTTAGTTTTGCTTTGTTTTCAGAGATCAGCTCGAGTCCGTGATGGCATTTGATTATATTTCCTACGTTCGATCGTGCAAGTGACAAGCAGTAATGACGAAGATCGACTGAAAGGGAGAACCAAGGAAGACCGGTATGAACTCTTATTGTTTCTACTTTTGTACATATGCCTGTACTTATGATCTAGAGACCAGCTTGTAGCGACATAGTGCTATGTTTGCAATGCTATTCCAGTGGTTCATGCTTTCCTTGTGGCTAGTCTCGAATAAATAGAGTATATAATGTGTTATTGAAATGATCTACATGCATTGCACTGTTCATAGTCTGGTATACTAAGGTGGTATTTCCCTTTAGAGAATTTTTGGATTGACTTGGCACATGCTTACACATGTTTAAGACTAAAAAGTCTACTTTGCCTTGATGATCTTTGAGTTATAGAATAGTTATATCACATTCATGCCCGATTCAATGTTGCTTTGTCGCTCTGCATGATTATGACCGTTATTGCTCTTTAGTTGGTCGCTTCCCAGTCTTTTGCTAAACCTCCACCCGTACTAAGCGGAATGACTGCTTGTGCATCCAAAACCTTTAAACCTGTTATGCCATATGAGTCCACTATACCTTCCTATACATGGTATTTACCTGCCATCCCTAACGAAGACTTTCATGTACCATCTCGAAATTAATCAAAAGCATTTCCCTTTTTTGTGCCTATGTTTTAGCTCATGAGGAAGTAGTAGTTAATTCATGATCTCTTTAAGTTGGACAAGTTTCACCCCTGGATTGCATGTATAATGTGCGAACCCCTAATATGAAAAGGAACTAGCATTGAGTGCGCCCGGCTCGAAAAGATAAATATAACAAACAAACCCTCCTTCACGCTTTGTTCATGAGAAATCAGAAAACTTTGGCAGTGATAAACAAAAGAGATTAAGAGCATGTGATCGTCCTCATGCGGGAGCCGTTCCTCGAGACTTGTCTAGCTTAAAAAGTGATTGAGTTATCTGCTAGCATTCGTTGACGAAATATGCACCTCTCAAAAACATATTTACTTCTGTTTTTAAAACCAAGAGCTCTGGTACATGTTTAGTTTTTGTTTCCGATCACGGGGTTTTCAACTTTGCCAATAAAAGCCACGGTTCGAGAGTCTCATCTTCTTTCTTCAAAGCACCGACTAGGAGAGCATAATTGTCATTCTGAGTGTAATGTGCATTGTCCCAAAGTATTACATTGTCTTCTGCATACTTGTGATATGATTTATTCTGAAATTCTTAGTTCTAGTCTCCTTTAAAACTCTGGAAGAGTCTCTGCATTTATGTTTTGCTTCACTCATGGAGGCTAGCGAGATACCACCTTAATATGCTCAAGCTATGTGCAATGTGATCTTGTCTTGATTTTCGGTAATATATTGTTTACTCTTAATTATTTGTGACTGGTCACTTGAAAGAAGGATTGCTCCTTGCATTGTTCTCATAAGTACTGTTTTAATACTTGCTGAACTCTTTTCGTAGTACATGCTTATATACATCTAATGAAGCAAAAGAGTTTGTCAAAGTTTTCTTTGTCGCGTCCAGTTCGTTGAACTGAATTGCTTGAGGACAAGCAATATGCTAAGCTTGGGGGAGTTGATACGTCTCAAACGTATCTACTTTTCCAAACACTTTTGATATTGTTTTGACCTCATTCTTGCATGATTTGGACTAAACTAACCCGGACTAACGCTGTTTTCAGCAGAGCTGCCTGTATGGTTTATTTGTGTGCAGGAAAACGGATTTTTAAGCATCTCAGAAAAATCCACGAAAAATCACGAAAAA
>LR738710.1:155904429-156003320 GCA_902687465.1 Secale cereale
ATATATATATATATATATATATATATATATATATATATATATATATTAATCGGTAATACCCGGTATTACCCGATATGCACCGAAACCCTTGTAGTGACCCCGAAACGCTTTCGGTTATTAATGAAACAATTCCACAAATAAATTATCATCACTACCCTCCTATTAACACTCAGAAAATAATGATTACCTTAAGCTTGTGACCCTGTAGGTTTGGTAACCATAGACATGAATGAAAACCCCTTCGTTCAATGACCGAAAGCAGAACCGTCGACATCCATATTGGTCCCTATGATTACACGAATGACATTCGAGTGAGCCTTTGGTTATCATGTGATGTTACCTTTGCTTCGCGATACTTTACAAAACCCGGTGCGCATCGGTATCCTCTTGAGTTATCACTATGCTCACTATATTGTTGCTTCGGTTATCGGTTTTGTTCTTATTTCTCATTGACGTTTTCCGGCATCCCCATGACGTAGTCCCCTATGTATGGCCAAACGATGATGGATGCCTTCACACCAAGAGGGCCCTAAGAATACCTCTCCATCGATGGAGGAGCAAATCCCACTCTCGAGCTGTCCGGTTACTTGTCAACCTTTTCGGTGAGCCTGAAAGTTATCATTATGATCACCTTGTTACAGATGACTGATACGTCTCCAACGTATCTATAATTTTTGATTGTTCCATGCTATTATTTATGAAGTCTTGGACGCTTAATGGGCTTTATCATTCACTTTTATATCATTTTTGGGACTAACCTACTAACCCAAAGGCCCAATCTAGATTGCTGTTTTTTTGCCTATTTCAGGTTTTTGCAGAAAAGGTATATCAAACGGAGTCCAAACGGAATAAAACCTTCGTAGGAGATATTTTTGGAGGAAACCACGCACGAAAGACTTCGGGGCCAAGCCAGAGGACAGGGGCCCACCCTCAAGGGTGGGGGCGCGCCCCCTGCCTCGAGGGCAGCCCCTGTGGACCCTGGTGCCCCTCTTCTTCCTATATATACCTACGTACCCCAGAAACTCCATACGCAGAGAGAAAACCCTAATTCCACCGCTGTAGCTTCTGTTCCCGTGGAGATACCATTTTGGAGCCTGTTCCGGGAGGGGGATCCATCACGGAGTCCTTCATCATCATCATCATCACCCTCACCATGAGTTGTGAGTAGTTTACCTCAGACCTTCGGGTCCATAGCTAGTATCTAGATGGCTTCTTCTCTCTCTCCGGATCTCAATACAAAGTTCTCCTCGGTCTTCGAGCAGATCTATTCGATGTAATCTCTTTTTGTGGTGTGTTTGTCGAGATCCGATGAATTGTGATTTTATGATCAAGATTATCTATGAAAGATATTTGGTTCTTCTCTGAACTTTTTATGTGCGCTCATAATATCCTTGCAAGTCTCATCGAATTATTGGTTTGGTTTGGCCTACTAGATCTATAGTTCTTGCAATGGGAGAAGTGCTTGTCTTTGGGTTTAATCTTGCGATGTCCTTTCCCAGTGACAGTAGGGGCAGCAAGGCACGTATTGTATTGTTGCCATCGAGGATAAAAAGATGGGGTCTTCATCATATTGCTTGAGTTTATCCCTCTACATCATGTCGTCTTTCTTAAGGCGTTACTCTATTCGTGTGAACTCAATACACTAGATGCATGCTGGATAGCGGTCGATGTCTAGAGTAATAGTAGTAGATGCAGGCAGGAGTCGGTCTACTTGTCTCGGACGTGATGCCTACATACAATGATCATGCCTAGATAGTCTCATAATTATTCGCTTTTTTATCAATTGCTCGATAGTAATTTGTTTACCCGCCGTAGAATATCGCTATCATGAGAGAAGCCACTAGAGAAAACTATGGCACCCGGGTCTATCTTTATCATATTACTTTCCCGTCAATTTATATTACCGTTGTTTATTTGCTGTTTTATTAAACTAAAAAATACCAAAAATATAATTATCATCTCTATCAGATCTCACTCTCGTAAGTGACCGTAATGGGATTGACAACCCCTTATCGCGTTGGCTGTGAAGTTCTTATTTGTTTGTCCAGGTGCGAGGGACTGGCACGTGGTCTCCTACTAGATTGATACCTTGGTTCTCAAAAACTGAGGGAAATACTTACGCTATTGTGTTGCATCTCCCTTTCCTCTTCGAGGGAATACAACGCAAGCTCAAGAGGTAGCAATGACGTTTGTGCAACCCCAAAGCCCACCGTCCGGTAGGAAGTGACCGAGACACTCTCATGGTCTGAGGAACTAAAACACATGCTAACACTCCGTGTTATATCAGATGATTTCAGATGATATGATCACATAGTATAACAGATAAGTATTTGGGTTGATTAAATATGATCGTTCTTCTAACGTCATACGCTCAATGTTGTTTTAGGACTATCGTTTCACTTAGCGGTATCCCAAGATCAAGAAAAGGTGTTCACCAAAAGCGCTTGAGCCGGTCATAGAGGCGAGACCGGGAATCTATTGTTTACCATTTATCATTTCACATGCGCATATGAGTTTTTCACTGAATCACATATTATAGCAGTTATAACATCAATTTAATCTCTTAATTATGAATAACGGAAATATAATAATACAATAGTATTTAATCTAGGGCATATTTCCAACAGGATGCACCACCGAGGTGCCAAAAAAAGGGAAAAAGGAGAAAAAAAGTGAGGAAGAGAGAAGGAGCAACATCATTATCCTTTTTGATATACACCCGTGCTTCAAAGTAGCACCGCTTCATGCATTGTAAAGTAAAAAGTTTCATGAACTTCATATGTTTTATATTAGCAGGGAACCTACATTAAAGAATTCGGCTTGCATATTCCATTGATGAGCATACTCAAAAGCCCGAGGTCTTCATGAGCAAGCAAGTTGGATGCACCCCCACTTAGTCCATAGGAGAGCTTTCGTATATTCATAGCTCTATGTGCATCCTAGTTGCATAGCGATCACTACTCCTTGTGTTAACATCGATAATAGGGCCTTCTCCAGTTCCTAATGGCCAGCTGCGTTAATGCAAGACTTTCTTTATTTTTGACTTCTCAAAACCACAACCATTTTGTATACCCCCTTAAGAGCAAGGCATAGGCTTGCGCTCGGTGTTGCATAGGTAGGTGACCGGTCAAATAAAGTAGATAGACGATCCTGCTATTGTACCTGGTATGCCTCAGGTTGGTGTTTTTGGAGCGACCGTTGATGCATGATTTATTTTGTCTTTGATTGCCATTGTTGTGTTCCTAACATAATATTAAACTTCTCTCTAGACCTTTGGCAATGAAAAGTTGGGCTCCAAACAATGTTTTCCTCTTTCTCAACCTCCATGGAAATGGAACTAAGAGGATAGCTTGTATTACTCCCTTGCTGGTTAATTTTTGCATGCTTGCACGATGAACATGGATATCACTTTTGGAGTTTTGTTCCATGTATTCTTTAGAGTTGCTAGCGTTGAGCTTTTTGTAGTCAAACTTCTTACTCGAGGGCGAACAAGGTTTAAGCATGGGTAGGTTGGTGGCCCTACATTTAATGTATTTTTAGAGCTCATTTGTTGCATGTTCTCTTCATATATCATATTCCATCGAACCAAATAGTTGTCCATTATGCATGATTACCGGTTTTTACACTTACCATTGCGAGCATTGCATATTTAGTATTTTATTTGATTTTTATTAGTTTTCTTATGTATATAGGTGATTTGGAGCAACCTAGGACCAAGCAAGATGAAGGACCAATGATGGGCTCGACACAGAGTCATCGAGGGGTCAGCCCTAGCCATTTTGAATGTCAGAAAAAGTCATGTTTCCAAACTGCTCCAAATCAAGATCTAAGTCCAGAAATGGATCGACATCATTCACACGAATCCAACGAGTCCAAGAACGTCAAATTCTGAGTACGTATGAAGAATTCACGACCGTTTTACCCGAGAAGGTCACAACAAAAGACGCGATAATTTCAGCAGTCGTAGGACATGCAAACAAGTGTGAAAGTTGCCCTTCCACACGGGATTCTAGTTGCCCTTCCAAACGGGATTCTTCACAGATTTCTCCCCATTCGATCCCACTGGATCCTTGGCTCATAAAGAAGAGATTGGGAGAGGGTAAGTCTCATCTTGAGCCCTTGGATGAAGCTTGTCTAGAGAGGAGGCTAGGGAGGCTCCATATATATCACCTACAACCCCAGTCGTTGCAACATACCATCTCATTCATCTCCAACACATCCACCTCCATCTCCATTGCAGTTCCACCGCCATCATAGAGGAAGGGACAAGATCAAGGGAAGAAGAGGAGGCTCCACCACGCGAGCATCACCCTTCAAGCCGGTGCCCTCTCCACCACGTCGACGCCATCTCCATCAGCACCATCGCTGCGCCGCCTCCGCCATCACCATCACCATCTCCACAATGCCTCCTACCTTCACGACACCATGTCAGCTTGTAACTTGACCCTCTCATTTGTGTTTGAGTAGATGTATTTGTTTTCAAGGATACATATGCACTCTTTTATGGTTAGAATAATTATTACCAAGTGATCCAATATTCTCTTGTTCATGTTGAATTTAGTATTCTTGCGAGTGTTGAGAGGAGGCCTCGCTCGCACTAGTGCCGTGATTGGCCATGGAGGAACTACTGTCACTGCATTGAGCAAATTCTAGGTGACAGTAAAACCTCAATCCCTAGTCTTTGCAAGTTGATGGGGGAGTGTCGGTAAACCTATATCGGGCCGCGTCTACGGGGTAACCCTTAATTATCATTAGTTGGAACCCTATGTGGGAGACTACGATGGTGGCGTGCGTGGCACAAAGTCTACCTTGAGTGGAACGTGTACTATACCGGGGACCGCCCACTTATGCATACACAGAGTGGATAGAGGATACGATAGAGAGTGTTTGACCTGCACTAGATGCATGGGTCATATTTCTAGTGATGACTACGGAGTCCTAGAGAACACTTTACTACTCAATCACTTTCACCACTAACTTAGTCTCTTTTTATTTCTGTTTTTACCTTCTTGTTCTTAGTGTAGTAACACCCTTTTTATCTAGTTTCCCTAGCAACCTATAGAGTAGACTATGTCCAAACTCAGGTTTGGGTGCGTACGTGGCTACGTGAAGTGACAACGCATTTGCGAGGTTTGTGGTGCCTTCCTATTTGCTCCCTATGGGATTTACAGTTACATATCACTAAAGTGCTACAACAACCATGTGCACTTGCAGGACATCACACGGTGTCCTGCATAAGGCTAATATGGCACTTATCGAGTATAGCATTCATCCCATGCTCTGGGACACAGCGCCTAATCATGTCATCCAACCCATGTTGATAAAGAAAAGGATCATCCCAGAAATAGTATTTGAACTCAATTAAAAACTTCTTCCTTTAATGATACTTCATATCCGATGGGATGTACTTTCCTACAAGAAAGTTAGCATAATCTGTAAACCAGGGTTCTATTTTTTTAAACATTGCCAAGCTCCCACCAGGGAAGGACTCATTTGTTAGAATAGGGTCATAAGGTATTATTTTCTTACATGATAGATAATCTGCCACCAGGTTGTCTTCGCCTCTGCAATCTACCATCTGGAAGTCAAGCTCTTGAAGCAGTATCCATCAAATCAAACGGGGCTTAGCGTCCTTCTTTGTAATAAGATAGCGTAAGGCACGATGATCTGTGTGAACTATTAATTTTGAGTTAACAATATAGGGCCTAAATTTATCATGGGCAAAAACCATGGCAAGTAATTCTTTCTCAGTTGTGGCTAAGTGCCTTTGATCTTCATTCAGACTCCTGCTAGCATAAAAGACAATGTTAAGTTTTTTATCATCCCGTTGTCCTAGGACAACTCCAATAGCATAACTGCTAGTGTCACACATTATCTCATAGGGTTCATCGTACTTCAGAGGTTGGATGATAGAAATCGTGATCAGTGCATCCGTCAATTTTTCATAAGCTTGGACACAACTCTTGTCAAAAGAATATGGCACATGTTTTTGCAAGAGGTTAGTCAAATAGTTTGGAGAAATCTTTAATGAACCTTCAGTAGAAACTAGCATGCACTACAAAAAAAGACACATCCGTGACATTTTGGCCCAAACAAAAAAATTTGTCATGCTTATGACCCTTCTATGATGATAACTATGACAAAACCCGGTATCATCATAGATGTGGTGGGCTCCTACTTCTATGACAAAAATCATGACAAAGTATGGGCTTTTCGTTCTGGGCGGGCCAGAGACACAGCTCCATGGCATTCTTGGGGCCATCCATGATGAAAATAATCATGGTAGAAGCGAGGGCGAGGAAAATTTCAGGGAGTTCCCGGTTACAAAGAGTGGTCGGGGCGGAGCGATGCACAGAGGTTTGCACGTTCCCCTCGTACACATCGCGTGTATGTCCGAGGCGTTGGGCTCTAACTGAACCTGAGCGAGGCATTCGCTTACTAAACCCGAGCGACTTCACTAGCTACGTTACAGAACCAGAGCGATTGATCCCTTGGCTGTTAACTAAACCCGAGCGATTCCTTCGCTACAGCTGCTAACTGAACCCGAGCTATCGATCGATCGCTCCTGCTGCTGCTGCTGCCTGAAGCCAATCGAACCTGCTGCCTCTTGATGAACGGTGAATGTGAGGGTTGGTTGAACGAGTCGAGACATGCTTGGGGTTGGATGAACAGTTCCCAGTGGGGGTTGGATGAACAGGACCACGTGGTAGTAGACGGTTGCCGATGGATGAACATGACCTCAAGAGGAGGCCGCCACAGCAGAGTTGGCTGGGGTGGATGAACAAGACCCCGTGAAGGGCTGGTTGAACAGTAGCTGGTGGAGGGCCGAATGAACAATATCCCGTGGATGAACAGTAGCTGGTGGAGGCAAAAGGAAGACGCGGTGGATGAACAGTGTAGGTGGAGGCTGGAGGAAATCGACGGTGGGTGAACAGTAGCCCGTGGAGGCTAGAGCGAGGCAGTAGGTGGTGGATGAACAGTAGCTAGTGGAGTCCCGTTTTACGGTACGTCACACCCCTCCCGATGAACATCACCCTTGTTTCGACCACAACGCTCCAACACAAGACCGTTTCCTCCGTTTTGTGGTACGCTAGACCCCTCCCGATGAACGACATCCCGTTTCGATCGTAGCGGGTCGAGCATAAGGGCATTTCCTTCGTTTTGCGATACGCCAGACCCTTCCCGATGAAGAGGACCCCGTTTCGATCGTACGTGCTTGAGCAGAATGTCATTTCCCTCCATTTTGCGGTACACCACACCTCGTTTCGGCTGTTCCGTCCAAGATGTATGCCTCCCAATGAACATGACGCATTTCGTTGCCTCCCGATGAACACGACGCAGTTTCTCCGTTCCGACCCAGCTGGTTGGCTGCCGATGAACAGGACGTCGTTGCCTCTCCATGTACACGAGCCCTGGCCGTACGTATGCGCGAGTAGGCGTTCGAGACCCCGCCCATATGTACGTATGTCACCATTTTTTGGCATCTAGCTGTATGTACGTGTACACAATTTAGACTGGACTTCCTGAACTACTACGTCGGGGCCTCTACTACTATACGTGCCGCCGCTTGCCCGGCCACGGTTCATCTTCGCAGAGAGACCGATCGACCAGTATGTACATACACATCTGCGACTAGACAGACAACGCTACGTACGCTTCGACCGGGTGGGTCCCATCTGTGAGGGAGGATAAGGAGGCACTTCCTTGCATGTGAAGATATAGTTGGTGGGTCCCAGCTGTCATGGGGAAGAATCAATTTTCTTGCCCATAATGTGGACGCACTTCCTTGCGTGCGAAGATGTAGCTGGTGGGTCCCACCTGTCAGGGTAGAAATGTTTTTTTCGCAAAATACGGTAGTCCTTCCGGTGGGTCCCCCCTGTCAAGTGGAGGAATCATTATTTTGCGCGTAATAAGGAGGCACTTCCTTGCTGCGGCGATGGACTCAGCTGTCAGCCTCTCCACATACAGTCCTCTCCCGATGTAAGTCGTTCCTTCACCACGTAGATCGCGCCGCGCCGAGAGCACCAATGTGGTGGACGACGACGAGGCATAGGAAGGGAATGACTCAGGGCCGGGGAAGACCCGACAGTTGTTTCCCACGGAGGGGAGTACGAGGGTTTACTGGTTCGGCTGTAGTGTGAGGTTGCCGTCGTCGGAGAATAACAAGAGGTCTGGGTGAGTAGAGGGATGGCCAGGCCACCGACCGGAGTAGAGTGGGACGATGAGACCTGCGCGGAAGCAGAGCCAGCCACGGGAGGCTGGAGCAGGCGACACGGTCGACGCTGGTTTAGGCGGCTGGAGCAAGAAGACCAGAGGTTGAAGAATCACGACGATCGTTGGATGGATATCGTATAGTCACTGCAGCTAGAATCGTTTATACTGACTAAGTTGACAAAGCCCTCCGTCCGCATCAACTTAGTAGGCGCACAAGTCAGCCTCCAAATATGGTGGGTCCCAGCTAGCAGGGAGGTATGCATTTTTTGTGCGTAATAAGGAGGCACTTCCTTGCGTGCGAAGATATAGCTGGTGGGTCGGAGTTGTCAGCGGGAGGAACATTTTTTCGTGAAATACAAAGGCCCTTCCGGTGGGTCCCCGCTGTCAGTTGGTGGAATCATTAGTTTGCGCGTAATAAGGAGGCAGTTCCTTGCGTGCCATGGACCCAGCTGTCATCCTCTCCACGTACAGTCTTCTTCCGATGGATGTCGTTCGTTGACCATATTGACCACGCCGCATCGAGGGCACCAGGGCAGTGGACGATGGTGAGGCCTAGGAAGGGAACGTCACGGATCCAGGGAAGACTCATCAGTAGTTTCCCTCGTGGAGGGGAGTAGGATGGTTTACTGGTTCATTTCCGTCGCCGGAGAATAACAGTAGGTGTGGGTGAGTAGAGGGATGGCCAGGCCAACAATGGGAGTAGGGTGGGGCGATGAGGCATGCGTGGTAGCACAGCCGGCACCAGGAGGAGGCAACGGGCAGTTCCGCCTGCGCTGGTTCGAGCGGCTGGAGCAGGAAGAGCCGAGATTGAAGAAGCACGACGGTCGTTGGAAGGACATCCAACAGTCACTGCTCTTGTGTGTTGACTAAGTTGACAAGGCCTTCCATGCGTGTCAACTTTTTTTAGGAAAGCGTACACGTCAACCTAGTAGGCCAACAAGTCAGCCTCAAATATGTGGAAAACATCATACAACCCATCTACCATTATTGCTAATAAATGTACATCCCATTGGCTAATTCTTGAGGATTTTTTAAGCCCATATTATTTTTGTTACCATTATAGCCCATATTCTGACCACGGTAAAAAAATCAACCAAATTTTCACATTTCGGTGCGGTCCAAACTATTTTTAATCCTGAAATTTTGAATCGTGTTCAAACTAATTTAAAAATAATAAATTTATCAATTTAAAATCCAACATAATTTTCCCCGCAAAACAAATTAAATTCAAAATCTTGGAATCTTAAAAAAAGATATTTGAAACTAATTGCTGGTTTGGTGTGTTTTTGCAATTTACATCCCATTTCTTACTACTTCATTTTCTGGGCAAGCGAATAGATTGCTCTCGTCTTGAAAGATTGGCAGCCCAGCAGGGCTGAGAAAGCAAGTAGGCCTCCATTGGGTATTTGTTTAAAAAAAAGTAGAACTGGGCTAGCCATTTTTAGAAGAAAAAACACAAATGGGCTCATCATGTGGTAAATATAAAATAAAACTCTGGCTAGACGGGCCACAAACCCTGATTCGTCTCTAAAACTAGTACTAAATAACAACTGCTTGTTCCTAAAAAAGTAAATAACTATTGCGCGACCTACTGGGTCCCTAGTGTTGGTCGCTCGTTGTGTAATTCTCTCATTTATTGACTACATTGACAATGGAGTGGGACCCAGATGTCAAACCATTAGGGGGAACCATATTTTTGGGCTTGTAATAACGAGGCACTTGCTTGCGTACTGCCATCCTCTCCACGTACATTCATCTCGGTTGTTGACCACGTTGACAACACCAGACGACGGCGCATCGCGCATGGCGAGCGAACCAAGGCGGAGGACGACGGCGAGGCCTCAGACATGAACGAACATGAGCCGTGGAAGATGCGGCAATCTAGTTGTAGACGGAGGGGGAGTACGGGGGTTGACTGGTTTGGGTGTGGGTGCGAGTTGGGGCTGGCATCGCCGGAGAATAATAGGACGTGTGGGGGGATAGAGGGATCGACTGGCCAGTGTTTGAGGGTACGGTAAGGCGGAGAGGCGCAGTCAGCCGTGGGAGGCGGGAGCATGCGGGACCGACGGGTTGGTTTGGTTTCGGCGGGTGGAGGAAGAAGACAAGAGATAGAAGATACACGACAGATGTTGGATGTCAATCCAACGGCTGGTAGGCAGAATCGTTTGTTGACTAGTAAGTCGACACCACGTTGGATAGGCTTTTCCCTCGTGGGTCCAAAATGTCAGAATCCAAACCTTTCACGGCCATGCAACCTTTCTTATGAAAAAATTACAACCCATTTGGTGTGCTAGTTCAAAATAAGTTTGTGGGTGCTGGTGGGGGCTAATCACTTGGGTTCTGTAATGCACAGTGAGCTCAAGCAGCCGACGAGAGTGATGTCATTTCCCTTGGTTGGTATTTGTTATAATATTTCACTCTTAATGAAAAAAATGGCAAGCCATTAGCCTTGTTTCAAAGAAAACATGACAGTCACAACCAAGTTGAAAAGGGCAACAACATCTAACTCCAGCTTACAAACTTTACAAAAGCACGAGGGTTAATTGTTCATCAGGTTTAGACAAAACCCAGACTGAAAGGGAAACAACATCTAACTACAACACTATTTTTGGCAGTCACAGTCAAATGGATTGGTCAGGTCCATATAATGAACATCCTTGGTCGTAAAATTTACTGGATCATGACCACAAGATGTTGTAAATAGAAGCCCGACACGTTCAGAAGCCCTTTTGTCCACCTGAAACTCCTTTTTTTGCTCCTCGACATACCCATCCGTCAAAACCATGTTGCTGATAAATTTAAGCCTCATGGACAATAGTAACCTTCCATTAAGCAGGAAGAATGTGACAAATCTAGTGTTTACATGGTTGGTTACATATCGTTCCGGCGTTATTGTGTTCAATAGAATGTCATGAGAACTGAGAAAATCCAATGCTTACGAATCCACCGATTGGTAATAACTTTCTTACCCCCTCCAATTGACTAAATAGACATGAAGATTGAAAATAGTCAAGGTCTAAATAAAGAGTGTCGAAAGAGGAACAGTTGAACGGTTAATTCTAGTACACTATATGCGGGCTTCCAATGTGCGTGAAATTATCACCTTTATATACGACATCTCCAGACATGGAAAGCATTGCAACAAGCCAATAATCTTGTTGATACGTCCATTTTGCATCATGCTTTTATGTTGATATTTATTGCATTATGGACAATTATTTCACATTATGGTACAATACTTACGCCTTTTCTCTCTTATTTTACAAGGTTTACATGAAGAGGGAGAATGCTGGCAGCTGGAATTTAGGACCGGAAAGGAGCAAATCTGAGTGGCCTATTCTGCACAACTCCGAAAGTACTGAAAATTAATGGAGAATTATTTCGGAATATATAAAAAATATTTGGCGAAAAAATCCATAGGTGGACCCACCAGGTGGCCACAAGCCAAGGGGGCGCGCCCTACCCCCACGGCGCGCCCCCAGGGCTTGTGGGCCCCCTGGCAGGTCCCCGATGCCCATCTGTGCATATATTGAAGGTTTTGACCTGGAAAAAAAATCAAGAGAGAGCTTTTGGGACGAAGCACCGCCATCTCGTGGCGGAATGTAGGCAGAACCAATCTAGGGCTCCGGCGGAGCTGTTCTACCAGGGAAACTTCCACCGGGAGGGGGAAATCGAAGCCATCGTCATCACCAACGATCCTCTCATTGAGGGAGGGTCAATCTTCATCAACATATTCACCACCACCACCTCCTCTCAAACCCTAGTTCATCTCTTGTATTCAATCTTTGCCTCAAAACCTCAAATTGGTACCTGTGGGTTGCTAGTAGTGTTGATTACTCCTTGTAGTTGATGCTAGTTGGTTTATTCAGTGGAAGATCATATGTTCAGATCCTTGATGCTATTAAATAATTCTTTGAATATGAACATGAACATGCTTTGTGAGTAGTTACGTTTGTTCCTAAGGACATGGGAGAAGTCTTGTTATAAGTAATCATGTGAATTTGGTATTCGTTCGATATTTTGATGAGATGTATGTTGTCTATCCTATAGTGGTGTCATGTGAATGTCGACTACTTGAAACTTCACCATTATTTAGGCCTAGGGGAAGGCATTGGGAAGTAATAAGTAGATGATGGGTTGCTAGAGTGATAGAAGCTTAAACCAAAGGTTATGTGTTGCTTCGTAAGGGGCTGTTTTGGATCCATATGTTTCATGCTACGGTCAGATTTATCTTAATTCTTCTTTGCTAGTTGTGGATGCTTGAGAGAGGGGCTAATCATAAGTGGGATACTTTTCCAAGTAAGGTCAACTCCCAAGCACCGGTCCACCCACATTTCAAATTATCAAAGTAACGAACGCGGATCATAAGAGCATGATGAAAACTATCTTGACAATAATTCCCATGTGTCCTCGGGAGCACTTTGCTTTATATAAGAGTTTGTCCAGGCTTGTACTTTGCTACAAAAAGGATTGGGACACTTTGTTACACATTAGTTAAACTTTTTACTTGTTACCAGTTACGCATTATCTTATCACAAAACTATCTGTTACCGATAATTTCAGTGCTTGCAGACAATACCTTGCTGAAAACCGCTTGTCATTTCCTTCTGCTCCTCATTGGGTTCGACACTCTTGTCGAAAGGACTAAGATAGATCCCCTATACTTGTGGGTCATCAAGACTCGTTTTTGGCGTTGTTGTCGAGGAGTGAAGCGCCTTTGGTGAGTGGAATTTGGTAAGGAAAAATTTATATTACATGCTGAAATTTACTGTCACTTGTCACTATGGAAAACAATCCTTTGAGGGGTTTGTTAGGGGTATATTCACCTCGACCGAAAGAACAAAGAGTTACTCCTCAACCTACTAAACCTACTGAAAATATTTATTATGAAATTCCTTCGGGTATGATTGAGAAACTGCTAGCTAATCCTTATGCAAGAGATGGAGCACTACATCCTGATATGCATCTAATCTTGTGGACGAAGTTTGTGGATTATTTAAGCTTGCAGGTTTACCCGAGGATGAGGTCAAGAAGAAGGTCTTACCTTTATATTTGAAGGGAAAGGCATTGACATGGTATAGGATATGTGATGATACTGGAGCTTGGAATTACAACTGATTGAAATTGGAATTTCATCAGAAGTTTATCCTACGCATCTAGTTCATCATGTTCGGAATTATATATATAAATTGTGGCCTCATGAGGGAGAAAGTATTGCTCAATCATGGGGAGGCTTAATTGAATGTTATATTTGTCAGAGATATTGACCACGAGTGTCTTCATCGACCACCCATGGCGTTTCAAGTCAAATAGGGGCCGCCTGTCATCCTCTAGTCGCCTGTGTATCAGGCCGCCTCCTAGGGCCGCAACGCCCAGGAGCCGGCTGCTAGCAGGCGGGGGAGCCCTGACAGGCGGCAGCCTGGCGGCTAGTATCTAGAAGACTGCCCCGTGCCTCCCCTCGGGACGTGTGCCGGGGAGCCCCGACGAGACTAAGGCATGGTTATAGTTAAGCCTATCCTTAGAGAATCTATAAAAGCATGGCTACAGTGGGAGTGTACCTTACGGACACTCCTAAGCGGCGTATCACTGTAGCCATGTCACCAATGACCTAGCCTTGGTTAGAGGAAGCCATGACCCCACTACCCATAGGCGGATTGGCCAGCAGGCGGCAGGCCCCACCCGCCAGAGAGCCACCTAGAAGCAAGCGACCTTTGGCAGGCGGCCGGGGGGACTGGCCGCCCTATAGCACGCGGCTAATCGTGCCCTGGGAGTCTGAACCCCATCAAGATGACAAGACATGACGTGGTGACAGTGCACGACCGAGTGGTGGCAGCACTGTAGCCACTCCCGTCCTAACGATGCTCCTGTCAGCAGAAGGACGCTAACAGTAAAAGACAATCACGAGGGCCCACTGACCGCGGGCCCCAGCAGCCGGCGGAGAAGCCTGCGCCCAGAGACACTGACGACCGGAGGCCCCTTTTCTGAGAATACCATTGTACCCCTAGGGGGTAGGCCTATATAAACCCCCCATGGTCCTCCATGTGGAGGGGTTGGACCCTAAGAGACACACAAAGAGAGAGAGAGAGAGAGAGACATCGATAGGAAGAAACCCTAGCGATCGCTCACATTCCCTAGAGAGAAGGTAGAGAGCTAGCCTTGCCCTTCTTCCTCCTCTAGATGACACAGCTCAAGGAGCAATCTTGTAGCCACCATATTGACATTAGTCATGACATGGAGCCCCCGCAGAGTAGGACTAGGGGTATTATCTCCATGGAGAGCCCCAAACCTGGGTAAGATTCGTCAGCATTCTAAGTATCGCCTTATCCCGCTTCCAAGGCCCGGCGACATACTCTTGTCCCCATGCATGATAAGCCATCCTTTGGCATATCTCGCACCAAAACCCCGACAATATTCATGCCCCAATCATTAGCTTCAAAGAGAAATTATTATTCATGTCGATGTACAAAAGTAGGGGTCCTTTTGCACCCCTTTACTTGTGCACGGGTAGTTGTATCCGCACCTACGGCCACACTTGGCGGAGCAAAAGAAGAAAAAGCACGAGACTGCCAAGGCAACACTCAAGCCAGAGGCATGAAGAACAGAGGGGCAAGGTGGACTCCCCCCAGCAACGCTCTTGCCGGGGCGGCCTACATGACCCCGGCAAGAGCCTTACCGAGGCAACTTGCCCAACATCAGCAAGGCCACCACCCTTATGTCTAAGAGCTCTGACACCATCGACAACGTCAAGACCAAGATTTAGGGGCGTCTGCGTGGTGGTATGCAGATCTTTGTGGGACCAAGGGCCTGCAGACCTAGACAAGGGACCAGAAGACAAAGACCCCTGGCAAAAGCCTTGTCGGGGACGACCGAAGACCCCCCGGCAAGATCCTTGCCGGGGGCAGCCACAAGACCCCGGCAAGACCCCTTGCCGGGGACGTCCGCGGGACCACAGCCAGGCCCGCACCCGGCAAGGTTTCGCTGCCCCGCGATCGCTCCTACGAGGCAACCAACTCGCCAACTAGACAAGTGCTTGCGTGGCACCATGCAGCCTCTAAGCCAACTAGCGAAGCACCTGCATGGTGGCATGCAGATCTTCGTGAAGACTCTGCCACCACACCAGCCAGTAGCCAGCGTGGTGCTACATGCCTCGTCATCCTGGACGCGTGTCGGAGCAAGGTGAGGCGGCAAAGGGCGGGACAAGATCCATTGCCATCCCCGATAAAGCTTGAAAACACATAGGCGGGGCATTAAATGTGTTTGTCCTACGATGTCAGGAGATAACCTTGTACACTGTAGTTACTTTCCACCTTCCGTGTGCCACTGTGGCAACCCCTTTGTCATATAAAAGGAGGCTCGAGGCGTACTGGGAGAGGATTCGGACTTTTTGGACAGGCACGCATAGTAGCCGGTTCAAGAGCTCAAGAACACCAGATATACACACACAAGCACGACTAGGGTTTTACACATCACCTGCGGCCCGAACATGGGTAAAAATTCTCACATGTTGATGGACTAGACCTGCTATTTGCACAACTCTACGCCCCACCAACCGTAGTAGGGGTCCCCGGGATCCCATAGGTGTCGTTTCCCCGACATCTTTGGCGCGCCAGGCAAGGGGCGCTAGGTTGTGAAAATCTGGTCTAGGAGTGAGCACACCACCTCCTCCATCGCGATGGCCGCGGAGAAGAAGGCGATGGAGGAGCTCAACATCATCCCCATCGTTTTGGTGCCGTCGTCCAGGCGGGCGGTGTCGTCTGCAGCCGCGCCCACCATTTACATGGCGACGAAAAAGCTAAGTCACGCAAATATTTGAGCAATTTCCTTTCTGTAGGTTTATTTTCCTCAAAAGATCTTGCTCCTTGTATGGAGAACCTGCACGCAAATGAATCTTTCCGCTATTGGCAATGCCCTTGTTCTGTTTCGAGTCCGCTCAACAGTTCAAGCGGCTACACCGAGAACGGCAAGGTGGCTTGCCCAGCAGCAAGGGCCCCTGACAGGCTGCTAAGGATCTGTTCCTCAAAGCGATGCGGCACAGGTTTACGCACCGGCAAGCCTATCCAACTAAGCGTAGGGTGCGTACATACAAAGAAAGATCAAACAGGAAGATAACATGCACTGTTTCAAATTACTGCAAAGGTATATTACATCAGTGGTTGCTGCGGTTCTAACTTAGGATAAATTTGTCTTGGGCATGAACTCGCAGCGGCAATAAGAAACGGGGTGGCTAGTCCCGGCACTGGCCTTCCACCCTCTTGACTCCGTCAACGCAGCTGATGATGGGCTCGATACGCTCCTCGAGTGCCGCGAGGTCCATGCCCTCCGGAAAGATCACAAGCGCGTTGGCAAAGTTGACGCTCGGGTTCTAGAACGCCACCTTGGTGATCACCTTGGTCAGGGGACCCCAACAAAGCTTCCGAGGCTCATTGGCCAGATAAGTTGCTCGGTTGGAGCGGAGCTGCTCCATGGCCTCAAGGACGCGCCCGAAGAACAAGGTCAGCCTGGCGCTGGGGGTTACGCTCGCCTCTTGAGAGTACTTGAAGTCTAGCATACCCATGACAGATAGCTGCGTGCTGAGCCTCTCTGCAATGTCAATAAGGCCGTCGGTCCAGAGCTGAACCCTATCCACGTAGTCCTTGTGGGCAGTGGCATCATCCTGCCACAACTGCTTCTCACTCTGAAGGGCCTTGTTCAGGGTTTCCTCATGGGCCCTGACCTCCGAGAGCGTCCCTTCCAGGGCATCCAGTTTCAGCTTCAGATCATTTATGGAGATGTTGGCGTCGGAGAGCAGTTTGGTCTTGTCAGAGACGGTGACTTTCAAATCCGCCAAAGCGCGTTTGCTCGTGTCCCTCTCGTCTGTTAGCCTCAAGATCTCCTCCTTCAGCCCCTCCCGCTCCAGCTCCAGCTCCTTCACCTCGCCGGCCTGGGTCACGGCCAAAGCGTCAAGTACATCTTTGTGCTTCTGCTCCAACGCTTGGGTCCACTGCGTGACAAGCTTCTCGATCTCCTCATCCTTGCCGCAGAGCGCGGCAGCAAGCACCCGTTCATGAGCAACGAGGTCCTCCTCCTGGGCATCCAGAAGAACCTTTTGCTGCCTCTAGGCAGCCTCGTCCTTGGCGACATGTTCCTTCGCCAGCTCCTGGGCCTTCTCGATGTCAGCCTGCTACAGGGAGAGCTCTCACTTGCGCTGGTCCAGCTGGTCCTGGATGGCGCTCAGTTCCTCCCGGGCCTCGCCGAATCAGGCTTGCATCTGAGCGACGCGCTCCTCAAAATCCGCTTCCACTTTGTCCATGGCCACCATCCTGGTGTTCGCCTTATCCTGGCGGGCATGATAGAGTGCCTGAAGCTTTCGAAAATTGGCTCTCATGGCCCAAAGGAGCTGCTCCTCTTGGGAACCGCCGCCACTGGTGCTCGGTTCATCAAGAACCTGAAGCCTGGCGATGGCAAGGACCTCATCGTCAACCCCCCCCCCCCTCGGCTGGCGCTCTGGTGCTTACCGTCCCTGGGAGGAGGACGAACGTATCATCGCCCACCTTCAAGTATTTGCCCTGGGTGGGAGCTGCAGAGTAGGAAGGTTGGTCGTTGGCCACCTCCTCCCCAGCAGGCCCCTTGGCGGCCTCCTCGGTAGCAGCCTTGCCGGTGTCCCCGGCAGGCCCCTTGGCGGCCTCCTCGGCAGCAGCCATGCCAGCCTCCCCGGCAGGCACCTCACCGGTCTCCCCGGCAGGCCCCTTCGCGGCCTCCTCGGTGGTGGACGCGGCGACTTTCCTAGCCGCGATCTCGGTGGCCTCGGCTTCGGCATCCTTGGCGACCTCCTCGATGACGGCATCGACGTCCACTTGATCCACCAAGGGAGATCCTGGAAACCAGAAAGGAAGTGAGGCGAGGCCGAGACCAAAGGTTCAGAACAAACAAAAGTAAGAACATCACATGGCAGAGATGACACGGGACGGGAAGCAGGCGACTTACCCGTGATGGGCCGATGAGAAGTGGTTCCCTCCCCGCCAATGCCACATGCCGGGGCAGAGCCACCAGCGCCCGTGCTTGCTCCCTCTTCCTCCGTGCGCATGGGCTCGGAGGTGGATGCCCTTTCCGGCGACGCCCCTCTGGGTGGCGTGGTTGCCGGGGACGGCATGTAGGGCGCGGCCCCCAGCAGCTCCTCCGGTTGCTGCTCTCCTCCTGCAAACCCGGCAAGGTCAGCACCAAGAGAACACGCCCCAACGCCCGTCAGTGGGGAGTGAAGAATGGACTCACGCTGGGGGCTGGTGTGGGGGCTGCATTAAGGGCTGTTCTCCGGGCTGATCACCACCAACGCCGGCGTGCATGGAGCGCTCGCTGGGGGATCGTCGCCCGTTGAGGCTTTCACCCTCTTTGCCACCCTCTAGGCCAGCGTCTTCGTGTCACTGCAAAAATTAAATCAAGTCAGGGAAGGACAGTGTAGGCGGAAGGTTAAGAGATGGCGAGGGGCAAAATGCTTACTCATCCTCCTCCTTCTCTGGCCTCCTCTTCCTCTTCGGGCTAAAGGACCTGAGATCAAAATCGGCCTCCGGGCGGCTTTGACAAGCGGAGGATAAGGGATGGGGTCCTGGGACGCCTAGACGAGGAAGAAGCGGTAGTCGCAGCCTTCTTCGCTGCCGCAGCCCTTGTCTGGCATGTGGGCGACACCTAGGCCTGCTGCCGTTGCGTGGTCTTGTCAGGCCGGACTGGCTCGCCGGAGCCCGCCTGCTGCAAGACGCGCTTCTTCCCTGGGGCCGGGGAATCATCCACATTAGTCTCCTCCTGGAACGACTCCTCGACCGTTTCTTCAATATAGGGAGCCCCAGCGCCGGCGTTGTTGGCCTCCCCGGAAGACCCCGCCCACTCGACAAACTCTTTCTCCTCCGCAGTTGCATCATCATCGTCCTCCACGGTGTCGAAACTGCCGGCCTCCTTGGCGAGAGCTGCCTCCTCCGCCCTGGCGGCGATGTAAGCGAGCTCTTCCTCGGTGGTGTCACGGATAAGCTACGGCTCGTCACAGACGTACTTCTCCGACAAGTTGTCAAAGAACGCCTACACCAGCTCCGCTTTTGGCTCAGCCTAGATCGGATCGAGGCCATGCGCGTCAAAGACCGACATCATGGAGATGATGGCATTCTGGTGAGAGTTGTTGCTCAGCGGGACCACCCCTGCTGGCAACCCGAACAAGTTGTCAGGCTTGGCAGCCCCGGCGGCCTTGCCGGCCTTCTCAGCCTTGCCGGCCTTCTCGTACTTGCCGGTCCTCTCAACCCTGCGGACCTCGTCGACTCTGAGCTGGAAGAGCCTCTGGCAAAGATGAGCGTGCTGCAACACCGTGAAGTTTTGGTTTAAACCAGGGCGGAGCCTCATGATGTCGGGCGCGTTCCTGAAATCTTAGGCCGACATCGCCTTGTTGTGCAGTGGGGCAATCCGACGGCGGATAAAATCGGCCACGATCATTTCAAGAGTGAGCCCGGCCGCGGCGAGGTGATGGATCCTGGTGGTGGCAATCATGAGCTTCTCGTTGTTGGCGTCGAGATCGCCCCAGTCCTTGCTACGGACCGCGGCCTCCGACGGACCCGGCAGAACTCCGGCGGATCTGTCTCCTCGATCCAGCACCACCGGCTTCGCCACTCCTCCCACCTCTCCTTCGTGGCGCCCTTCGGGTACATGCCCTTGATCCGCTACCTCAGAATCCAAGCAATGCAGCCCGAGATGGCGCCCCTTGGCTGGATGCGAGGAGTAAAATAGTGGTGAAAGAGCATCGTGCTGGGGAGCACTCCGGCAAAGCCATCACAAAGATGGGCGCAGAAGGCCATACACGCCACGGCACTCGGTGTGAGGTCCATAAGGCGGAAACCATAGGTATACATGACGCGCTGAAGAAATCCGAGAAAGGGGGGCAGAGCCCGTAGGAGAAGTAATCGACGAAGAAAGGGTACGGATTTGGGCCGCCCTTGGCAAAGCAGAAGGCAGGGACGACGCGCATGGCGGGATGCCCCGTCATCTCCCCCCCCCCCACAGGCACCTCAACCTATCCCTGAGAGTGAGCGCACCGATCGTCGGGTCGAAGAGTGCGAACTGCGTCCGCAGCTCCACCAACGCGCTCTGTGGCGACTCCTTCCCCCCGGCGTCCTTCATCATTCCCTTGCCCTTGCCTACCTTGGGTGCCATGACAGCTGAGAGAGGGTAAAGGATCAAGGGAAATGAAGGTGTGGCGACGGCAAGCAGAGGCGAGAACTCCGGTTTGCGCTTGGAGAAGAAGAGGGGAACAACGATTCCAAGATTGGAAAAGATGCAAAGGGTTAATGAGCAGCGCCCCTGCGGTTTCCTCTTTTATGGGAAAGGCACGGCACGCCACTTTACTATTCACCGTGACATGACACAAGCACGCTGCAACCGCTCCACAAACGACCCCCACATCACGCGCCGAATACAAGTCATTGGGAAGCGCAACTAGCGAAGGAATCGTCGTAGTTAAGACCCCGCCACGCATGCCCGCGCACCGTTCTCGGCCTGGCCCAACAATGCTCCGCACTTATGTGCAGGCCCGAGGGCACCTGTCGGTGTACAAAAGTAGGGGTCCTTTCGCACCCCTTTACTTGTGCACGGGCAGTTGTAGCCACACCTACGGCCACGCTTGGCGGAGTAGAAGAAGGAAAAGCACCAGACTGCCAAGGCAACACTCAAGCCAGAGGCATGAAGAACAGAGGGGCAAGATGGAATCCCCCCATCAACGCTCTTGCCAGGGCGGCCTACGTGACCCCGACAAGAGCCTTGCCGGGGCAACTTGCCCAACATCAGCAAGGCCACCACCCTTAGGTCTGAGAGCTCTGACACCATCGACAATGTCAAGACCAAGATTCAGGGCGCCTGCGTGGTGGCATGCAGATCTTTGTGGGACCAAGGGCCTGCAGACCTAGACAAGGGACCAGAAGACAAAGACCCCCGGCTAGAGCCTTGCCGGGGATGACCGAAGACCCCCTGGAAAGATCCCTGCCGGGCAGCCACAAGACCCCGGCAAGACCCCTTGCCGGGGACGTCCATGGGACTATAGCCAGGCCCACGCCCGCCAAGGTTTCACTGCCCCACGGCCGCTCCTACGAGGCAACCAACTCGGCAACTGGGCAAGTGCCTACATGGCAATGTGCAGCCTCCAAGCCAACTAGCCAAGCACCTGCGTGGTGGCATGCAGATCTTCGTGAAGACCTTGCCACCACACAAGCCAGCCGCCAGCGTGGCGCTGCATGCCTCGTCAGCCTGGACGCGTTTCGGAGCGAGGTGAGGTGGCAAGGGGCGGGACAAGCTCCATTTTCGTCCCCAATAAAGCTAGAGGACACATAGGCGGCACATTAAATGTGTTTGTCCTATGATGTTAGGAGATAACCATGTACATTGTAGTTACTTTCCACCTCATGTGTGCCGCTGTGGCAACCCCTTTGTCATATAAAAGGAGGCCCGAGGCGTACTGGGAGAGGATTCATACTTTTTGGACAGGCATGCATAGTAGCCAGTTCAAGAGCTCAAGAACATCGGATATACACAGACAAGCAGGACTAGGGTTTTACGCATCACCTGCGGCCCGAACCTAGGTAAAACTTCCCATGCGTTGATCGACTAGACCTGTTCTTTGCACAGCTCTACGCCCCGCCAACCATAGTAGGGGTCCGTGGGATCCCATAGGTGTCGTTTCCCCGACAATTCTGACCTTTTATGCTCTGCTTTCTCGTAATGATCAATCCATACTCGATACTTCTTGTACCGGTTCTTTTATGAAGAAAACTATTGAATATCAATGGGAACTTTTCGAAAGAATTAAATGCAACTCTGAAGTTGGGAGCTCGACAAAGGTAAGGAGTCAGGTATGAACCTTGAGTTTGACTGTGTTAAATCTTTTATGAATACTGATGCTTTTCGTGAATTTAGCACTAAATATGGACTTGACTTTGAGATAGTAGCTTATTTGTGTGGATCATTTCCTACTCATGTTGATCTCCCTTAGGAGAAGTGGTTTAAATATCATCCACCCATTGAAGTAAAAGTAGTAGAACCCATCAAGGTTGAATAAGAAACCATTACTTATAATGATAATCCAGTTGTTCCTACTGCTTATATTGAGAAACCACCTTTCCATCTTAGGTTAAAGGAACATGCTAAAGCTTCAACCGTGGTTCATAAGAGTTAAGTTCGGACACCTACACCCCTTGAACAAATTAAAGTAGAACCTAAAGCTGCTATGGTTAAAGATGTCTTGGTCGATAATATTGATGGGCATGTTATTTCCTTCGTTGGTGAAGCTGCTAGAATTGCCAAACCAGATAAGGAAGACAAAAGTAGACCGGTTGTTGGCATGCCTATTATCTCAGTTAAAATTGGAGATCATTGTTACTGATGTCGCTTAAAGCTACGTCGGTATTTCCCCAAAGAGGAAGGGATGATGCAGCACAACAACGGTAGGTATTTCCCTCAGATGTGAAACCAAGGTTATCGAACCAATAGGAGAACCAAGGAACACAACATAAACAGCACCTGCAAACAAATAACAACTTCTCACAACCCGATGTGTTAAAGGGGTTGTCAACCCCTTTCAGGGTACGGCGCCTCAAGATAGGCAAAACGGTCGTGAGAAATTTGTAGTAGATTGATAGATCGAAAACCAAATAAAATAAATAAGAATAAATTGTAGCAAGTATTTTTGTATTTTTGGTTTACTAGATCTGGAAATAAATACAAGGAAAAAGTTGATTGCAAAGGAAAACATATGAGAAAGAAGACCCGGGGGCCGTAGGTTTCACTAGTGGCTTCTCTCGAGAAAATTAGCAAACGGTGGGTAACAAATTACTCTTGGGCAATTGATAGAACCTCAAATAATTATGACGATATCCAGGCAATGATCATTACATAGGCATCACGTCCAAGGTTAGTAGACCGACTCCTGCCTACATCTACTACTATTAATCCACACATCGACCGCTATCCAACATGCATCTACTACTATTACTCCACACATCGACCGCTATCCAGCATGCATCTAGTGTATTAAGTTCATGGAATAATGGAGTAATGCATTAAGAACGATGACATGATGTGGAAAAGTTTTGTTTATCTATGGCGTTAGATATGGATCTCGTTGTTTTATCCTTAGTGGCAATGATACATACGTGTCGGTTCCCTTTCTGTCATTGGGATCAAGCACCGTAAGATCAAACCCACTACCGGGCACCTCTTCCCATTGCAAGATAAATAGATCAAGTTGGCCAAACAAAACCCAAATATCGGAGAATAAATACGCTATAAGAGATCATGCAAGACACTCCAAGCAAAACACATATCATGTGACGAATAAAAATATAGTCTCGAGTAAAATACCGATGGTTGTTGGAAGAAAGCGGGGATGCCACTCGGGGGCATCCCCAAGCTTAGTTGGTTGCTCATTCTTGGATAACAGCTTGGGAATCTGGGGCATCCCCAAGCTTAGGCTCTTCCATCCTTCCTTCATCCATCGTAAGATAACCCAAAACTTGAAAACTTCAATCACACAAAACTTCAACAAAACCTTCGTGATATCCGTTAGTATAAGAAAGCAAACCACTACTATGAGTGTTGTCTCAAACCAATTCATATTTTGTTTTTGTATTATATCTACTGTATTCCAACTTTTCTATGGCAAAAACTCATCAAAGAAAACCATAGAGCCATCAAAATAAGCACACAACACAAAGAAAACATAATCTGTCTAAAACAGAACAGTCTGTAGTAATATGGAAGTTTCAAATACTTTTGGAACTCTTTTTTTCGAAAAAATAGTGCCACGTGGGAAATTTGTATGTTAATATTTTGCAAAAATAATCAACTAAAGAGCATTTTTCTGTAAAAAATGAGAACTTTTCTCGTGAGAGCAAAAGTTCTATCTTTTTCAGCAAGATCAAACAACTATCTCCCAAGAAGATCCTATCAGTTCTACTTGGCACAAACACTAATTAAAACACAAAAAACACAATCATACCAGTAGCATAATTGTTTTAACACTCAAGAACAGAAAGCAAAAATAAAAATAAATTTTATTCATTGGGTTGCCTCCCAACAAGCACTATCGTTTTACGCCCTTAGCTAGGCATAAAGCAAGGATCTAAGTTTTGTCTTCCAAAGTTTTGGCAACTTTTGTAAGGGTTTTCCCACCTCGGGAGGCTCCTTATGCTTCCCTAAATTCTCCGAAAAAGAAACCATCTTAAGATCCAAAATATCCAAACGCTTGTTGCAAAGCGTAATTAAGGCGTTCATGCGAACGATACTACCATTGAGGTGCTTGAGGGGTTCATTATATTTCTATATTTCAACCATATGTTTAGGCAAATCACCAAGTTTGTCCAACATTTGAACTCCCTCAGGGGTAAAGGAAAACACGTTCTTTTGAGTAGGAATTCGCAAAATACCTTCCAAAATTTCATAGGCAACATTTGCATCAAGCTCAATAAATTTTCCTTTAGCTGCAAAATCAAGAAGTTGTCTATGATGCAAAGCTAATCCTATGTAAAAATTACGAAGCAAAACCTTAGCACCCCCCTTTAGATTGGAAACACGATACGATTCCATAACCCTATACCAGGCATCTTTCAGATTTTCTCCTTATATTTGCTTGAAGTAAAGAACTTCAAAATCTGGTGACAATGGAGGGGTAGGGACGATAGCCATCGGGACTAGAGACAAGAGATCGGTGAAAAAGAGAAGTGAATAAAACGGCAAATTTTGTGAAATGGGGGAGATGAAAACGAGAGGCAAATGGAAAATAATGTAATTGCGAGGAGATGAGATTTGTGATTAGGAACCTGGTATATGTTGAAGGTGCTCCCCGGCAACGGCGCCAGAAATTCCTTTTGTTGTCGCTTAAAGCTACGTCGGTATTTCCCCAAAGCGGAAGGGATGATGTAGCACAACAGCGGTAGGTATTTCCCTCAGATGTGAAACCAAGGTTATCGAACCAGTAGGAGAACCAAGCAACACAACGTAAACAGCACCTGCACACAAATAAAAACTTCTCGCAACCCGACGTGTTCAAGGGGTTTTCAATCCCTTTCGGGGTACGGCGCCTCAAGATAGGCAAAACGGACGTGAGAAATTTGTAGTAGATTGATTGATCAAATGCAAAATAAAATAAAATAAACAAATTATAGCAAAGTATTTTTGTATTTTTTGTTTAGTATATCTAAAAATAAATGCAAGGAAAAAGTAGATCGCAAAGGCAAATATATGAGAAAGAAGACCCGGGGGCCGTAGGTTTCACTAGTGGCTTCTCTCGAGAAAAATAGCAAACGGTGGGTAACAAATTACTGTTGGGAAATTGATAGAACCTCTAATAATTATGACGATATCCATGCAATGATCATTACATAGGCATCATGTCCAAGATTAGTAGACCGACTCCTGCCTACATCTACTACTATTAATCCACACATCGACCGCTATCCAGCATGCATCTAGTGTATTATGTTCATGGAAAAAAAGAGTAATGCATTAAGAACGATGACGTGATGTTGACAAGATCCATTTATCTACGGTGTTAGATATGGATCTCTTCGTTTTATCCTTAGTGGAAATAATACATACGTGTCGGTTCCCTTCTGTCACTGGGATTAAGCACCGTAAGATCGAAGCCACTACCGGTCACCTCTTCCCATTGCAAGATAAATAAATCAAGTTGGCCAAACAAAACCCAAATATCAGAGAAGAAATACGATGCTATAAGAGATCATGCATGTAAGAGATCAAAGAAACTCAAATAACTTTCATGGATATAAAAAGATAGATCTGATCATAAACTCAAAGTTCATTGGATCCCAACAAACACACCGCAAAAAGAGTTACATCATATGGATCTCCAAGAGACCATTGTATTGAGAATCAAAAGAGAGAGAGGAAGCCATCTAGCTACTAACTACGGGCCCGTAGGTCTACAAAGAACTACTCACGCATCATCGGAGAGGCAACAATGGAAGTGGTGAACCCCTCCGTGATGGTGTCTAGATTGGATTTGGTGGTTCTGGACTCTGCGGCGGCTGGATGAATATTTTGTCGACTCCCCTAAGGTTTCTGGAATATTGTGGTATTTATAGAGTAAAGTGGCGGTGCGGGTGGCCACCGAGGTGGCCACAACCCACCTGGGCGCGCCAGGGGGGCCTGGCGCGCCCTAGTGGGTTGTGCCCCCCCCCCCCTCAGGGGACTCCCTAGGTGCTGCCTTGGCCCATCAGGTGTCTTGTGGCCCATAATAATTCTCCAAAAAGTTTCATGGTGTTTGGGCTCCATTTGATATTGATTTCCTACAATGTAAAAAGCATGCAGAAAACATCAACTGGCACTTGGCACTGTGTCAATAGGCTAGTACCAAAAAATGATATAAAATGACTATAAAATGATTGTAAAACATCCAAGAATGATAGTATAACAGCATGGAACAATAAAAAAATTATAGATACATTGGAGACCTATCAGTTACCATGGTTTATGTGATTTGGGTGCTAGTGTGAGTGCTATTCCATTTACTCTTTATCAAAAATTATGAATGATATTGCACCTGCTGAGATAGAAGATATTGATATTACTATTAAACTTGCTAATAGAGATACTATCACACCATTTGGGATTGTTAGAGATGTCGGGGTCTTGTGTGGGAAAATAAAATATCCTACCGATTTTCTAGTTCTTGGTTCTCCACAAGATGACTTTTGTCCCATTACATTTGGTAGACCTTTCTTGAATACGGTGAATGCTAAAATTGATTGTACTATGAAAATGGTCAGTGTTAATTTTGGTGATATGTCTCATGAGTTTAATTTCTCTAAATTCCATAGACAACCTCGTGACAAAGAACCATCTAGTAAAGATGAAACTATTGGTCTTGATTCTATTGATGTACCTCCTACTGATCCTTTAGAACAATATTTGCTATACCACAAAAATGATATGTTCATGAATGAAATGAATGAAATAGATAGATTTTTCTTTGAACAACAACCTTTGCTCAACCATAGTTTGCCTGCTGAAACTCCAGGAGGTCCCCCTCCACCTAAAGTTGACCCTGTGTTTGAATTGAAACCATTACCTGATACACTAAAATATTCTTATCTTGATGAAAAGAAGATATATTATGTTATTATTAGTACTAACCTTTCAGAGCTTGAAGTAAAGAGACTATTAAAAACTCTGAGGAAGCATTGTGCTACTATTGGATATACTCTTGATGATCTTAAGGGCATTTTCCCACTCTATGCCAACACGAAATTAAGGTGGAACCTGAATCTAAACTAGTTGTTGACCATTAGCGATGGTTAAATCCCAAGATGAAGGAAGTGGTAAGAAATGAAATATTAAAACTTCTGGAAGCAGGTATAATCTATCCCATAGCTGATAGTAAATGGGTGAGTCCAGTTCATTGTGTACCTAAGAAGGGAGTTATTACTATTGTTCCCAATGATAAAAATGAGTTGATTCCACAAAGAATTATTACAGGTTATAGGATGGTGATTGATTTTAGAAAATTAAATAAATCTACTAGGAAAGATCATTACCCTCTATCATTTATTGATCAAATACTAGAAAGGCTATCAAAACATACACATTTTTGCTTTCTAGATTGATAATTCCGGTTTCTACCAAATACCTGTATCACTAGAGGATGAAGAAAAAAACACTTTTACACGCCCTTTTGGTACCTTTGCTTATAGAAGTATGCCTTTTGTTTTATGCAATGAACCTGCTACCTTTCAAAGATGTATGACAACTATATTCTCTGATTTTAGTGAAAATATTGTTGATGTTTTCATGGATGACTTTTCCGTTTACGGAACTTCTTTTGATGATTGCTTGAGCAACCTTGATCGATTTTTGCAGAGATGTGCTAACCTCGTCTTGAATTGGGAGAAGTGCCACTTTATGGTTAATGAAGGTATTGTCTTGGGGCATACAATTTTCAAAAGAGGTATTGAAGTTGATAAAGCTAAAGTTGATGCTATTGAAAAAATGTCGTGTCCTAAAGATATCAAAGGTATACAAAGTTTCCTTGGTCATGCTGGTTTCTATAGGAGATCTATTAAATATTTCTCTAAAATTTCTAGGCCTCATACTAATCTTCTGCAAAAAGATGGTCCATTTGTTTTTGATGATGATTGCGTAGAAGCCTTTGAAATACTTAAGAAAGCCTTAGTTTCTGCCCCTATTGTTCAACCACCTGATTGGAACCTACCCTTTGAAATCATGTGTGAAGCTAGTAATTATGTTGTTGGTGCTGTTCTAGGACAAAGAGCTGATAAGATTTAAATATTATCCATTATGCTAGTAAAACTCTAGACAATGCTCAAAGGAATTATGCTACTACTGAAGAAGAATTCTTAGCAATTGTGTTTGCATGTGATAATTTCAGATCCTATATTGTTGATTCTAAAGTAACTGTTCACACTGATCATGCTGCTATTGAATATCTTATGGAAAAGAAAGATGTTAAACCTAGACTCATTAGATGGGTTCTTCTGCTACAAGAATTTGATTTACATATCATTGATAGCAAAGGAGCTGAAAACCCAATGGCAGACAACTTGTCTAGGTTAGAAAATATTCTTGATGAGCCACTACCCATTGATGATAGTTTTTCCTGATGAACAGTTAGCGGTCATAAATGCTTCTCGTAACACTCCATGGTATGCAGACTATGCTAATTATATTGTAGTTAAATTTATACCAATTAGTTTCCCATACCAACAAAAGAAAAAAATCTTTGATTTAAGACATTACTTCTGGGATGACCCACACCTTTACAAAGGAGTAGATGGTGTTATTAGACGTTGTATACCTGAGCATGAACAGGAACAAATCCTATGGAAATGTCACTCTGAGGCTTACGAAGGACATCATGCGGGAGATAGAACGGCACACAAGGTATTACAATTCGGTTTTTATTGGCCTAATCTCTTTAAAGATGCTCGGAAGTTTATCTTATTTTGTGAAGAATGTCAAAGAATTGGTAATATAAGAAGACGTCAAGAAATACCTATGAATTATTCACTAGTTACTAAGCCATTTGATGTTTGGGGTTCTGATTGCATGGGACCTTTTCCATCCTCTAATGGGTATACACATATTTTAGTTGCCATTGATTATGTTACTAAGTGGGTAGAAGATATTCCAACTAGTAGTGCTGATCATAACACCTCTATTAAAATGCTTAAAGAAGTTATTTTCCTGAGGTTTGGTGTCCCTATATATTTAATGACTAATGGTGGTTCACACTTTATTCATGGTGCTTTCCGTAAATTGCTTGCTAAATATGATGTCAACCATATAATTGCATCTCCATATCACCCTCAATCTGGTGGTCAAGTAGAATAAAGCAATAGAGAAATAAAATTGATCTTGCAAAAGACTGTCAATGGATCTAGGAAGAATTGGTCTCAAAAACTTGATGGTGCATTATGGGCTTACAAAAACCCTATGGGTATGTCTCCGTATAAAATGGTTTATGGAAAAGCATGTCACTTACCTCTTGAACTAGAACACAAAGCTTATTGGGCAATTAAAGAGCTTAACTATGATTTTAAACTTCCCGGTGAAAAGATGTTATTTTAAATTAGCTCACTTGATGAATGGAGAACCCCAGCATATGAAAATGCCAAATTGTTTAAATAAAAGGATAAAAGGTGGCATGACAGAATTATACAAAAGCGGGAATTCAATGTAGGTGACCAAGGCTTGCTATACAATTCTCATTTAAGGATTTTTGCAGGGAAACTTCTCTGTAAATGGGAAGGATCTTACATTATCGAGGACGATTATCGTTCCGGTGCCATCAAGATGAACAACGCCACAGGAAATAACCCGAGAGTGGTAAACGGTCAAAGAACCAAACATTATATTTCAGGTACTCCTATGAATATTGAAACCAATATCATAGATACCATAACACCGGAGGAGTACATAAGGGAAACTTTCTAGCACGTTCTAGAACCCTAAAAAGGAAGAGGTATGTGATACGGTTACTAAACCAACTCCAAACACTTTCCAAAGTCAATTTCTATACGTTTTGGAATATTTAAAAAATAGAAAAATAAGAGGCAGTCGAGAAGTGCACGAGGAGACGACAAGCCGTGGGGGCGCGCCTCCCTGGCTTTTGGCCACCTCGTCAGCCACCCGGACTCCGCTTTCACCCAAAATACTTGTTTTGCACGGTAAAATTACATTATATAATCTCCCGAAGGGTTTGACCACCGTACCATGACAAAATCCTATGTTCTTGTTTCGTGGTGTTTCTGAGCAGATTTAGAGCAATATGTCTTCGTAGAAGTCGACTCGAGAGAGTCGTATCACTCACCCTTTGCCGAAGGTAGGAGGATACAACGAAGCTAGTCCCTTTGGGTGGTCAACAAAGGAGGAGATGAAGACTGATCTGAAAAGAGTGGTGTTATGGAAGAGGAGCAAGAAGTCAATTATATCCCCAACCTAATATTGGTCATGAGGATCTCACAAGCTCAGCCATCCCAAATTCGGTCATACCTCCCAACGCTCAATTTATCTCTTACATTGACGTGAAAAGAGTGTTGCTTTTTCCCCCGCAGCCAAGAAGAATCCGTGGGTGGAAGGTGCTTTGATTGTTACAGGAAAACTCCGCACGGAAGTCATGGATCTCTGGCAGGAAAAATACAAGCATGAGGAGGAGAACCACGTACTTAAAGGCATCATCGCCAAGAATATTGCACCACTGCCACCGAAGAAGAAAACTTGCGTACTCGGGTATGGGCACTCCCCTTTGCTTGTGCCAAGCTTGGGGGAGGTGCCCCGGTATCGTATCATCATCACATCTTTACCTTTATCATTTATCTTAGTTCGATCCTTTTGGTTATATCTTGATCTAATAGAATAAAAGTTGTAGTATGATTTAGTCCTTGATCTTTGCTTTTGATCTATCTGTGTAATCGAGTTCGAGAGTTATATAATAAAGAGTAGTTTTGAGTTGAGGGCATTTGTTTTCTTGCTTTTATCATAAATATAAAGAAAAAGAGGATGAAATAAAAATAGTTAATATAATAATCTTATGGAGAGTGATGACTTCACATATAAAGGGTATGCTACATGAAACTTGTTGAGAGTTGACAAACATAGTTTTGGTCGTCGTTGCAATTAATAGGAAGTAATAAAGAAAGAGAGGTCTCACATATAAATATACTATCTTGGACATCCTTTGTGATTGTGAGCACTCATTAAAATATTATATGCTAAAAGGTTGACGTTGGACAAGGAAGACAATGTAATTTGCTATGTTCCTTTATATCCGAATAGAAGCTATATTTTCATATATCCTCCAACATGTTGGTCTTGCCTTCCCTCTCATGCTATCCAAAAACTTCCTGCACCAAATAGAGATACTACTTGTGCATCCAAAATCCTTCAACCTAGTTTTGCCTTGAGAGTCCACTATATCTACCTATGGATTGAGTAAGATCCTTCAAGTAAGTTGTCATCGGTGCAAGCAATAAAAAATTGCTCTTTAAACATGTGCTATCTATTAGTGTGTGGAAAATAAACTTTGTATGATCTTGTGATTGGGAAGAAATAAAAGCGATGGACTTCATAATAAAGGTCTCTATCACAAGTAGAAATGCAAAGTGACATTGCTTTGCATTAAGATTTCGTCCATCCAACCAAAAAAGCGCACGACAACCTTTGCTTCCCTCTGCGAAGGGACTATCTTTCATTTTAATGTCTATTTCAATACTAGAGTCAAGGTGACCTTCACCTTTCCCTTTTTACTTTTATCTGTTGGCAAGCACAATATGTTAGAGAAAGGTCTAGATATATATATATATATATCCATATAGATGTCGAAGACCAAAAACCATTATTGTTGACATTACCTTTGAGGTAAACCGTTGGGAAGCGAAACTATAAGCCCCTATCTTTCTATGTGTTCGATTGAAGCTTTGATCTCATAAGTATCACTTGAGTTTACCAATTATTAAAGATTAAGAGATAGTTGAGTATGTGAACTTGCTATATAAAAGCTCTTACATTGACTCTTTTCGATGTTATGATAAATTGCAATTGCTTCAATGACTGAGATCATAGTTTGTTAGTTTTCAATAAGGTTTGTGATTCGTAATTTACTTTGTGAATGAATTATCACTCTGGCATAGGAAGTTATATGACAATATATTTATGTTCTAAAGATGATCATGATGCCCTCATGTCCGTATTTTATTTTACCGACACCTCTATCTCTAAACATGTGGTCATGATTATCGATTTCGGCTTTCGCTTGAGGAGAAGCGAGGTCTAAGCTTGGGGGAGTTGATACGTCCATTTTCCATCATGCTTTTATGTTGACATTAACTGCATTATGGACTATTATTTCACAATAAGGTACAATACTTATGCCTTTTCTCTCTTAGTTTACAAGGTTTACATAAAGAGGGAGAATGCCGACAGCTGGAATTCTGGACGGGAAAGGAGCAAATCTGAGTGTCCTATTCTACACAACTCCAAAAGTCCTGAAAATCAACGGAGAATTATTTTGGAATATATAAAAAATATTGGGCGAAGAAAATCCAGTGGGGGACCCACCAGGTGGCCACAAGCCTGGGGGCGCGCCCTACCACCCACGGTATGCCCCCAGGGCTTGTGGGCCTCCTGGCAGGTCCCTGATGCCCATCTTTGGATACATTGAAGGTTTTAACCTGGAAAAAAATCAAGAGAGAGTTGTCGGGGCGAAACGTCGCCGTCTCGAGGCTGAACCTGGGCAAAACCAATCTAGAGCTCCGGCGGAGCTGTTCTACCGGGGAAACTTCCCTTCGGGAGGGGGAAACTGTGACGCCACCGATTTGACCATACACTAATCATGCATGCAATGTGTACGACCAAGATTAGAGACTCACTGGAAGATATCACAACACAACTCTAGACACAAATTAAAGATCATACAAGCTTCATATTACAAGCCAGGGGCCTCGAGGGCTCGAATACATAAGCTAAGTACAGACATAAATTAAACAAGGTGCCTTAAGATGGCTAGCACAAACATGGATACGGATCAAAGAGGCGCAAGCCTCCTGCCTGGGATCCCCCTAAACTACTCCTGGTCATCGGTAGACTCTACGTAGTAGTAGGCTCCGCTGCGGTAGTAGTAGTCGTTGGCAGTGGCATCTGGCTCCTGGGCTCCACCATCTGGTTGCATCATCCGAGAAGAAGGGAAAAAGGGGGACAAGGGGGAGCAAAGCAACCGCGAGTACTCATCCAAAGTACTCGCAATCAAGGATCTACAGTACATATGCAATGGTATCTGTATAAAGGGGTAATAAATATGAACTATACTACAGATTACCAGAATATGAGGGGGAAAGCTAGGCCTATCGAAGACTACACTTCTGCTAGCCTCCATCTTGTAGTAGTAGCAGAAAGTAGCTGGAACGTAATAAGTATCATCGCTTCTGCCAGCCTCCATCTTGCAGCAGTAGAGGAGAGTAGTTGGAAAGTTCACCAAGTAACATCGTATAGCATAAACCTACCCGGCGATCCTCCCCTCGTCGCCCCGTGGGAAAGCGATCACCGGGTTGTATCTGGCAATGGAAAGGGTGTGTTTTATTAAGTATTTGGTTCTAGTTGTCAGGATGTCAGAATACAACCCCGTGTCATCCTTTTACCAGGGGACACACCTATTCGAATGGATAAACTTCCCTACAGGGGTGCACCACATAACCCAACACGCTCGATCCCTCTGGCCGGTCATACCCGGCCTCGGAAGATCAACACGTCGCAGCCCTACCTAGGCACAGTAGAGAGGTCAGCACGCCGGTCTCAATCCTAAGCGCGCAGGGGTCTGGGCCCAACACCCATTGCACACCTACACATTGCGTGGGCGGCCGAAAGCAGACCTAGCCTCTCCTAATACCAGAGTAGGCGTTCCTATAAAATCCGGCGCGCGCCGCTCAGTCGCTGACGTCAAGAAGGCTTCGGATGATACCACGATGTCGAGAGCCCATAATTGTTCCCGTGTAGCTGGTTAGTGCGTATAGGCTCATAGCCAAACAAAGATCAAATATTCAAACTCGTTAATCGTGTTATTATGAAATAACCGCGGACAACAACCAGGGACCATGCCCACCTGTCTCCTAGGTGGTCGCAACCTGCCCTGCCGCTCCGCCATAACGAATCAAGTGGGGGCCGTCAGGAACCCAGGCCCATCACTACCTAGATGGAACCACATGTCCCTCTATCCTCCACTCCGTGAATCACATACGGGTACTCTACGAGCTGACCCGACTTTAGTCACCACATGTATCATGTATAATATGTATATAGTACATACACGTGATCACCTCCCGAAGTGATCAGGGCCCGATAGTATAGCATGGCAGACGGACAAGAATGTAGGGTCACTGATGGAAAACTAGCATCTATACTAAGCATTTAGGATAGCATGTATAGGTATCAAAAGTGGTAGCAACAATGACAGGCTATGCAACGGAATAGGAGCTATCGAATCATCAACAGTAGCAAACGTAATGCAAGAATACGAAGAAGAGAATGGGAGATATATGGTGATCAAGAGGGGTTGTCTTGCCTGGAAGCTATGTAGACGAAAGGAATCTTTGGAAGCGTAGCCGTAGTCGAACACCGAAGCATCAACGGTCTCGGGGTCTATCGCGGTATTGGAGTCTACAAAAGAAGCAACGAAAGGGAAACAAATAAATAACAGATCAAACAATAGCATCACAAAGCATGACATGGCAAAACGCTATGCTAGGGGTGACCTAACGCAGTAATAGGTGCTATTGGGGAAGGGGGAAAACATGCGGGAAAGTATTCCTGGTGTTTGACGTTTTTGGGTAGATGAAATGGAGGTGAATTTTTGCATGTTCACTATGCTACGGACATGCGGCGGACGAACGGATTGTGTATTTGGATTCGCCTCGTCGTTCTGAGCAACTTTCATGTACAAAGTATTTTCATCCCAGTTACGAATTATTTAATATTAATTTCCAAAGTTTTAGATCATTTTTTTGGATTTAACAGATTAATTTAATTCAAAAAATAGGCTTACTGCATCAACATGACATCATCATGATGTCAGCAGTCAGCAGTGCATTTGACTTGGTCAAACTGGAATGTGTGTCCCAGTGTCATTGTCACTATTTAGTTAAACAAAATTAATTAGTTTAACTAGGTGATTAGATTAATTAAGTTTAATTAATCTAATTAAACCAGATTAGTTAAGTTCATTAATTCTCCAATTAATTAATTATAATATATTAATTTTATTCTCTTTTTTTCGTGTGGCCCCCTTGCCATAGGCTGAGAGGCCTAGCGGGGCGGCGCAGGCAATGGTGCGGGCGCTTGGGCGCCAGCCCGTTAGGGCGCTTGCCCAGGCGAGGGGCGGGACTGGCGGGGCGCCGGCGGCCACCGCAACAAGCGTCCGTAGTCGTGCTTGGCCAGAGAAGGCGCTAGCCTCGACGGCCAGGTGCGGGCACTAGCACGCGCTGGTGGAGGCGCGACTAAGGGGCGGCCGTGGAGAGCGGCGGACGGCGGCGACGGAGACGCAGCAGGCGGGAGTAGCAAGAAGCAGGCGTCAGGGGGTCGTCGGAGACAGCAGCAGGCGCGTTGCTGCGTGGGCGTGGCGGCAGGCGCGCACGGGTCGCTGCGGGAACCGGGGTGCGGTGCAGCATGAGCAGAAGAGCGACCGAGGCGGCGGCGTGGGCGCGTACTTGCGAGCAGGGGAGCCAGGAGGCGCGTGGGCGCGAGTCGGGCGGACGACGTGGGGCAACAGGCGCGCGATGCGTGCGGTGGTCAGGCACGAGCGACGTCGGCGAGCGAGCGGCCATAGCGCGGGGCAGAAAAGGGGGTAGGAAGAGGGGAGCGCTCACGTGCATTGTAAATGTGCGGGCCAGCGAGGCGCGAGGAAGCCGTTTGGGGAGGAGATGGGGAGGCGCCGGCGCTCCGGCGGGGAGGTCCGGTGAGGTGGCTCCTGGCGGCAATGGTGGGCTGAGGCCTAGTGGGGAAAAGGGGGGGCTCTCTTCCTCTTTCTAATTTTCTTTTTTGCGTTTTCTTCTAATCTTTTCTATTTGCAATTTTCTTGGCCACGAAAACATTTTTGGAAGAGAATGTCCAACCTAGCCACATAATTATGATGCAATACTGCACTGCCACAAAAAGTTTGGGAGGTATATGAAAAGCTTTGAAATAATATTTTTATAACTTCAATAGTGATTAAAATATTATTTTGGCCCCCATTTTAACTATTTTAGGACATTTGACTATTTTATAAAAGGTTGGATCCATCACCAAAATTAGTTAGGGATTAATTGTCACATGACGAACATTTTTATTTTGACAATTGATTTTTTTTAAAGTTTGACTTGAATTTAAATTTGTATTTGAATGAGGTTTGGATCAACGCGAGTTTATCAACATTAATCATGGTGACGTGGCATCATTAGTAGAGGGTTACTGTAGTTTAATTATCCGGGTGTTACAATTCTCCTCCACTACAAGAAATGTCGCCCCGAGATTTAATAGGTAGAGTAAGGGGAAACATTTGGTTGCGAAATCCTAACAGATCTTCTCGGTCTTTGTTTCTCTTCTCGAAGAGGTTGATCCATTACGTTGATGTCTTCATTCCTCTGCTTCAGTCATCATGATGAAGTCGTTATCCTTTCTTTGGGAACTCCAACGTACTTACAAAAAGAAAAGGGGTAGCATCGAAAGAACGATCATCTACAACGTTACTTATTTGATAGGTAAAAGCAGGGAAGGTAGAGGGAAGTAACTCTCGAATTGGAACTTAAGAAAACATCAAGAGCAAGTAAGACGGTGCATTAAGACGTTTCGAGTGGATTGACAATCATTCATTGCGTGAAATAGAGCGCGAAACGAGGTTCAGAGGAACAGAAATAAGTATTGGGTCTGATACCAGAATAGATTATCTCTAGGAAGGTGACCCATGAATACATACAGAGTGAAGCACAAGGAATAACTTCAAAAACCGGGGGGGGGTACAGGAGAGTCATGTTTTGATCCAGTGGATGTCGCGACCGATCCTCCAGTAAAATAATTACTGGAAGGCCGACCTTTTTATTAAACCAACGGGGAATATAATTCCTTGCTGGTCGACAAATCCTTGATACATAATTCCAGTACACTGAATATTATACATGGTTGAGCTGGAAGTTGCTCAACAATTTATTACAAGCGCGCCAATATATTACCTAAAGGCGGATATGACACAAGACATGGTGGCATACTAATGACTCGTAATAAAAGGAGGTGGAATATGTCACAGTGAAGTGGATGAAGTAACTCCAATATAATACAGTCCATCGGGTGTCGGAGTGAGACCCAATGAATTTATTTGGTGGTAGGCGGAAGCGGTTATAAAACAGTGATCAACTCCAGGATCGCAAGGGACTGACTGGGACTCCTCTAAGCGTCGGACTCGCTATCGAACTCTTCATCCATGACATCGCCTTCGTCCACATCTGGCCAAATCAACAAGCCATGTGAGTACTTTGAATGTACTCGCAAGACAGTTCAGACTTAAGATATAACAAATGCCAACATGAATGCATATGAGTATTCCAGCAAAAATGTGACCGGAATAAAATATGAATGCGCTGAAGGTAAAGATGGAAGTCGGGCGGTAATCCCCCCGAAGTCCAAAGATAATAATAAAGAGACCAAACGAGGGTCTGGGTGACTCCTCGTAGGAACAATAATAAATGTTAACAGGCCACAGTCAAACGTCTAAGCGACACCACATAAAGGGCTTATAGCAAAATAAATAACAAGAATGCCTCAGTCGGACGTCTGAGTGACATCACATGAAGGGATTATAAAAGAAAAGAATGCCATAGTCGGACGTCTGAGCTACATCACATAAAGGGCTTATAAAAGAAAAGAATGCCACAGTCGGACGTCTGAGCGACATCACATAAAGGGCTTATAAAAGAAAAGAATGACACAGTCGGACGTCTGAGCGACATCACATAAAGGGCTTATAAAACAAAAGAATGCCACAGTCGGACGTCTGAGCGACATCACATAAAGGGCTTATAAAAGAAAAGAATGCCACAGTCGGACGTCTGAGCGACATCACATAAAGGGCTTATAAATAGCATTAGTGTAATGATGAAATATTTCTGGAAATAAATAAATACAGAGATAGTAGGTGATTTTATCTACCAAATGAACTTGATGAAAATACTACTCTGGTTACTAACGAGAATATACTCGAAAACGGTCACCGGGTTGACATGAAGTTTGACCCTAGGCCATAAACATGGCTACTGAAGGAATTTAACTCTGCAGAGCTTGTACCATTAACTCATAGCCAACGGGTTCTACTAGCCACGTGGGCTAGTCCCGTCTACGGTGTTTTAGCAGAAACTCAACTAACCAGTACACACCCACTTAACATCCTGTCGTCCGGAATCACCCGCGACGACATTCACGAAAAACTTTAAGACGGGGAGGCTACAACCTCGAATAGCATGGGATCAAATTTATATATGCGTGCTCTAAGGGGTGCCCCCCTCTCGGTCCCAACCGGAAACACCCATGCCCCCTGACCGGATGACGGGCTTTAATCCAGGGCCATGGAGCCCTCATCCCGGCCCCTCTACTTGGTGTGTACTCGGGAAGTGGTTTACAACTGACTAGACCGTAATCCCAATGGACGGCCTATGATAGTACCGGAAAAGGAGACGGACGGGGTCATGATATGATCTCCGTTGATATTGAGTTAATCAACTACTGGCATGCTTCAACAATACCAGCATTCCACCCATCGTATCACCATATGATCGAGGTGGTGCAACATTCTCCTTCGGGACTCACCCGAAGCTAACTTGCATGAAATATGCCATACACATATGCCCATATGATCATGCTTATGAAACGAGCTACTCGAGCAAACATGCAACACACTCATCATATCAAGAGTTCAAACATGCTTGCCTGGTTCTGAAAAGTCGGAGCCTAACTCGGTGTGGTTCGCGTCTCCGTCACGGCCTCTGGTATCTATGTATTCAAACAAATACATACTAACATAAATACCGCGCGTGCAAAAAAATTTGCTCAAAATATTTCCACATAAATATGACAAAAAACTAGACAGAAAACCAAAGTGGACAGAAAAAGAATCAACTCAAAATCACTTTTAGTTTAAAAGATATTAAGGTTTCTGTCTAGGGACCCATCTGTAATGAAATAGTAAAGATCCAGGGGCTAGAACAGAAAAGGACAAAGCGAACCGGTACGCAGTGCGTCACCCGTAGAGGGAAAATGCACATTGCTAAAATACGCCAGCAGAAAACGGTACGAGGGGGAGAGGTGAGAGACTGACAGAGGGACCCCACCTGTCAAGTTTGAAAAAAGGAAACAGAGCCGCGCCGGCGCCGGTGCTGCGGTAATCGCCGGCGTCGATCCACGGCGAGATAGGGGGGAGTGGTACCTATGGCTTCACGGTGGTCTTCCGCGTTGAACGATGGTGGAGTTGGGTGCCGACGAGTCCCACGTCGATGGCGAGCTTATCTCTGGCGGACGGCGGCTCGGGTGTTCGTGGACCTCGTCGGAGAAGGTTTCTGGAGAGAAATTGGGTTGGGGGTTAGGACTAGGTGGATGCCAGGGTACTACGTTCAAGTTCACGGCGGCGGAGGAGCCCTCACCGGAGTGAACGGAGCTGGAGCCCGAGGCGGAGGTAGCTGGCCGGAGCTGGGGAAGAAAAGCCTCTCGGGGCTCTTCCCGAGGTTGGGCGCGGTCTAGGGAAGTAGTGGAGGCGTGTGTGCTCGAGCACGAGCTCGGGGGTGCCTTTTATAGGCGGCTCAAGGTGGCTGCCGCGAACGGATAAATCCGGCGAGCCAATTACGGCGCTGCAGTGGTCGGAAGGCGGGGCTAGGGGCTTGAGCATCATCTATGATCTGTAGGAGCTCCATTCCCGCGCTTAACTTAGCAGTAGAGGTGGAGTTACGGCCTGCCCTCGACGGAACGGCCGCGCGGCTTGTCGGCGGCAGAAACGGTGCTCTACGCGTGGCAGGCCACGGCGACGGTATGCCAGGCGTGCGTTGGCTGTGGGGAGGGACACGCGGAGCACTAGGATGGTCTGGGCGGCGCGAAACGGCGTGGAGCTGCGGTGTTGCTTCTGTCAGCCGCCACGGGCGGCGCTGTGGCCGTGGCAGCCGCCGGCGCGGTCCGGCCAGGGCGCCACCGACGCATAGAAACGGCCAAGCGACCGTGCGACGCAAGGATAAGGAGAAGCTGCAGTGCAGCGTCGAACCAATGGAGCATAGACGAGCTTTGTCGCTGCGCTGAAGGATTCTGACGAAACTGACGGAACTGACGAAGTGTAGGCAGTTTCAGTTACAGTTCTGAATTTCATAGAACAGTGTAGGCTAGGTGTTTGATGAATTGATTCTGGTATTTGTGCAATGTCTCTGGAAATGATTTTTGGTGGAGTGGCCTCTTGATGTATCTAGAGGCTGCATGATTTTTCACAGAATTTTTGAAAGAATATAAATATAAATTTCACCAAATTTTGCAAATCTGGTCCAAACTTGCAGCAGGTGAAATTTGAAAATTTTGAACTATGGACCAGTGAAGCAAGATGGATCTAGGTTGTGGGTACTAAGGACTATTTAGGATAGTTGGTTTCGAGTCAAATAACTAGATGAAAATGGTGGCTCCTTTGCAAATCATCAAGGTCCACTATAAAAGAGAGAATTTGTTTTGGAGTGAAATAAATAGAAGAAAAATCCCAATAAGGTTCAAACTTACTGGAATTGATGAAAGACTTGCCCTTAGGTGTGGAGAGGGTCTTGGAGAGAAATATTTCTGTTGGGATCATGGCAAGATGAAGGTTGGAGGGGAGATAAGTCCAAGGTTAAATTTGAGAGATTCAAAACAAGACGGGGAGAATTCAAACAACCACCTTTGAAACTCAACTTGTGCTTGAGCCAAACACAAGGGAAAAACTTCAAGGCCATAAAAAAAGCTTGAGAAGACTCACCAACTTAGGCCAGAAAGGATTTTAGAAGGGTTTTAAGAGAAGCTCAAACAACTCTCTTCCAAAAAAGGGCAGAAGTTTGGAAGAAAAACCAACTCAAAAATTTGGGGTGTTACAACACCTACCCCCTTAGGAAAAATCTCGTCCCCGAGATTTCAGCTGATCCTCAAATAGGTGTGGATGTTCTGTCCGAAGGAAATCTTCTCTTTCGCATGTTGCCTCATCCTCTGTGTGATTACTCCACTGAACCTTGAGAAACTTAATAGTTTTCTGACGGGTCCTCCTTTCAGACTCCTACAAAATATTCACTGGGTGTTCTCGATATGTGAGATCTGGTTGCACATCAAGATTTTCATGTGACACATGTTTCTCTGGGTTGCTTACACACTTCCGTAGTTGCGAGACGTGGAACACGTCGTGGACGTCGGACAGTTCCTTGGGAAGGTCCAGTTGGTAAGCTACTGTGCCTCTTCGTGCAACTATACGGAAGGGTCCGATGAATTGTGGTGCTAGTTTCCCTTTGACTTTGAATCGTTGTAGTCCTCTCATCGGTGACACACGCAGGTATACGTCGTCACCGGGCTCAAAACTTATTTCCCGATGCTTTTGGTCGTAATAGCTCTTTTGTCGGCTCTGGGCGGTCTTGAGTCGACCCTGTATCATTTTTACTTTCTCCTCGGCTTCCTTCAACATATCCGGGCCAAATATGCGACTGTCCCCTGTTTCCGACCAATTCAATGGAGTACGGCATCTTCGTCCGTGCAAGGCTTCGAAAGGTGCCATCTGTAGGCTAGCTTGGTAACTATTGTTATATGCGAACTCGGCATATGGTAAGCTTTCCTCCCAACTGGCCCCATAGGTGTGGACACATGCCCTTAGCATGTCTTCACGTATTTGATTTACTCGTTCTGTTTGTCCTCCAGTCTGGGGGTGGTAAGTCGTGCTGAACGTTAGTTGTGTCCCGAGGGCTTGCTTCAACTGGTCCCAAAATTTTGAGACGAACTGAGTGCCCCTGTCGGATATTATAGTCTTGGGAACACCATGTAGGCATACAATCCGGGCGAGGTAAAGCTTGGCGAGCTTCTGAGTGGTGTGTGTTGTCTTGACGGGTATGAAATGTGCCACCTTGGTCAGTCTATCTGTGATGACCCATATGGCATCATTATCGTGTTGTGATCGTGGTAGTCCAACAATAAAATCCATTCCGATATCATCCCACTTCCATTCTGGTATCTTATTTGGCTGTAATAGCCCTGCGGGTTTTTGGTGCTCGGCTTTAATGCGTTGACATGAATCGCAGCATGCAATAAATGTGGCTATATCCCTCTTCATGTCGTGCCACCAAAATCTTTCCTGAATATCTTTGTACATTTTCGTACCTCCAGGGTGGATTGAGTATGGAGCGGTATGACTTTCCGCTAGAATTTGCTGTTTGAGGTCGTTGCTGTTGGGTACACAAAGTCTGTCTCCGAACCACAATATTCCTTCACTGTCTATGGTGAATTCTTAAGCCTTGCCCTGAACTACTTTTCTTTTTATCCCTTCGATGCTGGGGTGTCCGAGTTGAGCCTTCTTTATTTGCTCTATCAGTGTAGGCTGTATTTCTAGCTTGGATACTTCGCCCTCCGTGACCATCATTAGGTTGAGTCTGGCGAATTCTCGCTGGAATTCGGGTCTCAGGTTCTGTATGCTGCCGCTGTTCGGGCTGGGGTAACGGCTGAGAGCATCGGCTAGTACGTTTGCTTTCCCGGGGTGATAGTGGATACCAACGTCGTAATCCTTTACAAGTTCCAACCAGCGTCGTTGTCGTAAATTTAGATGTGGTTGTGTGAAAATATAGCTGAGGCTCTTGTGGTCCGTATATATTTCACAGCGATTTCCAAGCAAGAAGTGCCTCCATTCCTTGAGTGCATGAATGACTGCTGCCAACTCCAAATCGTGAGTAGGATAATTTTCTTCATGCTTTCGTAGTTGCCGGGATGCGTAGGCGACTACTTTGCCTTCTTGCATTAGTACGCATCCGAGGCCTTTCCGGGATGCGTCGCAATATACTTCAAAGCTCTTGTGTATGTCTGGCACAATTAATACTGGGGCTGTCGTTAACCTCTTTTTGAGCTCTTGGAAGCTTTTCTCACATGCTTCGGTCCACTCGAATTTCTTATCCTTCTTGAGTAGCTGGGTCATTGGTTTGGCTATGGTGGAAAATCCTTCAATAAACCTTCTGTAATATCCGGCCATACCAAGGAAACTGCGTATATCCGTTACACTGGCTGGCGACTTCCAGCCAAGTACAGCCTTGACTTTATCTGGGTCCACGGAAATTCCTTCTTGCGTTAATACGTGTCCTAGGAAACCCACTTGTCTCAACCAAAATTCACATTTGCTGAATTTGGCGTAAAGTTGGTGTTTCCTTAATTCTCCCAGTACAATGCGGAGGTGTTCAGCATGTTCTTCCGGTGTCTTGGAATATACCAAAATATCATCAATAAATACCACCACAAATTTGTCCATGAATTTCATAAATACTTTGTTCATGAGGTGGACGAAATATGTGATGGGGAACGTTGCATGGGAAACAAAAAATTTTCCTACGTTCACCAAGATCAATCTAGGAGATGCATCTACGAGAGGAGAGTTGGATCCACGTACCCTTGTAGATCGCTAAGCGGAAGCGTTAAGAACGCGGTTGATGGAGTCGTACTCGCCGCGATTCAGATCGCCGAAGATCCTAGCACCGAAGCAACGGTGCCTCCGCGTTCTTCACACGTACGGCTCGGGGACGTCTCCTCCTTCTTGATCCAGCAAGGGGTGGAGGAGAGGTTGATGGAGAGACCGGCAGCACGACGGCGTGGTGGTGATGGTGGAGGAGGATTCCAGCAGGGCTTCGCCTAAGCACCGCGGGAAGACGAATATGTTGTGGGAGAGGGAGGGCAGCACCGAGGCACAAACGTGTGTTGGCTGCCCTCCCTCTACCTCTCTATATATAGGGGGAAGGAGGAGAGGGGGGCGCCCTAGGGTTTCCCCTAGGGGGGCCGGCGGCCAGGGCAGAGGGGGGGCGGCGGCCAAGGGCTGCGCCAGGCCCTAGGGTTCCCCCCCCCCCTAGGTGCCTTGCCCCCCAAGCCAGGGGGTGCGGCTGCCCTAGGAGGGGCCAGCCCCCCATGCGCCATAGGAGAGGGCCCAGGGGGGGGCGCACAGCCCTATGAGGGCTGTGGTGTCCCCCCTTTGTGGCCCATTAGGCCCAGAACCACTTCCGGGACCCTCGAAACCCTTTTCGGTAATCCGCCGATTTCCCGATGCTCCCCGGAACACTTCCGGACTCCGAAACCTTTCATCTTATATATCAATCTTCGTCCCCGGACCATTCCGGAGACCCTCGTCACGTCCGGGATCTCATCCGGGACTCCAAACAACCTTCGGTAACCATGCACTGTTCTCACTAACAACCCTAGCGTCACCGAACCTTAAGTGTGTAGACCCTGCGGGTTCGGAAACCATGTAGACATGACTGAGACACTCCCAGGTCAATAACCAATAGCGGGATCTGGATACCCATATTGGTTCCCACACGTTTCTCGATGATCTCATCGAATGAACCACGATGTCAAGGATTCAGGCAATCCCGTATACAGTTCCCTTTGTCTCGTCGGTATGTTACTTGCCCGAGATTCGATCGTCGGTATCTCTATACCTAGTTCAATCTCGTTACCGGCAAGTCTCTTTACTCGTTACCGTAATACATAATCCCGTGACCAACTACTTAGTCACTTTGAGCTCATTGAGATGACGTATTACCGAGTGGGCCCGGAGATACCTCTCCGTCACACGGAGTGACAAATCCCAGTCTCGATCCATGTCAACTCAACAGACACCCTCGGAGATACCTGTAGAGTACCTTTATAGTCACCCAGTTACGTTGTGACGTTTGGCACACACAAAGCACTCCTACGGTGTCAGTGAGTTACATGACCTCATGGTCATAGGAACTTATACTTGACATGCAGAAAACTATAGCGATAACTGATACGATCAAAAGCTATGTTTAACGTTTGGGTCTCGTCCATCACATCATTCTCCTAATGATGTGATCCCGTTATCAAATGACAACTCATGTCTATGACCTGGAAACCGCGGTCATCTTTGATCAACGAGCTAGTCCTGTAGAGGCTCACTAGGGACACAAAGTCTGTCTATTCATCCACACATGTATTTGAGTTTCCAATCAATACAGTTATAGCATGGATAATAAACGATTACCATGAACAAGGAAATATAATAATAACTCCTTTTATTATTGCCTCTAGGGCATATTTCCAACAGTCTCCCACTTGCACTAGAGTCAATAATCTAGCATTACAAGGTAATGAATCTAACACCCATAGAGTCTTGGTGTTGATCATGCTTAGCCCGTGGAAGAGGCTTAGTCAACGGATCTGCAACATTAAAATCCGTGTGTACTTTGCAAATATTTATGTCCTCCTCCTTGACCGAATCACGGATGGAATTGAAGCGTCGCTTTATGTGTCTGGTCCTCTTGTGAAACCTTGGTTCCTTGGCTAGAGCAATGGCACCAGTGTTGTCACAGAACAGAGTCATTGGGTTCAGTGCACTAGGCACAACTCCAAGATCTGTCATGAACTCCTTCATCCAGACACCTTCCTTTGCCGCCTCCGAGGCAGCTATATACTCCGCTTCACATGTAGAATCAGCTACCACGCTCTGCTTGGAACTGCACCAGCTTACCGCTCCCCCGTTGAGAATATATACGTATCCGGTTTGAGACTTAGAGTCATCCGGATCAGTGTCAAAGCTTGCATCGACGTAACCCTTTATGACGAGCTCTTGATCACCTCCATAAACGAGAAACATCTCCTTAGTCCTTTTCAGGTACTTTAGGATATTCTTGACCGCTGTCCAGTGATCCATACCAGGATTACTTTGAAACCTTCCGGCCATACTTATGGCAAGGCTGACATCTGGTCTTGTGCACAGCATTGCATACATGATAGAGCCTATGGTTGAAGCATAGGGGACGACACTCATCTTTTCTCTATCTTCCGCAGTCACTGGGCATTGAGTCTTACTCAACTTTGTACCTTGCAATACCGGCAAGAACCCCTTCTTGGATTGATCCATTTTGAACTTCTTCAAAACTTTATCAAGGTATGTACTTTGTGAAAGTCCTATCAAGCGTCTTGATCTATCTCTATAGATCTTGATGCCCAATATGAAAGCAGCTTCACCGAGATCCTTCATCGAAAAACTCTTGTTCAAATACCCCTTCACGCTATCCAAAAATTCTATATTGTTTCCAATCAGCAATATGTCATCCACATATAATATTAGAAACGCTATAGAGCTCCCACTCACTTTCTTGTAAATACAAGCTTCATTGTAAACTTGTACAAACCCAAACGCTTTGATCACCTCATCAAAGCGAAGATTCCAACTCCGAGATGCTTGCACCAGCCCATAAATGGAACGCTGGAGCCTGCATACTTTGTCAGCATTCTCTGGATCAACAAAACCTTCCGGTTGCATCATATACAACTCTTCCTTAAGAAAACCGTTAAGGAACGCTGTTTTGACATCCATCTGCCAAATTTCATAATCGAAATATGCAGCTATTGCTAACATGATTCGGACGGATTTAAGCATCGCTACGGGTGAGAAAGTCTCATCGTAGTCAATCCCTTGAACTTGTGAAAAACCCTTTGCCACAAGTCGAGCTTTATACACGGTGACATTACCGTCAGCGTCCGTCTTCCTCTTAAAAATCCATTTATTCTGAATGGCCTTCCGCCCTTCAGGTAATACTTCCAAAGTCCATACTTTGTTTTCATACATGGATCCCATCTCGGATTTCATGGCCTCTAACCATTTGTCGGAATTCGGGCCCACCATCGCTTCTCCATAGCTCGTAGGTTCACCGTTGTCTAACAACATGACCTCCAAGACAGGGTTACCATACCACTCAGGTGCAGTGCGTACCCTTGTCGACCTACGAGGTTCGGTAGTAACTTGATCAGAAGCTCCTTGATCATCATCATTGGCTTCCTCTTCAACCTCTGCAGGCTCCACAAAAACATCTTTCTGTGCTGCGCTACTCTCTGGTTGAAGCAGAGGTTCAACAACCTCATCAAGTTCTACCTTCCTCCCACTCAATTCTTTCGAGAGAAACTCTTTCTCGAGAAAGGACCCGTTCTTAGCGACAAACACTTTGCCCTCGGATCTGAGATAGAAGGTGTACCCAACTGTTTCTTTTGGGTATCCTATGAAGACACATTTGTCCGCTTTGGGTTCGAGCTTTTCTGGCTGAAGCCTTTTGACATAAGCATCGCAACCCCAAACCTTGAGAAAAGACAACTTAGGTTTCTTACCAAACCACAGTTCATACGGTGTTGTCTCAACGGACTTAGATGGAGCCCTATTTAAAGTGAATGTAGCTGTCTCTAACGCATATCCCCAAAACGATAGTGGCAAATCGGCAAGAGACATCATAGAACGTACCATATCTAATAGGGTTCGATTACGACGTTCGGACACACCATTACGCTGTGGTGTTCCAGGTGGCGTCAACTGTGAAACAATTCCACATTTTCTTAAATGATCACCAAACTCATAACTCAGATATTCTCCCCCTCGATCAGATTGTAGGAACTTGATTTTCTTGTTACGATGATTTTCAACTTCACTCTGAAATTGCTTGAACTTTTCAAAAGTTTCAGACTTATGCTTCATCAAGTAAATATACCCATATCTACTTAAGTCGTCAGTGAAGGTGAGAAAATAACAATATCCACCGCGCGCCGTTACACTCATCGGACCGCACACATCAGTATGTATGATTTCCAATAAGTCACTTGCCCGTTCCATTGTCCCTGAAAACGGGGTCCTTGTCATCTTGCCCATGAGGCACGGCTCGCACGTGTCAAGTGATTCAAAATCAAGAGACTCCAAAAGTCCATCAGCATGGAGCTTCCTCATGCGTTTCACGCCGATATGACCCAGACGGCAGTGCCACAAGAAAGTGGTATTATCATTATCAACTCTACATCTTTTGGCATCAATGTTATGAACATGTGTATCATCACTATCGAGATTCAATAAAAATAAACCCCTAACTTCGGGTGCATGACCATAAAAGATATTACTCATATAAATAGAACAACCATTATTCTCTGATTTAAATGAGTAACCGTCTCGCAATAAACAAGATCCAGATATAATGTTCATGCTTAACGCAGGCACTAAATAACAATTATTCAGGTTCATAACTAATCCCGATGGTAATCGAAGAGCGAGCGTGCCGACGGCGATCACATCAACCTTGGAACCATTTCCCACGCGCATCGTCACTTCGTCCTTCGCCAGCCTCCGTTTATTCCGCAGTTCCTGTTTAGAGTTGCAAATGTGAGCAACCGAACCGGTATCAAATACCCAGGCACTACAACGAGAGTTGGTAAGGTACACATCAATAACATGTATATCACATATACCTTTGTTGTTGTTGGCCCCCTTCTTGTCCGCCAGATACTTGGGGCAGTTCCGCTTCCAGTGGCCGTTCCCCTTGCAATAGAAACACTCAGTCTCTGGCTTGGGTCCAGCCTTTGGTTTCTTCACTGGATTAGCAACTGCTTTGCCACCCTTCTTAGAGTTACCCTTCTTGCCCTTGCCATTCTTCTTGAAACTGGTGGTTTTATTGACCATCAACACTTGATACTCCTTCTGGATGTCTGCCTCAGCGACTTTCAGCATCGAAAACAGCTCGGCGATGGTTTTGTTCATCCCTTGCATGTTATACTGCTGCACGAAGCTCTTGTAGCTAGGAGGGAGTGACTGGAGAATTCTGTCAATGATAGCCTCATCCGGGAACACAAGTCCCAGATCAGCTATGCGGGTATAGTACCCAGACATCTTCAGTAAGTGCTCACTGACAGACGAATTCTCCTCCATCTTGCAAGCAAAGAATTTATCGGTGGTCTCATACCTCTCGATCTTAGCATTCTTTTCAAAGATGAACTTCAACTCCTGGTACATCTCATATGCACCATGACGTTCAAAACGCCTTTGAAGTCCTCCTTCCAAACCGTACAACATGGCACACTGCACTATCGAATAGTCATCCGAACGTGTCTGCCAGACGTTCAAAACGTCTGCAGGGGCTGTAGGAGCGGGGGGGTCACCTAGCGGTGCATTTAGGACATAAACCTTTTGGGCAGCTGTGAGGATGATCCTCAGATTGCAGAGCCAGTCCACAAAGTTGCTCCCATCATCTTTCAGTTTAGCTTTCTCTAGGAACGCATTAAAATTCAGGGGAGCTACTGCGCGAGCCATCTACAACAAAAGATTTGCAAAGACATTTTAGACTATTGTTCATGATAAGTGAGTTACTACCTAATCAAATTATTTATAACTCCCACTCAAATTGACATCCCTCTGGTCATTCGAGCGTGACATGATCCAAATTCACCAACCCAAGTCCGATCATCACGTGAGATGAGGTGGTGTCAATGGTGAACATCAACATGTTGATCATATCTACTATATGACTCATGCTCGACCTTTCGGTCCTCCGTGTTCCGAGGCCATGTCTGTACATGCTAGGCTCGTCAAGTCTAACCCGAGTGTTCTGCATGTGCAAAACTGGCTTGCACCCGTTGTATGCGAACGTAGAGTCTATCACACCCGATCATCACGTGGTGCTTCGAAACGACGAACCTTCGCGACGGCGCACACTCGGGGGGAACACAATTTTATCTTGAAATTTTAGTGAAGGATCATCTTATAATGCTACCGTCGTCCTAAGCAAAATAAGATGCATAAAAGGATTAACATCACATGCAAATCATAAGTGACATGATATGGCCATCAACTCGTGCTTTTGATCTCCATCTTCAAAGCACCGGCATGATCTCCATCGTCACCGGCGCCACACCATGATCCCCATCATCATGATCTCCATCATCGTGTCGCCATCGGGGTTGTCGGCGCCCACCATGCTCTTACTACTATTGCTACCGTTTAGCGATAAAGTAAAGCATTACAAAGCGCTTAATGATTGACACGCAGGTCATACAAAAATTAAAGACAACCCTATGGCTCCTGCCGGTTGCCGTATGCATCGACATGCAAGTCGATATTAACTATTACAACATGATCATCTCATACATCAAATATATCTCATCATGTCATTGGCCATATCATATCACATACATACCCTGCAAAAACAAGTTAGACGTCCTCTAATTTGTTGTTGCATGTTTTACGTGGCTGCTATGGGTATCTAGCAAGAACGCTTCTTACCTACGCAAAGCCACAACGGTGATATTCAAGTTACTATTTAACCTTCTACAAGGACCTCCTTGTTCTATTCCGATTCAACTAAGATAGGAGAGACAGACACCCGCCAGCCATCTTATGCAACAAAAGTCACATGTCTGTCGATGGAACCGGTCTCATGTACGTGGACATGTAAAGTTGGTCCGGGCCGCTTCATCCCATAATACCGCTGAATCAAGAAAGACTAAGGAGGGCAGCAATTTAAACATCAACGCCCACAAACCCTTTTGTGTTCTACTCGAGAAAGCATCTACGCAAGATCCTAGCTCTGATACCACTGATGGGGAACGTTGCATGGGAAACAAAAAAATTTCCTACGTTCACCAAGATCAATCTAGGAGATGCATCTACGAGAGGAGAGTTGGATCCACGTACCCTTGTAGATCGCTAAGCGGAAGCGTTAAGAACGCGGTTGATGGAGTCGTACTCGCCGCGATTCAGATCGCCGAAGATCCTAGCACCGAAGCAACGGTGCCTCCGCGTTCTTCACACGTACGGCTCGGGGACGTCTCCTCCTTCTTGATCCAGCAAGGGGTGGAGGAGAGGTTGATGGAGAGACCGGCAGCACGACGGCGTGGTGGTGATGGTGGAGGAGGATTCCAGCAGGGCTTCGCCTAAGCACCGCGGGAAGACGAATATGTTGTGGGAGAGGGAGGGCAGCACCGAGGCACAAACGTGTGTTGGCTGCCCTCCCTCTACCTCTCTATATATAGGGGAAAGGAGGAGAGGGGGGCTCCCTAGGGTTTCCCCTAGGGGGGACGGCGGCCAGGGCAGAGGGGGGGCGGCGGCCAAGGGCTGCGCCAGGCCCTAGGGTTTCCCCCCCCCTAGGTGCCTTGCCCCCCAAGCCAGGGGGTGCGGCTGCCCTAGGAGGGGCCAGCCCCCCATGCGCCATAGGAGAGGGCCCAGGGGGGGCGCACAGCCCTATGAGGGCTGTGGTGTCCCCCCTTTGTGGCCCATTAGGCCCAGAACCACTTCCGGGACCCCCGAAACCCTTTTCGGTAATCCGCCGATTTCCCGATGCTCCCCGGAACACTTCCGGACTCCGAAACCTTTCATCCTATATATCAATCTTCGTCCCCGGACCATTCCGGAGACCCTCGTCACGTCCGGGATCTCATCCGGGACTCCGAACAACCTTCGGTAACCATGCACTGTTCTCACTAACAACCCTAGCGTCACCGAACCTTAAGTGTGTAGACCCTGCGGGTTTGGAAACCATGTAGACATGACCGAGACACTCCCAGGTCAATAACCAATAGCGGGATCTGGATACCCATATTGGTTCCCACATGTTTCTCGATGATCTCATCGGATGAACCACGATGTCAAGGATTCAGGCAATCCTGTATACAGTTCCCTTTGTCTCGTCGGTATGTTACTTGCCCGAGATTCGATCGTCGGTATCTCTATACCTAGTTCAATCTCGTTACCGGCAAGTCTCTTTACTCGTTACCGTAATACATAATCCCGTGACCAACTACTTAGTCACTTTGAGCTCATTGAGATGACGTATTACCGAGTGGGCCCAGAGATACCTCTCCGTCACACGGAGTGACAAATCCCAGTCTCGATCCATGTCAACTCAACAGACACCCTCGGAGATACCTGTAGAGTACCTTTATAGTCACCCAGTTACGTTGTGACGTTTGGCACACACAAAGCACTCCTACGGTGTCAGTGAGTTACATGACCTCATGGTCATAGGAACTTATACTTGACATGCAGAAAACTATAGCGATAACTGATACGATCAAAAGCTATGTTTAACGTTTGGGTCTCGTCCATCACATCATTCTCCTAATGATGTGATCCCGTTATCAAATGACAACTCATGTCTATGACCTGGAAACCGCGGTCATCTTTGATCAACGAGCTAGTCCTGTAGAGGCTCACTAGGGACACAAAGTCTGTCTATTCATCCACACATGTATTTGAGTTTCCAATCAATACAGTTATAGCATGGATAATAAACGATTACCATGAACAAGGAAATATAATAATAACTCCTTTTATTATTGCCTCTAGGGCATATTTCCAACAATATGCGGGGGCGTTCATCAGTCTGAACGGCATCACTGTAAATTCATAAAGTCCGTATCTTGAGGTGAATGACGTTTTCAGGATATCTTTTGTGTGTACTTTGAGCTGATGATAATCTGACCTTAAGTCAACTTTTGAGAAAACCTTGGCTTGTGCGAGCTGGTCAAATAAATCATTTATCCGTGTCATCAGATATTTATTTTTGATTGTGACCATGTTGAGCGCTCGGTAGTCTATACACAGCCTCATGGTCCCATCCTTCTTTTTGGCAAATAATACCGGCGAGCCCCAAGGTGAGGAGCTGGCCCGTATAAATCCCTTGTCCAACAACTCCTTTATTTGCTTCTTTAATTCAACCAACTCGGATGGCGCCATTCTGTATGGTTTCTTATATATGGGTGTGGTTCCTGGTGCTAGCTCAATAATTAACTCTATTTCTCTGTCTGGCGGCATGCCTGGTAATTCTTCGGGAAATACGTCCGGAAATTCACATACAACTGGAACCTTGCTTAACTCAGATGTATCAACTTTGTTTAATTTTGGTTGCCGAGATACCGGTCTCTCCTGAGCTGCGACTCTTATTGTTTTTCCATGATGGTGAGTAAGAATTACTGTTCTGTTGAAGCAGTCGATAAATCCTTTATTGGTGGTTAGCCAGTCCATACCCAGGATAACATCCAGTCCTTTGTTTTCCAACACGATGAGGTTTGCGTGGAATTTTAATCCCTCGATCTCAATGGTCAAACCTTGGCAGTAATTCTGAGTGATCTGCTTACTTCCGGGGGACTTGATGGTCATTGATTTTCTCAAGGGAAGCATTGAAAAACCATGTTGCAAAGAAAAACTCTTCGAAATGAACGAATGAGAGGCTCCAGAATCAAACAAAACCGTGGCAGGTATTGTGTTGACAGGAAACGTACCGAGTACGATATCTGGTGCATCCTGTGCCTGCTCCTTGGTCACATGGTTCAGGTGGCCTTTCCTGTGATTGTTATTGGGGTTGAAATTGTTACGCTTGGGCGCGGAATTGTTCCCGTTGCTGTTCGGCTTTGGCGCTGAGTTTCTTGGCTTAGGGCACTGTTTGGCATAGTGTCCTTCTTCTCCACATGCATAACAGGTAACACCCGGGTGATAGGTGAAATCCTTGTCTCTTGCATGAAAATTCTTATTTGGACGTGTGTCGTTGGTCGTGGGTCTGTTCACAACGTTCCTCTGGAAATTCATTTTATTCTTGTTGTTGCGGGGGTGGTTGGTCTGATCCCTTTTTCTCTTGCGGATGTCTTCCAGGTTGCGACGTTCATTTTCCAGTGTAATGGCGTTGTCCACCAATGTCTTGAAATCTGGAAATGTGTGTACGACTAACTGGCATTTTAGTGTTGGTGCCAGTCCGTCCAGGAATTTCTCCATCTTTTTATTTTCCGTCATTCGCTCTTCGTTGGCATAACGCGATAACTGCGCAAACTAACTGTTGTACTCCTGTACTGTCATGCCTCTTTGCTTGAGGTCATCAAATTCTCTTTTCTTGATCTTCATAATACTCTTAGGGATGTGTGCTCCGCGAAAGCCTTCCTTGAAATCTTCCCAGGTGATATTATTTATGTCGGGATGCATAAGCAGAAAATTTTCCCACTAAGACGCGGCTGCTCCAGTAAGATAATGTGGTGCGTAGAACACTTTTTCACGGTCTGAGCATTGCGCCACAATTAATTTCCTTTCAATATCTCGAAGCCAATCATCGGCCTCAAGAGGCTTGTCTGTGTGCGAAAATGTTGTTGGACGCGTCTTCTGAAATTCAGACAATTTTGAGTGCTGCTGGTATGGTTCATGGTGATTTCCCATGTTAATGACATGGTTCATCATTTCTTGGTGTTGTTACTGACTTTGCTCGTAAAGGCGGCATACTTGAGAAAATGTTGTCTCACTGCCTTGCTGACTTGACTGCCCCTGTGAGAAATTGTTGTTTGTCTGTGTGCCAAAATTTTCCTCCGACGGACTTGGCATGGAACGTGTCCAGGGACGAGTCATTTCTTACTCTGGGGTAACAAAGCAGAAAACCTGAGAAGAACCGAGCAGCAAAATAAACCAAGATTTTGCAAAAGCGACCAAACACGAGCTCGAAAAAGATTTTCAAAATAAACTGGTTGATTGCGCATGGAGAAGGCTGCTAGTACATATATTACACGCCGGTTCTAAATATCCATACGACACTCAGGGTGTGTGTACACATCCTGACATGTTATTTAAAACTAGTGCACTCCTCCAAGGTCCTACATGATGCGCAAACAGACTACTCCCATCAACCTATTTTACATATCACACAAATATTACAAGCGAGCGCGGCGCGATATAATGCGCTAGTCGGAGATGTTGAAGATTTCCCTCGGCCTGCCGAGGGTAAGGCCCAGTGGTGCTGGAGACTCAACTTCCTCCTCACTGATGGGCTCCAGGCGTGGAGTATGAATACGAGGTGTCGAAGCAGGTGCAGCAGGCAGTGCAGCTCTGACTGGAGTAGGAGCAATGACTTGGTCAAACTCCTCAGTGGTAGGCAGACGGCGAGCGGTGGCTACAATGGAAGGTGCATAGGATGCGGCGGACGAGACAAGAGTCATCGGTGGTGCGGTATGGAGCGGCTCCCTCCTGTTGGCGGAGCCACTCTGGACCATCTCCATACGGGCGGCCACCAGGTCGTCCACCAGGTTATCAAAGGCTGCCTCAAGTGCCTTGAGGTATTCAACCATTGATTCAATGGCTTCATCACGCTTCCCATTTGTGCATGCAAATGCATAATGACACGTATAAGGCACGTGGCATGGGAGGTAACGGAAGCGACGAGTATTCATCGAAGGAAGGATGTCCCGGAGACGAGCTATCGCCTTACGGGCAGCCATCTGCATGGCATGCCTCTCCGTAGGCATGGCTCTACCCACAAATCGAAGGCGGCGCGCTTCAGAACGCCCACCTTTGAAGTGTACCACAGCCTGATGCATAGACACGCTGTCATTGAGCTTGTGACGGTAGAGTGTAAATTCGGGACGTGTGGATGGCCCGATGGCGACTTTGGTCATGGCGAAGAGGAGCTTGACAAACCCCTCAGAATGTTGGCGAACACCTGTGCTGCACAGTCGTTGCTGGCCATCTACAAAAGTAGACAAAAATTCCGAATAGTCAGGCCATAAATTTATGCTGACCAACAGAAAATTGCTACAAATGTAAAAATGCTGAAAAGCAGATTTTTCGCTAATAACCGATTAGCGAGCGCACCTAGTGGCTTCCTACAGTCAGCCTGGCTCTGATACCAAGGTTGTCGAGACCGATCCTCCAGTAAAATAATTACAGGAAGGCCGACCTTTTTATTAAACCAACGGGGAATATAATTCCTTGTTGGTCGACAAATCCTTGATACAGAATTCCAGTACATTGAATATTATACAGGATTGAGCTGGAAGTTGCTCAACAATTTATTACAAGCACGCCAATATATTACCTAAAGGCGGATATGACACAAGACAGGGTGGCATACTAATGACTCGTAATAAAAGGTGGTGGAATATGTCACAGTGAAGTGGGTGAAGTTACTCCAATATAATACAGTCCATTGGGTGTCGGAGTGAGACCCAATGAATTTATTTGGTGGTAGGCGGAAGCGGTTATAAAACAATGATCAACTCCAGGATCGCAAGGGACTGATTGGGACTCCTCTAAGCGTCGGACTCGCTATCGAACTCTTCATCCATGAGATCACCTTCGTCCACATCTGGCCAAATCAACAAGCCAGGTGAGTACTTTGAATGTACTCGCAAGACAGTTCGGACTTAAGATATAATAAATGCCAACATGAATGCATATGAGTATTCCAGCAAAAATGTGACCGGAATAAAATATGAATGCGCTGAAGGTAAAGATGGAAGTCGGGCGGTAATCCCCCCGAAGTCCAAAGATAATAATAAAGAGACCAAACGAGGGTCTGGGTGACTCCTCGTAGGAACAATACTAAATGTTAACAGGCCATAGTCGGGCGTCTAAGCGACACCACATAAAGGGATTATAGCAAAATAAATAACAAGAATGCCTCAGTCGGACGTCTGAATGACATCACATAAAGGGCTTATAAAACAAAAGAAAGACACAGTCGGACGTCTGAGCGACATCACATAAAGGGCTTATAAAAGAAAAGAATGCCACAGTCGGACGTCTGAGCGACATCACATAAAGGGCTTATAAAAGAAAAGAATGCCACAGTCGGACGTCTGAGCGACATCACATAAAGGGCTTATAAAAGAAAAGAATGCCACAGTCGGACGTCTGAGCGACATCACATAAAGGGCTTATAAATAGCATTAGTGTAATGATGAAATATTTCTGGAAATAAATAAATACAGAGATAGTAGGGTAGTTCATCTACCAAATGAACTTGACGAAAATACTACTCTGGTTACCAACGAGAATATACTCGAAAACGGTCACCGGGTTGACATGAAGATTGACCCTAGGCCATAAACATGGCTACTGAAGGAATTTAACTCTGCAAAGCTTGTACCATTAACTCATAGCCAACGGGTTCTACTAGCCACGTGGGCTAGTCCCGTCTACGGTGTTTTAGCAGAAACTCAACTAACCAGTACACACCCACTTAACATCATGTCATCCGGAATCACCCGCGACGACATTCACGAAAAACTTTAAGACGGGGAGGCTACAACCTCGAATAGCATGGGATCAAATTTATATATGCGCACTCTAAGGGGTGCCCCCCTCTCGGTCCCAACCGGAAACACCCATGCCCCCTGACCGGATGACGGGCTTTAATCCAAGGCCATGGAACCCTCATCCCGGCCCCTCTACTTGGTGTGTACTCGGGAAGTGGTTTACAACTGACTAGACCGTAATCCCAACGGACGGCCTATGATAGTACCGGAAAAGGAGACGGACGGGGTCATGATATGATCTCCGTTGATATTGAGTTAACCAACTACTGGCATGCTTCAACAATACCAGCATTCCACCCATCGTATCACCATATGATCGAGGTGGTGCAACATTCTCCTACGGGACTCACCCGAAGCTAACTTGCATGAAATATGCCATAAACATATGCCCATATGATCATGCTTATGAAACGAGCTACTCGAGCAAACATGCAACACACTCATCATATGAAGAGTTCAAACATGCTTGCCTGGTTCTGAAATGTCCGAGCCTAACTCGGTGTGGTTCGCGTCTCCGTCACGGCCTCCGGTATCTATGTATTCAAACAAATACATACTAACATAAATACCGCGCGTGCAAAAAAACTTGCTCAAAATATTTCCACATAAATATGACAAAAAACTAGACAGAAAACAAAAGTTGTAATGCCCAGGATGGGACTATACCTCCTACGTGTCGAGGCACGACTTAAAGGTATAAGCCCATCCTAGAATGATCTCAAGTTTGGTATCTTTGCACAACTCATGTAAAAGAGGGATTAAAATGCAAAAGGAGATAGTTGGCTTACACTCGCCACTTCACACAATACATTACATAAGCAAATCATCATTCAAAACATCACAACCCGACTACGGGTGAAGATCCAAAAGAAAGATATCAAAACAACATAAAGCCACAGGTCAGGATCGAATCCTAGTAGAAACCACTACTGATCGTCGAAACATCACAAGCAAACAGCCAAACTCGTCATCGAGCGCCCGATGAAGTACTGATCCAACTCCTGCATCGAACTCGGCTGAACCTGCATCTGGTGTGGTGAAGTAACTGTGAGCCACAGAGGACTCAGCAATCCCGTTCCCGGGTAACACGACTATTTAAGCCTTGGGTGAGGACAAGGCTGAAGAAAGAATAAGAGGTGAAGGAACAAACAAGAGTCTGCAGCAGCAACTAGCACTAACTTACGTAAAAGAGAGCGAGAAGAGAAGAGCCTCGGTCGAAAGATGATCACGAAGTGATCCTAACTAAAGCCGGTCAAACATAACCCCACCGTGTTCAACTCCCGAATCCCTATTCGGAAATTGACAGTCACGGTACACACGCGGGTAGTGTATTGAAACATTGTGTCAAGTTATCTCCAACCGGAATTAACAAGCTCCCATCTGCCACATAACCGCGGGCACGGCTTTCGAAAGTTCAAACCCTGCAGGGGTGTTCCAACTTGGCCCATCACAAGCCCACGATCCGCGAAGTCGCAACTCCATAGGTGGGAAGACCCGAGTATTCTCGGAATCCCGTGCTCAAGTTAAACCGAACTAAGGTAAGGCTAATCCAGCAAATCCTCCCGACGTGTCGACACCCTGATAGGTAGCCGCGCGTATCTAGTCTCAGGACACGACCGGATGGGCGATTCTACAGGTTTTTACCAAACCTTGAGTTTCCTCGAGGTGGCCCCGCAGAACCCCCGTTTCGGACCAACACTCATGTGGAGCACTGGCCCGGGGGTTGAATTAAATTAAAAGGGATAGCTAGTCCACATGCAAGTTTTATTAGTTATTAGGCAAATAGTACCAAATGTTGGGACTTGCTGGAAAAGACTTAGCACTTTGCGGTTTATCAAGGGGGTCCCATACACCCCAACCGTGTTAGGAACGCATAATGAAGGAACATAACACCGGTTTATACGGTTCCTAACGGCATGAGTGGAACAAATCACCAAGCAAAAGGCTTAGCCTTCCACCCTTGCCAGTATATAGATGATTTCATTTTTAAGCATTTATATAGTGTGATATAACCCAACCAAACTTCATCATGAAGCAAGCATCTTCAATCTTCACCTGCAACTAACAATGCTATAAGAGGGGCTGAGCGAAGCGTACTTAGCCAAGCAACGGTTTGCATAGGTAGGGTGGTTAAACATGGCAATGGTTACAAGTAGGAGGCTGACAAGAAGAACATGGGCATCGAGGCAAGACTATAGAGCGGAACTACTAGCAATAGGCAAAGATAGTAATGGTATCCGGGTTCGGTCATCTTGCCTGGGAATCCACAGAGGGAGAAGAACGGATCCATGAAGTAGACGGAGCAATAGTCGAGCGAAACCTCACAACTCCGGAACGAAACCGAAGCTAACAAGAGAAGCAACCGGAAAGAAAAACAAACAACACGGTAAACACGCAAGCATAAACATGGCATACGATGCACAAACAAGTATGATGCATGTCCAGTTTAAATATGCGTGGCATGGAAAAATGCTCAAACAACACTACAAGTTAAGTGGAGCTCAATATGCAACGAGTTGCATATTGACAAAACACCACATTTAATTATTTAGTTGACTCTCGTTATTTACAAGACAAGATTAAATGTTTTTAGCATGGCAAGAGGTGAAGCATAAAGAAACTACACTAACTAGGCAATTTAAATGAGGCCGGAAATAACAACAACATATCCGGAAAATCCCCATGAGCATGTTTAGTAAATATAAGCAAACAACAATTAAACATTTAGGTTGTTAACATGATGCGGATGACATGATCAAGTTTTATGCAATTTTATTAAAAGGTTGACTTAAGAGGAAGACATGAAGTGTTTGTCACCGTGGTGGAAAGAAAAGAGTGCCACGGCAACGATTCCGAAAATGATGCCACGGCAACATATCGGTACCGGTAACTCGTTGAGAGTCCGGTGCAAAAGATAGAATCGACGTGAGGGAGTCAAACGAGATGAAAGGTGGGGCGATCCCGTTACCGGGTTCCCACGATTCGGCGACGAGGCAACCGAGGAACATGACAAAAGGTCGGAACGGTGCGAAGCACACACGGGAGACATTCATACAACACAACAAGCATGCATCTCACGGGTCATCGTCTCGGTGTTATACCTTCGAAGCGTGCGTTTCGGGGCGGTTCGAGATCGTCGAGGGACGTAGTGGTAGTAGTTGTACACGGCCGTAGAGGGAAGTAGGCGTTCACGTTTCCGAAGAGGAAGTAGACGTTCTCATTTCTTCAACGAAGGTAGTCGTTCTCGTAGCGGTAGTTGTACTCGGGCGATGGTAGTGGAACACGTTGGCGTTCGTCGTGTAGGTGTACTCGGTCGTAGATGTACTCGTCACCGCAGCCGTTCGGTCGTCGTGGTACTTGGGGGGGTCTCGGCGACGGTAGTGGTACTTGGTCATGGAACTTGCGTTTCTCCTCGTAGTCGTACACGGTTCTTGCGTAGCGGTACTTGTCTCGTCGACGGTAGGGGTACACGGCGACGGTAGTTGTACGGGTCCAAAAACAGAAATGTTTGCTGTTACATGGGTGCTTGACAAAACAAAATCAGCAACAAAACAAACAAAACAAGGGAGAAGCTACGGCCTCGGCGACGAAGCTGGAAAGGCCAGGGCCTTCGCTCGGAGCTGCTCATGGCCGCGGCCTTGACGATGCAGATGCGGGGCGGCCGGCGCTGCACGGACGAGGGAGCCGGGATGCTGGAGGTGCTGGTCCAGGCGCTGGCGACGCCGGGGCGCAGCTTGCGGTCGTCGGCGGGAGGCACTCGGGGAGGTCGGGGCGCCTGTGTTGCTGAAGCTGGAGGACGGAAGGCAGCAGGGCGAGGAGACCCAGGCGGGGCAGTCCTGGCCGGCCGAGCGGCGCGGCAAGGCAGTAGAGGAGGGGCGCGGGACCTGGCCGCGGCGCTGGACGGCGGCACGGCCGGAGGGGCCGTTTGGGGGCGAGGCGCAGGGCCTCTGGCTGACGCGCGGCGAAGGGAGGAACGGAAGGCGACCACTGCAAAGGGACGGGCGCGGCTCGCGGCGCGTGAGGTGCTCGCGCCTGGCCGGTCGAGCGGGGTCGTGAGGAGGGCTCGAGGGAGAGGGAGGCCCCGGCGAGGATGCACTGCAGGCCTCGGGCGTGGCGGAGGGAGCCGTGCTGGCCGGTCGGGCTCCTGGAGGCGCTGGGGATGCGCGAGGACGGAGGAAGCCGAGGGGAGTGGCGCCACGGCGAGGCGAGAACCAGGCGAGGCGAGGCCCTGGAGGGCGCGCTCGGGGAGCTGCAGGCCGCGGCTGAGGTCGAGCGCAGAAGAGGAGGAGGGGCCGCGCGAGAGAAGCGGGACTGGGTCGGGCGTTGCGGGAAAAACGGGCAGAGCGCTGCGGGGAAGAGGGAAGAGGGAAATCGGGATCGGGGAAAAACTCCTGGCGGCGCTGAGGGGGGCTCGAGGGAACGAGAGGGAGTGCGGCTAGGGTTAGCCGGTCGGCTTGGGCCTCGGGCCGGCCTGGGAGAGAAGCGGGCCGCTGGAATGAAAGGGAGGCTGCAGCAGGAGAGGGGCCAGGGAAGGCTGGAGAGAGGCCCAAGAGGCTGCACTTCTTTCTTTTTTTTATTTCTTAGCAGAAACAAAAGAGAAGAACGAAAAAAAGGAGGGGGTTAGGGAAAAGATAGCACATGGGAGCATTTTTCTCGGGCATCATAAAATGAGCAAGGACCGAGAAAAATAGAAAATGCATGATCGGAAAATAATTCAAACATATTTGAATTTAATTCAAATAGTTTGAACTAAGACTTGATTATTGAAGTCTCCAAAAATGTTCAAATTTTTGGAGGAACCTCGAAACAATGGAAAAGAATTATTGGCAAGGTTTTGAAGGAGAAGCTCGAAGTGAAAAGACATGGGGAAATTATGCAAGTGTGTTATGGTGATTCCGAAGCAATGGAATAATTAATAAATATAGCTCCCTAAATATTGAGAGGCTTTTATATGTTTTAAAGAGAAGACATCCTTCCCTCGATTTAAATGGACCGAAGGTCCACACGATTTATTTAGGTTGAGATGCAAAATAAAATGACATGATGGCATGATGACATGATGCAATGCAAAAAATAAATAACACAAGCACAAAAGAACACACGGGCAACCCGAAACATCTGGAATCTTCGGGAATCTTCTGGAATCTTCTGGGACGTCGGTCTCGGGCGTCACAACTCTCCCACACTAACAGAGGATCTCGACCCGAGATCCTAGAGATATCACCGGGTAAAAACGGAAGAGGAAGAGGTAAAACAAAGTTGCTTCTTTGACAGACGAGTGAAACCAAAGAACCTTGAGAGGTTGAACAATCTGAAAGAAGAATACAACGGAGAAGAACGAAGATGAAAAACACTCCGTTAGAAAAGAGGAACCAGGAGCATTACGAGAACCTTGTAGGTTGAAAGACATGAAACAAGAGCTTACGGACGGAAAGAATATGAAACCGCAATGGTATAGCCAAGGAATAAGAATGACAGAATTTGGACAGCACTCCGTCTGAAAATGGAAGGAATTGGACAAGAACTTGCCAAGTTGAGTTGATACTTGATGAAAACAACAACCTATTGCCTCCGAAACAATTAAAAGAATGGCACAAGGGGTAAGAAAGACTCAGACAGCACTCCGGTTGAAGAGAGAGAAAAGGCTAGATAAGATGACGGAACTAGAATGAAGAATACAACACTCCGGTTAAATGATAAGCAAGGGAAATGTGGGGACCCCGACTTAGAAGTCGAGATCACCGAATGCACGTGTACAGTGATCCCAGAGATCAATGCTCACTGAACACACAGAAGCTGAAATAACAAGAGTCTTACATCCATACAAATAGTCTTACACGAATTAAGGCCATTATGGCCAAGTCTTACATAGATAGAGCCTCACGGGCTGAATAGCAAATACTCAAATAGCGGAAGTCTTCGATAAAACGGGTAGAACCCATGCCATCTGCCTTAACCCTACAGGCATTCTGACTGGGATAGCGTCCTAGTTTGCATGGTCGTCTCCAAAGAACTCTTCCTCATAATCCTGCTCTTCCATGCCTGGCCAATTAAATAACAAGTGGCAAGCCAATGAGTACTTTGAATGTACTCGCAAGCAACCCATGATGTGGTTCAAGTAACAATGCAACTGAATAAAAATGAACGATCTAGCAGGAGGCTAGAACAATATGTTGTCATCAGGCTTATGCATCAATAACCTCGTGTAACCTTGAGAACAGGTTACCGACATCAACATGGATATGATTCATCTCATCGAGTCAAGTCACCACCTTGACTCACACACACACACACGCATGGTTTCACAAACATTGGACGTAGCCCAAGAGCGGTTACCCAACTGTCCATGACCGTGGACACGGCTATTCGAATAGTTTGACACTCTGCAGAGGTTGCGCACTTTACCCACAAGATCCGGGGAACTTCCGTGTCATCCACGACCCGCGGTACCTCAAGTACCCGGGGTAAGCACCCGGTCATTACCTTTCCTTAGACGACACTAACATAGAGTCCACTCGTTGGCACACGGCCTTTGGGGTACAAACAATAGATCACGGGACTTGCCCTAATTCAATGTTTACGCGTACCCGAAGGGACCAACGGTGTGTCCGGTGCCCTGTAAAAACAGTCATGGCCGTCTATCCAAGCACGACCCCGTCCCGGGAAAGACCTCAAGTCTTCCCGTCACTAGTAATGCGGGCACCATGCTAGTATCGACCTAAGTAATCAATAAAGCCCCGTCCCATAAGGGGTAGTGTGGTTGCACATGTATGGTTGGAATAACGGTCGCAACTTCAACCAATCCGTTTGAAAAACACACACACTTGCCTTGGCACACCACTTCGTCATCAAGTGGTCACCCAACTCATCATCATCATCATCACCCCCGAGCATAAATGGCACCCGACGGGGTTTTATGAAAAGACTTCAACCATGAAGGTTTAAGTCACTCATGCACCACTATCCATAACTACTATCCATATGCAAGTCATCTAGCATGAAGCAAGATCAAAATCATGTCATGCATTATGTAAGCATCATGTCCACCTATTGCACGTCATCCAGCATATAGCAAGATCAACAATAAAGCATGCATCATATGGTGGTTCATCTAGGTTACCATCGTAACCCTAATCATCATGCATCGGAAACCAATAGGTTCCAAAGAACAAGTGTATCATGGTCAAAGGGCTGCTTGCCTGGATTGGCTTGGTCTTCAAAGTCTTCTAGTCCTTCTCCTTCTTCTTCCACAGCAACTTCGTCAAATACGGGATCTATACGTCGCATAATAATAACGGAAAAATAAGAATACAAATAAAACAGAAAAACCAGAGTGCTCAGAAAAATGTCAACTCATTTTTGTAAAATACTAGAGGGTTTTCTAAGATGGGGAAAAATCCTTGTTGGAGTTTTGGAGTTTCAGAATAGGATATATTGATTTTTGAACAGGAGTTATACTGCTCAAATTTGAATTTAAATTTGAACAGTACACAAAAGTTTCATGGATTTGAATGAAAGTAGTACCATTAAATAGGTTGGAATATTACAAGATTTTAGGAGTTGGAAATAATTAATTTGGATCAATATTCTTTTCTGCATAAATGTTTGAAACATTAACAGAAAAGAAAAAGGAAAAAGGGTTCCTGTGCACTGGGCCAGAAGTGGCCACAGTGCACGGCCCAGACGGCTCGGCCTGGCCGCACGGAGCCAGCGCGCGCGCACGTCAGGTTTCAAACCTGACGGTCGGGGCCCGTGGGTCAGTGGCTCAGAGGAGGGGAGAGAGGTGGGAGGATGACAGGCGGGGCCCGCCTGTCATCTCTAACCCCGCGGTCACGGCGGCGGCGAGCTCACCGGCGACGACTCCGGCCACGGCGACGGCAACAGAGGCCCGGGACGGACTCAGCGGCGTGTTGCGGTAGTAGTGGTGGTAGCGCGGCACGGCGGGGAGCCCTGGTTCGCCGGCGACGAGGTGCGACGGCGAAGGCTCGTCGGAGGTCGGTTGCAGCGGCCGTTTTCGACTGTAAACAGAGGGGGAAAGAGAGGGGAAAGGGTCAGTGGCGTGCTGCGGTTCCGAAACGGGCGGAAGGAGAGGCAGGGGAGGCCTGTACCTCGAGATCGCCGGCGGCCCGACGCGGCGGAGCTCCGGTCGATCCCGAGCACAGGGGCGCTCCGGGGTTGAACTGAGGGTGCAGGAGGGACTAGGGGAGAGTTGTGAGGCTGGTGGTGGTGTTGGAAGAGCTCGGGGAGGCCTATTTATAGGGCCCCGACGAGGACCCGTGGTCCAGTGTGCCGGCGAGCTCCGGCTCGTCGCTACAGCGCACGGGAGGCTGCGGGAGTGAGTCAGGGGAGTTGCTGGACGAGTCCTACGCCCAGCTGAGGCAAGAGGAGGAGCGGGGGAGTAACAGGGAGGCGTGCGCGTGTGGAGCAGAAGACTGGCCGAAGCGGGCGGCCGGTGCGCGTGCGGCGACGGCCACTGGAGGGCGCAGGAGGAGGGGGACAGCACCGGTGGGGGCTGCGGACGTCGAGGCACGTTGGGGGGCGCGAGGGGGAGGCTCGAGGTTGTCGGGGATCAACGATTGGCCCGAGCCAGCGTGTGAGCTGCACTGTTCACGCGCTCTGGAGCGCGCGTATGGCTGGCATCAGCATGCTCTCACCGGCTTGGTCCATTCCAGCATGCCCAACAGTGTCTGGTGAGTAGAGGGAGGACTAAAGAATTGCCCTAAGGCTTTGGATGCTCTGGAGTGCAGAGAGAGAGAGAGGAGGGCTGGTAACAAGGTGAAAGTGGGCTGTTCAGCAGGGTAAAGTTGAGGTTTCACCCCTCAATCATGGAGATGATGTGCTGGGGGAGTTACTGGGGTTTGCTAGTAACCCAATGAGTCTGTGGTAAAGAGCTGAGGCAATGGAGAAAAGTGAAAGTGGTAAAAATGGGGGTTTTAAGATTTCTGCAGAAGGTGTTTGATCATGGTTTGATCAAGTAAATGAAGTCCACTTGACATGGCACTTGGCAGGGTTGGAAGACATGAGAAAATAGGGTGCTTCACCAAATTTGGGCTCATTTGAAGAAACTAGCCAATGTAACTTTGGTAAACCCTAGAAATCAACAGAAACAGTTTCATCTTGATTGAGTCAATCTAATCATCTCCCCTTGATGCACCACTTAGTTTAGCATCCTTATTTGGGGTATTGATCATGCTCACAAAATTTGAGGCTCCAGATAAAAAGTTGGTAATGTAAAGTTGTTCAAATTTGCATTTGAACAGAAAGGGTTTTGAGGTGATCTGATCAAGTTGCTCTATTCCAAATCTTGTGCCATTTGGTCTAGGTGCCTTATTAGGCTATCCTAGCATGTGCACCAAGTTTGAGAGCATTTGGACAAGTTTGGCAATGTAGAGTTGCTCAAACTTCAAATATGGACAGAATGGTTATGAAGGGGTTTGAGGGGGTTTCCTTGATCTCCAATGCATGAGGCTTTGCAAGATCATCAAATATGTCATATATGACATGATGGAATTTCCCTGGAATTTTTGGAGAAAAATTCCTTTGTAAATATTTCAAAAGCTTGAAATATCCAGAAAGGGTTTTAGAGGGTTTAGCCCATTATTTTGAACATGACCAAGTGTTGAAACTCTTATATATGGACAATATATGTCCTCTGAGTCCCTCTGAATTTTGGCAAATATTTTTGAAATACTTAAATAATTTTCCCCTATTAAAGACCATTTCTGGCCTTAAGAAAAAGCTTTTAAATAAAATAGGAAAATAACTTTTAAAATTGTACTTTTGTGGTTTCTGGGAGTCCTATGACTACTAGGTCTCAAATAAACATTTTGAAATAATTTTCACACCCTTAATCAAGTACTTGCAGTGCAAATCTCAATTTAGGGGTTTTTGGAAAACTAATTTATAAAATACTTTTTGGCCAAATTAATTTCGTAAGAAAATACTATACTGCTATATATCACTTGGCATGATCATTGGGCAGAAGTTTTGGGTAAGGAGATGAAATCTACAAGAGATCATAGTTGACTTTAATGAGCACATGAAAAAGCAAATGAAGAAAACTGAAATCCCAAATAAAAGCCAAATGATGCTAAAAACTTTTGCTGGACCAAATTTTCATGCTTCAAAGTTACAAATAACATGTTACAAAATGCAGGGTGTGACAGACCTACCCCCCTTACAAGAATCTCGTCCCCGAGATTCCTAAACTAGGGCTTAAAAGAGGTCGGGAAACTCGGATCTAAGATAGTCTTCTCGTTCCCAGGTTGCTTCTGCTTCGGTGTGGTTGCTCCACTGGACCTTGAAATACTTGATGGTACGGCTCCGCGTACGTCGTTCTACTTCGTCCAGAATACGAATGGGCTTCTCGCGGTAGGTCAAGTCAGGCTGCAGGTCAATGGCTTGGTGATCCACATCCTTGTAGAGACTGGGCTTGTCTGGAACCTGGAGACATTTCCGAAGTTGTGACACATGGAACACATTGTGCACATCGGATAGCTCAGGTGGTAGTTCCAACTGATAAGCCACTTCTCCCCGTCGTTCGGTGATCTTGAAAGGGCCAATGAACCTTGGTGCGAGCTTCCCCTTGACATGGAAACGCTTGGTTCCTTTCAGAGGAGTTACCCGCAGGTACACATGATCTCCGACACGGAAACTCATGTCTCGGCGTCGAGTGTCAGCATAACTCTTCTGCCTTGACTTGGCTGCCTTTAATCGCTCTCTGACTAGTTGTACTTGCTCTTCTGCTGCGTGGAGAATATCCGGTCCAAAGACTAGCCCTTTGTAGGATCGAAAGTAGGTCTAGAGGGGGGGTGATTAGACTACTTGACAATATAAAAAATCTGCCTTTAGATCATGCAATGTTTTTGGCAGTTTTACAAACAAGATCAGTTCAAGTAACACCCTACACATGCAATTCTAGAGTTTATGCAGCGGAAAGTAAATTGCACATGTAAAAGAGAGGTGGAGAAGATCAAACGCAGTTTGGTGACACGGAGATTTTTGTCGTGGTTCCGATAGGTGGTGCTATCGTACATCCACGTTGATGGAGACTTCAACCCACGGAGGGTAACGGCTGCGCGAGTCCACGGAGGGCTCCACCCACGAAGGGTCCACGAAGAAGCAACCTTGTCTATTCCATCACGGCCTACGCCCACGGAGGACTAGCCTTACTCAGGGTAGATCTTCACGAAGTAGGCGATCTCCTTGCCCTTACAAACTTCTTGGTTCAACTCCACATCACGACGGAGGCTCCCAAGCGACACCTAACCAATCTAGGAGGCACCACCCCCCAAAAGGTAATAGACGGTGTTGATGGTGATGAACTCCTTGCTCTTGTGCTTCAAGTGATAAACTCCCCAACACTCAACTCTCCTCACTAATATGGCTGTGGTGGAAGGAAGATTTGAGTGGAAAGCAACTTGGGAAGGCTAGAGATCAAGTTTCATATGGTAGGAATGGAATGGCTTGATCTCAACACAAGGGTAGGTGGTTCACTTCTCAGAAAGTGTGTGGTAGAAGTGGTGGTACTTTCTGATGGCTCTCCTCACGAATGAGGAGGGGGTGGAGGGGTATATATAGCCTCCACACAAAATCCAACCGTTACACACACATTTGACCAATCTCGGTCAGACCGAAGTGAAAACTCGGTTAGACCGAAAGTTCAAATATAGTGAACGTTGGGATTTTCGGTGGGACCGAAAATACCATCTCGGTGAGACCGAAGTGAGTCAAAGGTTAGGGTTTGCCATCTCGGTGAGACCGAAAATATAAACTCGGATATTCCGAATTGATGTCAACTGATCACAGAAGGTTGGCAGCCCTTTTTCGGTGAGACCGAAACTCAGAGTCGGTGTGACCGAGAATTTAGGGTTTGGAGAAACAACTGAAGTGGTTCATCTCGGTGGGACTGAGTTGGAGAAATCGGTGTGACCGAGATTACTTATGGGTGTGTGTTAAGTAGTGAATAGTGCTGATAGTTGAGGGAGTTAGATCACCAAGCACTTGAGCAACGAGAACATTAACACAACCTCATCCCCTTTTAATAGTATTGGCTTTCCTATGGACTCAATGTGATCTTTGATCACTAAACCAAAAATGGAGTCTTGAGCTTTTGCCAATGCTTGTCTTAGCATTTTGAGGGGTCCACTTCTTCAGGCATTTCCATACCCACATCATCGAACTTTTCTGAAATGATTCTCAAGAGAATATTAGTTCAATGATATATATGTTGTTATTAATTACCAAAACCACCCGGGGATTAGTTGCACTTTCAATCTCCCCCTTTTTGGTAATTGATGACAACATATAGATCAAAGCTTCGACAAAAGATATAATCAAAGAATAATATCGTCGCTTTGAGAAGTATGTGATAAACAAGAGCTCCCCCTAAATTTGTGCATTATTTAAAATTTGCGTTTGAATGCAAATGCACAATCGATTAGGATTATGGGTCACTCTTCCATATCACATACATCTTGGTGGAGCGCACAAAATGATAAGAATGAATAACATGCACTCAATCACCAAGACAAGAGTAAATAGCCATACAATAAGAAATAGCATATGATAAACAATAAGCACACATTAAAGCATAGTATGACTAAGCACTCATTAAGGTAGCATCAAACGTAGTAGCAAGCACACTTAAAGTATCTGGAACCAAAAGAAACCAATGTATCTCAAGGAAAATGGCAAAAGAACGAAAAGACGAAAGAGCACTCTCTCTCTCGAAGCCCTATGATCTATAGCAATTTCTCCCCCTTTGGCAACAAGTTACCAAAAAGTTCGAAAAGGTATAGAGCTAAACGTCACTGCGGGCTCGGCTGGCTGCTCCCGTCTGGGTCGATGTCGGTGTAGAGATAGCTGCGTCGGCGAAGACTTCTGCGGATGTCTGCGCTGGAGGAGTGGATGCTGGAGCTGAAGGAACTGCTGGAGCTGTAGCTGGTGCTGAAGTGGTAGCCCTGGAGTCTGTCACTGGGATAGCTGCAGACCTGGATCCTCTGGGAACCGGAGCAGTCTGGCGATGAGAGTCCTGGACTATATCATCCTGCATAAGCTCTGCCCTCTCCTGCCTAGTCTCCTCCATGTCTGCCTCAAGCTTGTTGACAGACACCTGAATCTCAGTCAGCTTCACGTCTAGGGCGTGGATCTTGTCCTCGACGATCCTCTCAAGGCTCTCCTGAGATTGCTCAATGCTGGCCAGGCGTTGTTCAATTCTCCGGGTTGCTTCAAGAATCTGATCTCCGAAGCTCTTTGGCTTAGCTGCTGCTGCTGCTGCCTCTCTGTCAGCTTTGGCTTTCTTTGCAGCTTTGATCTTGGCTTGCCCTTCAACTGAGGTGGGATCCTCTTCATCCATCACAACTACGTTGTCCTCATGCTCTGGCTGCAGTGGTAAGTGCTTCCTATCCAACATGAATTTGCCCGTGCCAAACTTGGCGTTGATAAGCATCTGTATCTGCGGTGCAAACCCACACGACCTCTTCTGGTCAGCTGCAGTCCTCTTGATGGTCTCTACCATCAAGTCCATCACCTTAAAAGGTGCCTTCTCATCGAGAATGTGCAGCATGTTGATAGAATAGCCTCGTATCATCCGGTGGTCACCTGACTTAGGCATCAAAGTATGCCTCAGGATAGTGTTAGTGGTGGTCAGACCTGCCTGGAGATAATACACTGAGCCGAGTTTCCATCCCTCCAAATCAGCAGCTGGGATCTCCTTGTACATATTCTTCATGGAATCATGACTCTTCTTAGGAATCCATAGACATCAATGTCGTCCTCTCTCTGCACTGGAGCGTTCAGAAGTTCTGCCCATTCTGCAACAGTTGAAGAAAACCGTTGACCTTCAGTCATCCATGTGATCTTGCCATCGGGGTAGAAATGGGCTGTGGCATAGAACTGCATGATCATCTCGTCGTTCCATGCTGTCAGTTCTTGACCCACAAAGTCAGCAACTCCACATGCAGTAAAGCTCTCATGCACATGGGGAAAGAAGTCCCGATGCTCTCTGCTGTCAATGTACTTCCAGTCGACATACCTGGTGTCAGCAACAATGGGCTTCTTATCCATTAGCACGGTCTCATAGAAATCCTGCTGCTCTTTGGTGTGGAATCTGGGGTCCACAGCAGTCCTTCTTCTTACGGCATATGGATCAGATTGTCTCCATAGCCTGAGACCTTTGTCCTTCCTTGCCTTCATATCCTCAGCTTGAGGATGAGCATCATTGTGGAGTGGCAATTTGGGACGGAGCTTGAGCAACACATGCTCTTCATCTGACTCAGAAGGTGGCATCTCACCTTTGTTCTTCTCAGAAGCTGGAATGCTTCTGGTTGTCCTCTTAGGCTTTGCTGGAGCTGCCTTAGCTGGAGCAGGCTTCTTGGGCTTGGAGGAGGCTTGAGCCCGAATAGCATCACCCATGAACTTAGCTTTCTGAGGAGGAGGCTGGGGTGCATCTTCTTCTTCTTCTTCAGCATCATCAACTTGAGGTTCAGCATAAACAACTCTCTTCCTTTTGGAAGTCTTCTTCACCTTGCTTGGAGCTGGCTCTTCCAAGTTTAGCTTCTTGGCAACTGCAGACTGCTTCACTTTGCTCGTGCCTTTCTTTGGCTGCTGCCCTTGGAGCTCTTTGGCGACCACTTGCCTCTTTGGCTTGGAGGTAACTTCCTCAGCAACGAAATCGGAATCCTCAGAATCAGACGTTCTCTTCTTCCTGGTTCTTGTAGCAGCAGGAGGCAGACCACTGGGGTTACTCCTCTCACCATCATCACTAGAGCTGCTAGCCTCAGGACTTGTACCTGCCTCTGGAATCTCAGCAAATGGTGATTCGGACCTGTTCTGGCTGTCACTGACATCTGACATGGCTGAAAGACCTGTGAATAGATAAGGTATAGGCAGAATAGAAGAGTTATCACAACTGCAGACGTTTTTGCAAAAAAAATGAGTTAAAAACTTAGTTTTGAGTTTTCACAGAATGTATTTCGGTCAAACCGATTTCAAGTTTCGGTGTAACCGAAGTGTTCAACAGAACCTACACACCACTTTCGGTCAGACCGAAATGGGTTTCGGTCCTACCGAAAAACTAGGGTTTCATAGAAACTTCACTTCGGACATTCCGATTTTCACAACTCGGTCAGACCGAACTGTGTAGTGCAATGGTCAGAGACCAAATCGGTCAGTCCGAGTTTCAGGAATCGGCTTCACCGAGATGCATTCCGTGGAAACCTAAACCTAAGAATTTTCCTCGAAACTAAACGATCTGAGCAATGTATTGGGATCATATCAAACGTGGATTGAATCAGGGCAGTCCTATCATGCAAGAATCAGAAGTGGAGCATGAATAGGGATTGAGACACACCCTAACTTGGTGGTGTCCCTCTACGGCGGCAACGGAGGAGAAGATTACCGTTGACGGCGGCGGAGACCTGCGGCAAGGGCACACAGGCGACGACGGTGACGATCCTTAGATCAGGGCGGCGGCAGCAGGGGTCTTGGAGGGCGAACGGTTTGAAAGGAATAGATCGCGCGCAGCCCTCAGTATATATAACCCCGTACTGTCGGTGGGACCGAGTTGAAAAACTCGGTGTCACCGAGATGTATTTCTGCTGTGCAGTTACACATATCGGTCAGACCGAGATTTTGAACTCGGTTTCACCGAGATGAAACCTTGATCAATCTAAGTGTTTCGGTTGGACCGAGATTGAGAAGCCGGTCAGACCGAAATAGACTTAGAAGGTTTTGGAAGTCAGCCTTAGACGAATCGGTGGTTCCGAGTGCTCCTCACTCGGACTGTCCGAAAAAGACTTGTTCAAAGTTGTGATATAAGCATGAATAGATTTTTGAGATAAGAAAGCATAGATAGCTAGGGAAGGTGCTTAGGCATTCTTGTCCATCCATTTGGCCAGAAAAAGAAACCAAAACAATCAAAACAACAAATGGATGTCCTTGAATGGATAAAATCATGCATCCAACATGCTCACACAATAAGATAGCAACTGAAATATGTGTCAAACATGCACAACCAAAACTCTAGCTACTAGCACACAAAATGTCGATGACTAGGTCATCTATATATGAGTATATTGACTTAGGAGTCAAATGAGAACATTTGATCATAGGTCATACTCATCGTTTAAGCACAAGTGGGGTTACCACTTTTACATAAAGCATTTATGTGTTCACATCATTTGGAGATGTTTTAGCTCAATTTTTAGAGCAAAGCTCCCCCTAGATGTGAGAACCCCTTTTAAAGGGTCAAACTAACCTTGGGTTGTCGTAGAAGACTTCATGTAGATGTTGAAGATGTGGATGCTCAATGTTGATGTAGATCATCATGAGTTGGGAGCAATCCTTCGGATTAGGGCACTTTCAATACCTACATGGGTTAGTCCCACAAGGAACAAACAAGAATATCCATGGACATAGAGTGAAGTGCACAAAAAAAAATGATGTCCATGAAAGCAATGATTACCTTGTCCCTTGACTTACCAACAAGAGGGTTTGTGACTCCATGAACAAGTGCATGATGTGGAAGTTGATTGCACAAGTTCTTGCCGAAATGAATATGAGTGAAGTTTGTTGGCGGAGTCACCCTCAAGAACCTACTAGTTCTTCTTCTTTGGGATCCACATCATCTTGATGGGAATCCTTGGTGTTGTAGTTGAGCTTGACGAAGTAGAACTTGATGTGTCCTTGGGAACCCACTTGACCATGGCTTGAGGTGCTTCAATGAATGCATCAATCTCCTCTTGAAGCTTGTCCTTGGCCTTTAGCTTGTGGTCTTGTGGTGGAAGGTCATCTTGAGCTTGTTCCACATTGGAAGAAGTAGGATCATACTTCTCCTTTTGTGAAACAAACTGTGGAGTAGGGTATTGACCTTCTTCCCACTCAACACCTTTGGCGTTGAACTTTTGCTCAAAACCAATCCCTTGATTCTCCCGGTGTCTTCCTTGTTTGCGAACAATCTCCTCAAAGTTCTTGCTTCCGGCAAGACTCTTGTAGACACCTTTCTCTATGATTTCCTTCAATAGGCTATTTTCTTGCTCAAGTGTAACTTGGCTTGAAACATTGTTAGTGGAATCAAGAGAACTACTAGAAGTAACAACATTGGATTTAACATTGTTATTGTTACTACTAGAGGAAGAATTTTTCTTATGCTTGTCATGCTTAGTCTTAATAGGTGGCAAGAAATTAGACAAGAGAAGTCGTTTGGCAAGATATGAAGAACTCTTCTTTCGAAGATCGTCATTGATCGCTTTTAGAAACTCATGTTCTTGCTCTAGAGTGAGCTTCTCGAAGCGTAGCTTCTCATGAGATCTTAGGAGCTCTCTATGATCTTCTTGAGTAGTTTCATGAGCTAACTTAAGAGTGTTTAATTCTTTAGTTAGACGCTCAATCTCCTTCATAGCATTGTCATTCGACTCTTCTCGACTATAAAGACTACTAGCATTTTCATCATTACTAAGCTCACTAGATTTATCATGCAAGAGCTCATTTTCACCAAGTAAGTCATCCTCATCACTATCAAAGACAATGAACTCAGGGTGTGTTACCTTGGGGCCTTTAGCCATGAAGCATCTTCCAATTCCCTCATTCGGTGAGTCAAATAAGTCGTAGGAGTTGGAGTTGGAGGATACGAGTGCAAGTCCGGCAACACCTTCATCTTGACTATAGTCGGAGTCGGAGTGATAGCTTCCATCGGATTGACTGTCAGAGTCGGAGCCGGAGACCCATTCACCAACATGAGCTTGATGTCTTCTTCTTGTGTAGCTCCTTGATGACTTGTCTTTCCTCTCCGAATCCTTGCTTCTCCGAGAAGGTCTTCGTTCATAACGATCATCTCTACTCCTTCTCTCTCTCCGAGGTGACTCATCTCTTGCTCTTCTTCTTGGAGATTCTTCTCTTCTCTTGTGGGGAGCCGTACACTCATTTGAGAAGTGTCCGGGTCGTCCACAATTGTAGCAGTTTCGATCACGACTAGAAGATCTCTTTCCATCATATGATCTAGACTTTGAGCTTCTTTCTTTGCCTCTATTCTTGTAGAACTTGTTGAAGTTCTTGACCATTAGGCTTATGTCTTCATTGGAAACTAACTTGTCACTTGAGGTAGTAGGAGCATCACTTGTAGCTTTGTAAGCACCACTTGACTTGTTGTGAAGCTCTTCCTTATCCTTAAGTGTCATCTCATGAGCAACAATCCTTCCAATGACTTCAGTTGGCTTGAGAGTCTTGTAGTTTGGCATCATTTGGATCAAAGTGCACACGGTGTCATACTTTCCATCCAAAGCTCTGAGAATCTTCTTAATGATGAATCGGTCGGTCATTTCTTCGCTTCCTAAGCCGGCAATCTCATTTGTGATGAGAGCAAGCCTAGAGTACATTTCAGCGACTCCTTCACCATCCTTCATCTTGAACTTGTCAAGCTGACCTTGAAGAATATCCAGCTTTGATTCCTTCACAGATTCAGTACCTTCGTGCATTTCAACCAAAGTATCCCAAATCTCCTTAGCATTCTCAAGACGGCTGATTTTGTTGAACTCTTCGGGACACAAAGCATTGAAGAGAATGTCACAAGCTTGAGCATTGTTTTGCAACATCTTCAGTTCTTCGGGTGTAGCTTCGCGATCCGGAACTTTTCCTTCTTCAAAGAAGTCACCTTGCATGCCAACACAAATAATGCCCCATGCGGCTGGGTTATGACCAAGAATATGCATTTTCATTTTATGCTTCCAACTAGCAAAATTTGTACCATCAAAGTAAGGACCTCTATGATAATTACCCTCACTAGACGCCATACTCTCCTAGGTTGTGAAACCAAGCTTATGGAGTCCAATGCAATGGAAACCAAGGCAATGGAGACCAAGGCTCTGATACCACTTGTAGGATCGAAAGTAGGTCTAGAGGGGGGGTGATTAGACTACTTGACAATATAAAAAATCTGCCTTTAGATCATGCAATGTTTTTGGCAGTTTTACAAACAAGATCAGTTCAAGTAACACCCTACACATGCAATTCTAGAGTTTATGCAGCGGAAAGTAAATTGCACATGTAAAAGAGAGGTGGAGAAGATCAAACGCAGTTTGGTGACACGGAGATTTTTGTCGTGGTTCCGATAGGTGGTGCTATCGTACATCCACGTTGATGGAGACTTCAACCCACGGAGGGTAACGGCTGCGCGAGTCCACGGAGGGCTCCACCCACGAAGGGTCCACGAAGAAGCAACCTTGTCTATTCCATCACGGCCTACGCCCACGGAGGACTAGCCTTACTCAGGGTAGATCTTCACGAAGTAGGCGATCTCCTTGCCCTTACAAACTTCTTGGTTCAACTCCACATCACGACGGAGGCTCCCAAGCGACACCTAACCAATCTAGGAGGCACCACCCCCCAAAAGGTAATAGACGGTGTTGATGGTGATGAACTCCTTGCTCTTGTGCTTCAAGTGATAAACTCCCCAACACTCAACTCTCCTCACTAATATGGCTGTGGTGGAAGGAAGATTTGAGTGGAAAGCAACTTGGGAAGGCTAGAGATCAAGTTTCATATGGTAGGAATGGAATGGCTTGATCTCAACACAAGGGTAGGTGGTTCACTTCTCAGAAAGTGTGTGGTAGAAGTGGTGGTACTTTCTGATGGCTCTCCTCACGAATGAGGAGGGGGTGGAGGGGTATATATAGCCTCCACACAAAATCCAACCGTTACACACACATTTGACCAATCTCGGTCAGACCGAAGTGAAAACTCGGTTAGACCGAAAGTTCAAATATAGTGAACGTTGGGATTTTCGGTGGGACCGAAAATACCATCTCGGTGAGACCGAAGTGAGTCAAAGGTTAGGGTTTGCCATCTCGGTGAGACCGAAAATATAAACTCGGATATTCCGAATTGATGTCAACTGATCACAGAAGGTTGGCAGCCCTTTTTCGGTGAGACCGAAACTCAGAGTCGGTGTGACCGAGAATTTAGGGTTTGGAGAAACAACTGAAGTGGTTCATCTCGGTGGGACTGAGTTGGAGAAATCGGTGTGACCGAGATTACTTATGGGTGTGTGTTAAGTAGTGAATAGTGCTGATAGTTGAGGGAGTTAGATCACCAAGCACTTGAGCAACGAGAACATTAACACAACCTCATCCCCTTTTAATAGTATTGGCTTTCCTATGGACTCAATGTGATCTTTGATCACTAAACCAAAAATGGAGTCTTGAGCTTTTGCCAATGCTTGTCTTAGCATTTTGAGGGGTCCACTTCTTCAGGCATTTCCATACCCACATCATCGAACTTTTCTGAAATGATTCTCAAGAGAATATTAGTTCAATGATATATATGTTGTTATTAATTACCAAAACCACCCGGGGATTAGTTGCACTTTCACCCTTCTCCAGTCTCTGACCAGTTGAGGGGTGTGCGACATCTGCGTCTGTACAACACCTCAAATGGTGCCATCTAAAGGCTTGACTTGTAACTGTTGTTGTAAGAGAACTCGGCAAAAGGGAGACAGTCTTCCCACTTGGCTCCATATGCCAGGACACAGGCTCGGAGCATGTCTTCGAGAATCTGATTGACTCGCTTAGTTTGACCTCCGGTCTGTGGGTGGAAAGTTGTGCTGAAAGACAACTTGGTTCCCAGGGCTTCTTGGAATCTCTTCCAAAACCTTGAAGTGAACTGGGTTCCTCAATCTGACACAATCTCCTTGGGAACACCGTGAAGACTTACGATTCGGTTGATATAGAGAGTTGCCAGCTGGTTGCCTGAGTAGGTAGTCTTGACAGGAATGAAATGAGCCACCTTGGTCAAATGATCGACTATGACCCAGATAGAGTCATGTCCTCTATTCAACCTTGGTAATCCAGTGATGAAGTCCATTCCGACTTTATCCCACTTCCACTGAGGAACCTTGAGTGGTTGAAGCAATCCAGCGGGTCGCTGATATTCAGCCTTGACCTTTTGGCACACATCACACTTTGCAACATAGGTTGCAATCTCTCTCTTCATACCGTGCCACCAGAATCGTGCCTTCAAGTCTTGGTACATCTTGGTTCCTCCAGGGTGGATGGAATACGGGGTGTCGTGGGCTTCTTGCAGAATCAGCGTCTTCAACTCGGTGTTGTTTGGTACGCAGAGACGACCTTTGTACCAAACAATCCCGTGCTCGTCTTCGGAGAATCCTGGGGCCTTGCCCATCTTCATCTTCCTCTTGATACCTTCAATGCTTGCGTGTCCATCTTGAGCCTTCTTGACGTCGTCCATCAGGGTTGGTCTGACTTCCAAATGGTCCAGAAATCCGGGGGTGGCCAATTCCAAACTGAATTGTTCGATCTCCTTAAACAAGGCTGGCTGCCTTTCATGAATAATGACATTCAAAGAGCAAGCCTTCCTGCTTAAGGCATCGGCCACCATGTTGGCCTTCCCAGGGTGATACTGAATACTGAGGTCATAATCCTTGATGAGTTCCAACCATCTCCGCTGCCTCATGTTCAACTCTTTTTGGGTGAAAATATACTTCAGACTTTTGTGGTCTGTGTAAATCTCACACCGTTTCCCTAGGAGGTAATGCCGCCATGTCTTCAAGGCATGAACTACTGCCGCTAGCTCAAGATCGTGAGTAGCGTAGTTCTCCTCATGAGGTCGTAGCTGCCTGGAGAGGTATGCTATGACGCGGCCTTCTTGCATCAGAACGCTTCCCAATCCGGTTCGAGAGGCATCAAAATATATCATGAACTCCTTGTGAATATCAGGTGTTGCTAGAACTGGGGCGGTGGTCAATATCTTCTTGAGCTCTTGGAAGCTCTCTTCGCATTTTGGCGTCCACTCGAACTTCTTGTCCTTCTTGAGGAGCTAAGTCATTGGTCGTGCAATGCTAGAGAATCCTTCCACGAACTTGCGGTAATAGCCCGCTAATCCGAGGAAGCTTCTGACTTCCTTGACGGTCGTTGGAGATTGCCATTGGGTCACAGCTTCGACTTTTGCAGGATCAACAGATAATCCTTCCTCGGTCAAGACATGACCTAAGAACCCAACTTTGTGCAGCCAAAACTCACACTTGCTGAACTTGGCATACAGTTGGTGCTCACGAAGCTTGTCTAGGACCATCCTCAGATGCTGCTCATGTTCTTCCTCCGACTTCGAGAACACGAGAATGTCATCAATGAAGACAACAACGAATTTATCCAAATATTCCATGAAGACTTTATTCATGAGATACATGAAGTAAGCTGGGGCATTGGTTAACCCAAAAGACATGACCGTGCACTCGTACAGGCCATATCTGGTTACGAATGCCGTCTTCGGAATATCTTGGGGTCTGGTCTTCAGCTGGTAATACCCAGATCTGAGGTCGATCTTGGAGAATACCTTGGCTCCGCTGAGTTGATCAAACAGATCTTCGATCTTGGGAAGTGGGTACTTGTTCTTGATTGTAACTTCATTGAGGGAACGATAGTCAATCCATAAGCGGATGGTACCGTCCCTCTTAGCCACAAACAGAACAGGAGATCCCCAAGGGGAGGCACTCGGGCGGATAAATCCCTTCCTTAGCTGCTCTTCTAGCTGCTTCTTCAACTCGGCTAATTCTTCCGTCCCCATTCTATAAGGCTTCTTATAGATGGGTCCTGCTCCGGGCACGAGCTCGATGATGAACTCAATGTCACGGTCAGGGGGCATTCCCGGTAGTTCGTCCGGAAAGACATCAGGATATTCACATACCACCGGTACTTGGTCTAGCCCAACTTCAGACAGACAGTTGACTTTTGCGGCTTGAGCGGAAGAAGAGTTGGGGGCAAACTTGACTTCTACACCTTGGTCATTGGTCACAGTGACTGTCCGATTGGCACAGTCTAACAAGCCTTGGTGCTTGCTGAGCCAATTCATACCTAGGATCACATCCAAGCCTTGCGATCTCAGGACGATAAGGTCTGCTAGGAAGTCTACACCGTTAATGGTAATACTGACTCCTTTACAGCCTATCTTGGCTCTCATCTCGGCTCCGGGGGTTTGTACCACCATAGGGTTATTCAGGGGTGTAGGGGTCATGCCACTTTTTAATGCAAATCTTTGAGTGACAAATGAATGCGTTGCTCCAGAATCAAACAAGACAGTTGCAGGTGCTGAGTTGACAAGGAACGTACCCAGCACGACGTCCGGGTCTTCCTGAGCTTCTTCAGCAGTGACGTGATTCACACGCCCCTTCCCATAGTTCGGTGGATTGCGAGGAGCTGGGTTCCTTGGTGGCATTCCACGGCCTTGTCCCTGGTTCTGCGCATTGGGGCGCGGGGCATCAGGCTTCTTATTGGGGCACACCCTGGAGATGTGTCCGGGCTGACCACACCCAAAGCAAGTGACTTGATTTGGAGTGTTGATCTTGTTTCCACCATTGGTATTGGGGTTGAAAGCTGGCCTAGGGTTGGCATACTGCTGAGGCTGGGGATTGGCACGAGGTGCAGGAGCTCTTGGCTGCTGATAGGTTGGCTTGGCCGGGGCTGAGTGCCACGGACGAGGCTTCTGGTTGCTGGAACTTCCCTTACTGACCAACTTGCGCTTGCGAGTGTCTTCCAAAGCACGCCGCTTGTCTTCAAGCATAAGTGCCTTGTTCACCAGGTCAGGGAAAGACGGGCAGTCGCACACGACAAGCGAATATTGTAGAGTCTGATTAAGGCCTTCCATGAAGCGCTCCCTTTTGGCAGCATCAGTGCTGACATCCTCAGGGGCATACCTTGACAGAATGCTGAACTTCTGCATGTACTCCTTGACAGTGCCACTTCCTTGCTTCAGGGCTCGGAACTCGCGCTTTTTGATAGCCATGACTCCAGATGGAATGTGGGCCTTGCGGAATTCTGCCTTGAAGTTAGCCCAAGTGATGTCTTGTTCAGCATGCATGACCTTGAATCAATCCCACCAAGCTCTTGCGGTTCCCCCGAGGCAGTGGGCTGCATAAGCCACCTTCTCGCGATCTTCGGTGCATCCGACTAGTTCCAGAATCTCCTCAATGGAACGGACCCAGTCATCAGCATCCAGGGGTTCAGCAGTCTCGATGAAGGTTGGCGGTGCATGCTTCTTGAACTCTGCCAACGTGGAACGTCCATTGCCATTCCCCGCTGGCTGGCGGTTGTTGGCAACAGCTTGAGCAATCAGCTGAAGAGCTGCAGTGTTGGCTTGGCGTTCCTCTCGGAAAGCTTGGAGAAGCTGAGCCATGTCCATGCTTGGAGGAGGTGGTGGTGGAGCTTGGTCGTTGGTTTGGTCGTGGTCTGCCTCTGGCTGAGAGGATGCTCCGGCTTCGGGCTGCTGGGTAGAGGTACCAGTACGAGTTACAACAGGCATCCTGTTGGAGCGGTAAAAGGTCTCATGACTCGGAAGAGGAAAAGCAAGATAGATGGGTGCCTAGTAAGGGGGTGGGTGTGACACTAAATTAAATCATGCAAGGGCCGAGAGGCCAAAACACATTCATTAAAATCCAAATGGGTGATGTAGTCGTTTACACATTCCCGAAGGAAGATTACGACTTACATCCAGACATGACAAAAGCTAGCACTAGATGGTTTCATATGAACCATACAAGGACTCGACTGCGCATAGGGGTTACACGACCTATCCTACCGTAGGGGTTACAACGGGCATATCCGAGTAGCGAATAATGCCTAAGCGGCGGAATGCTCGGTCGCGTATTCCGGCTCTTCTGGGTCTTCCTCCTTGTCTTCATCTAACTGGGCTCCCTTGTCACTTGAGGGAGTGGGGGAGTGGAGGAGTTGGATACGACGGTGCTTCGACGGTGGTGCAGGGAAAAGCTTGCGGTACTCCCTTGCTGTCATCCGGCGTCGCCGAGGTGGTTCTTCACCCTTGGAAGACACATCCTCGGAGGGTCTTCCGCCTCGATATGCGATAGCGGATTGTCCAGAAGGTGCTCCTTCCTTCTTGATCCTGTTTGCCTTCTCTTGAGCTTGACGAAGAAGTGCCTTGGTCTTGTAAAGTTCTTCTCGAAGCTTCATTGATTCCGAGGCCAAGTCTTGTGCCAAGGTGTCGGCACATAGACTGAAGTAGGTCTGGAACCGAAGCGAGAGTCCATCCTTCAGTGGAGGGGCTAGTGCGCTGCTTTCTCCGTCACCTTCCTTCCGGTAAGGTAAGAAGCGAGTTGCCATCTTGGCTGCCATCTCCGGAAGAAGCTCGCGGAGACGGGTTAGTGCCTTGAGTGCAGCAGCCTCGGCAGCAAGTGGTAGTGTCGTCATCTGGGGTCCCTCGAAGAACCAACTTGTGGGAGGATCGTTTGCCTTCACGATCACTTCCACATGGTACTCCACCTCAGTATCGCTCACCCAATGCTCATGGTAGGTGAGGATGGGTGCTCGGTGGAACTGACACTCCTGGAGGCTATCCTCGAGAAGTAGGGGAAACCCAGTGGTCAGGTGCTCTTCGGGAACAGCGGCCATCTACAAAGGTGGAATAGGAGGGGTTAATAAGCTGAGGAAATCTCAGGTTTAGAAAAGAAGAGAGGTTCAGAAGGTTTTGAAAAGGGGTCTCATCTATCTAACGCCCATGCTAACTAAGGCTTCCTACAGTCAGGATGGCTCTGATACCAGCTCTGTGGGGACCCCGACTTAGAAGTCGAGATCACCGAATGCACGTGTACAGTGATCCCAGAGATCAATGCTCACTGAACACACAGAAGCTGAAATAACAAGAGTCTTACATCCATACAAATAGTCTTACACGAATTAAGGCCATTATGGCCAAGTCTTACATAGATAGAGCCTCACGGGCTGAATAGCAAATACTCAAATAGCGGAAGTCTTCGATAAAACGGGTAGAACCCATGCCATCTGCCTTAACCCTACAGGCATTCTGACTGGGATAGCGTCCTAGTTTGCATGGTCGTCTCCAAAGAACTCTTCCTCATAATCCTGCTCTTCCATGCCTGGCCAATTAAATAACCAGTGGCAAGCCAATGAGTACTTTGAATGTACTCGCAAGCAACCCATGATGTGGTTCAAGTAACAATGCAACTGAATAAAAATGAACGATCTAGCAGGAGGCTAGAACAATATGTTGTCATCAGGCTTATGCATCAATAACCTCGTGTAACCTTGAGAACAGGTTACCGACATCAACATGGATATGATTCATCTCATCGAGTCAAGTCACCACCTTGACTCACACACACACACACACACGCATGGTTTCACAAACATTGGACGTAGCCCAAGAGCGGTTACCCAACTGTCCATGACCGTGGACACGGCTATTCGAATAGTTTGACACTCTGCAGAGGTTGCGCACTTTACCCACAAGATCCGGGGAACTTCCGTGTCATCCACGACCCGCGGTACCTCAAGTACCCGGGGTAAGCACCCGGTCATTACCTTTCCTTAGACGACACTAACATAGAGTCCACTCGTTGGCACACGGCCTTTGGGGTACAAACAATAGATCACGGGACTTGCCCTAATTCAATGTTTACGCATACCCGAAGGGACCAACGGTGTGTCCGGTGCCCTGTAAAAACAGTCATGGCCGTCTATCCAAGCACGACCCCGTCCCGGGAAAGACCTCAAGTCTTCCCATCACTAGTAATGCGGGCACCATGCTAGTATCGACCTAAGTAATCAATAAAGCCCCGTCCCATAAGGGGTAGTGTGGTTGCACATGTATGGTTGGAATAACGGTCGCAACTTCAACCAATCCGTTTGAAAAACACACACACTTGCCTTGGCACACCACTTCGTCATTAAGTGGTCACCCAACTCATCATCATCATCATCACCCCCGGGCATAAATGGCACCCGACGGGGTTTTATGAAAAGACTTCAACCATGAAGGTTTAAGTCACTCATGCACCACTATCCATAACTACTATCCATATGCAAGTCATCTAGCATGAAGCAAGATCAAAATCATGTCATGCATTATGTAAGCATCATGTCCACCTATTGCACGTCATCCAGCATATAGCAAGATCAACAATAAAGCATGCATCATATGGTGGTTCATCTAGGTTACCATCGTAACCCTAATCATCATGCATCGGAAACCAACAGGTTCCGAAGAACAAGTGTATCATGGTCAAAGGGCTGCTTGCCTGGATTGGCTTGGTCTTCAAAGTCTTCTAGTCCTTCTCCTTCTTCTTCCACAGCAACTTCGTCAAATACGGGATCTATACGTCGCATAATAATAACGGAAAAATAAGAATACAAATAAAACAGAAAAACCAAAGTGCTCAGAAAAATGTCAACTCATTTTTGTAAAATACTAGAGGGTTTTCTAAGATGGGGAAAAATCCTTGTTGGAGTTTTGGAGTTTCAGAATAGGATATATTGATTTTTGAACAGGAGTTATACTGCTCAAATTTGAATTTAAATTTGAACAGTACAGAAAAGTTTCATGGATTTGAATGAAAGTAGTACCATTAAATAGGTTGGAATATTACAAGATTTTAGGAGTTGGAAATAATTAATTTGGATCAATATTCTTTTCTGCATAAATGTTTGAAACATTAACAGAAAAGAAAAAGGAAAAAGGGTTCCTGTGCACTGGGCCAGAAGTGGCCACAGTGCACGGCCCAGACGGCTCGGCCTGGCCGCACGGAGCCAGCGCGCGCGCACGTCAGGTTTCAAACCTGACGGGCGGGGCCCGTGGGTCAGTGGCTCAGAGGAGGGGAGAGAGGTGGGAGGATGACAGGCGGGGCCCGCCTGTCATCTCTAACCCCGCGGTCACGGCGGCGGCGAGCTCACCGGCGACGACTCCGGCCACGGCGACGGCAACAGAGGCCCGGGACGGACTCAGCGGCGTGTTGCGGTAGCAGTGGTGGTAGCGCGGCACGGCGGGGAGCCCTGGTTCGCCGGCGACGAGGTGCGACGGCGAAGGCTCGTCGGAGGTCGGTTGCAGCGGCCGTTTTCGACTGCAAACAGAGGGGGAAAGAGAGGGGAAAGGGTCAGTGGCGTGCTGCGGTTCCGAAACGGGCGGAAGGAGAGGCAGGGGAGGCCTGTACCTCGAGATCGCCGGCGGCCCGACGCGGCGGAGCTCCGGTCGATCCCGAGCACAAGGGCGCTCCGGGGTTGAACTGAGGGTGCAGGAGGGACTAGGGGAGAGTTGTGAGGCTGGTGGTGGTGTTGGAAGAGCTCGGGGAGGCCTATTTATAGGGCCCCGACGAGGACCCGTGGTCCAGTGTGCCGGCGAGCTCCGGCTCGTCGCTACAGCGCACGGGAGGCTGCGGGAGTGAGTCAGGGGAGTTGCTGGACGAGTCCTACGCCCAGCTGAGGCAAGAGGAGGAGCGGGGGAGTAACAGGGAGGCGTGCGCGTGTGGAGCAGAAGACTGGCCGAAGCGGGCGGCCGGTGCGCGTGCGGCGACGGCCACTGGAGGGCGCAGGAGGAGGGGGACAGCACCGGTGGGGGCTGCGGACGTCGAGGCACGTTGGGGGGCGCGAGGGGGAGGCTCGAGGTTGTCGGGGATCAACGATTGGCCCGAGCCAGCGTGTGAGCTGCACTGTTCACGCACTCTGGAGCGCGCGTATGGCTGGCATCAGCATGCTCTCGCCGGCTTGGTCCATTCCAGCGTGCCCAACAGTGTCTGGTGAGTAGAGGGAGGACTAAAGAAATGCCCTAAGGGTTTGGATGCTCTGGAGTGCAGAGAGAGAGAGAGAGGAGGGCTGGTAACAAGGTGAAAGTGGGCTGTTCAGCAGGGTAAAGTTGAGGTTTCACCCCTCAATCATGGAGATGAGGTGCTGGGGGAGTTACTGGGGTTTGCTAGTAACCCAATGAGTCTGTGGTAAAGAGCTGAGGCAATGGAGAAAAGTGAAAGTGGTAAAAATGGGGGTTTTAAGATTTCTGCAGAAGGTGTTTGATCATGGTTTGATCAAGTAAATGAAGTCCACTTGACATGGCACTTGGCAGGGTTGGAAGACATGAGAAAATAGGGTGCTTCACCAAATTTGGGCTCATTTGAAGAAACTAGCCAATGTAACTTTGGTAAACCCAAGAAATCAACAGAAACAGTTTCATCTTGATTGAGTCAATCTAATCATCTCCCCTTGATGCACCACTTAGTTTAGCATCCTTATTTGGGGTATTGATCATTCTCACAAAATTTGAGGCTCCAGATAAAAAGTTGGTAATGTAAAGTTGTTCAAATTTGCATTTGAACAGAAAGGGTTTTGAGGTGATCTGATCAAGTTGCTCTATTCCAAATCTTGTGCCATTTGGTCTAGGTGCCTTATTAGGCTATCCTAGCATGTGCACCAAGTTTGAGAGCATTTGGACAAGTTTGGCAATGTAGAGTTGCTCAAACTTCAAATATGGACAGAATGGTTATGAAGGGGTTTGAGGGGGTTTCCTTGATCTCCAATGCATGAGGCTTTGCAAGATCATCAAATATGTCATATATGACATGATGGAATTTCCCTGGAATTTTTGGAGAAAAATTCCTTTGTAAATATTTCAAAAGCTTGAAATATCCAGAAAGGGTTTTAGAGGGTTTAGCCCACTATTTTGAACATGACCAAGTGTTGAAACTCTTATATATGGACAATATATGTCCTCTGAGTCCCTCTGAATTTTGGCAAATATTTTTGAAATACTTAAATAATTTTCCCCTATTAAAGACCATTTCTGGCCTTAAGAAAAAGCTTTTAAATAAAATAGGAAAATAACTTTTAAAATTGTACTTTTGTGGTTTCTGGGAGTCCTATGACTACTAGGTCTCAAATAAACATTTTGAAATAATTTTCACACCCTTAATCAAGTACTTGCAGTGCAAATCTCAATTTAGGGGTTTTTGGAAAACTAATTTATAAAATACTTTTTGGCCAAATTAATTTTGTAAGAAAATACTATACTGCTATATATCACTTGGCATGATCATTGGGCAGAAGTTTTGGGTAAGGAGATGAAATCTACAAGAGATCATAGTTGACTTTAATGAGCACATGAAAAAGCAAATGAAGAAAACTCAAATCCCAAATAAAAGCCAAATGATGCTAAAAAAAATTGCTGGACCAAATTTTCATGCTTCAAAGTTACAAATAACATGTTACAAAATGCAGGGTGTGACAGGAAAATAACATGATCTCGATAAAAACGAGATGATGGTTAAAGAGATTAACATCACAAAACCTCCGGAATGAAAGAATAGAATATAATCAAAGAAAGAAATGAATGGAGAAGAAAAACACAACTTCTCTCACGAATGAATTAGGAAATCCTCCTTACAAAGAAGGGTTGGATAGAGTTGTTGGAAATTCAACAACGAAAGAATAAGCTCGATGTGGGCTTATGGAAAACATTTCAAAATTATGAGGTGACAACCAGCCACTAACAGAAACGAATTGCTTGGATTGAGATCAACAAGGATATGAAAAACTTATTCCACCGGAATGATAAATGAAGAACTTGGGTCATTTATAAGCACCACAATAGCAACAAACCTTAGGGAAAGCTTTAGGTGAAATACAGCCCAAGATAACTCCAATGAATAAATTGAATGGTTGGAAAGATCTCCTGAACAAAGAAAATGATGGGTTTAAATATCTCATTCTTGAAAACTCGTGAATCATGAAACATGAAAGAATTGTCAAGAATGACATAACACCATCTCAAAGATAAGGTAGAAAGGATTGCAATTGGAAAGCATGAAGAAGAATGCTTGAGCTCCAACAAGAATCTTGATGAAGACTTCAAGGATGAATTAAATGATGATGAACCACCATGAGAACTCCGGTAATGAAAGCATGAGAAGTGAAAGATGAAAAGAATAAGATTTAAGGCCTGCGATGAATTAGATGAAGCTTTGAAATGATATAATTGAAATAACTTGGAGCTCCGGAAAAGAAGATGAAAAACTTAGAACCAAGGATATGATATGATGAACAAGCTCCAGACAAAAGAATTAAATCACCTTGAAGGAATAAGAATAAGAATTATGTCATGCATCTCCTTCACCAATTTAAATTGATGACAACCAAAGGATTTGGCATACTACTTATTCTCGTTGCAAGGAATTAAAGAGAGATCTAGCACAAGCTCCGATAAATCTTCAACGAACCACCGGTAGGATTATGAAAAGAACAAATGAATTGATATGATAACAAGGAAGAGAAAACTTGAAAGAACCACCGTAAGAATAGGGAGACGAACGAAGAGACATCGATGAAGAATATTTGGAGGACGAAGTTGAAAACTGAGAACGAAGAATCTTCTGAAATGATGGCCTTCGGAGGAACACAAAGAAAAGAATTAATGAAATGCTTCGGATGGTTATAAAAGAATTCCTCACAATCAAAACAATAATGAGGATGGCATGAAGCTAGAACCACGAATCTTCAAGAGAACGGGCCAAGATTTAAGAGAAACACCTCTCCGGTCTTCAAATGTTGAGAATGAAGACGAGAAATGCCATAAGAATTGTTGAGCACTCCGGAATGAAGAATTAAAAAGGTTGAACCAACGATGAAAAGAATTTGAAAGCGATCTTGAAGAAAGGCATGTGACTGATGGAAAACATTCTTACGTCACGCTTGAAAAGAATTCTCCGGAGAAAGAAGAGTCAGGTAAGATCCTGGGAAAAGACCTGTGGGTTAGGGCCCACTCAAAGAAACACCGTTGGAAAAGATTGCTTAAGAGATATTGCACCGGTTGAATTAAATGGCTTGAATAAGATGATAATCCTCAAAATAATTTGAACGGATTAAGAATGGAATTATGAATCTTCAGCACTCCGGATATGAATAGCAAGAGGAGAATGATTAATTGGTGCACCGGAATAAGAAAGCATTGTGAAAAGAGGAAAAGGATAAGATCAACACCGAAATCTTGAATTACATCCACCGGTAGAATTGAGAACAAAAGAATGATGAACTTGAAGCTCTTGAGCATCTTCACGATAATCACCGGATAAGAATATTGAAGGAAAAGAATGAAGAATATCACCTGAATAAAATGGATATTTCATCTGAGAATCTCTGGCTCAATGCAGAAAAGGGTGGGAGGGTGGGGAAACAAAGACAACTTGAGATGAACAAAAGGACACCGGTTGAAAAGAATTTAACATGAAGATCTTGATGGTCAACAAGAATTAGCACTCCCATAGAAATATGAGAATACCGATTAGGAAAGGTAAGGAATCAACATTTGACATCGAAGCAACTCAAATACCAGAATCAAAACGAAACAAAGGATAGATATGCAACATGATCTTCACAATATCATCCGAACAGAGAATTGAACGAATGAATTCCGCAGGTACATCAACTTGTCGAGAAGCCACTTGGAGAACAAAATGAAAATAAAAAGGAACAAGGAACAGATAGAACAAATACAAGATAGAAGTTTCGTTCGACATCTTCGTGCTGAAAGCTCATGGAACGTGTTACAAAAGGGTTTTGCAATCCCCGGATCAGCATAGCCAAGGACCCTTTAAGATGCAACTCCCGATCAGAACAAGTCCATAAAACCACTTCACTCAATGTAGAACCCCAAACTTCATATCGAGCATCCGTTGGAAGAATGCCAAGAACTGCTAGATGAAACCACCTATAGATTTCCGAAAGTTTCCAGTTATGCAATCAGGTGTTGGGGATACACGGGAAGCACCGCGCAATCAACTCTAAACCTACATCCAGGTGTATCCATCCTTCAACACATAACCAGTCTTTCTCGGAAACTGTGTACCTCGGACCTTCAAAAAGCATCCACTATAACAAGCTATGGCAATACTCTCGAACTACCTCCCCAGTACTGGGTGATGTCGGGGTTATCTTGCCACTGGCCGTATAGGAGAGATTTTCGATGTCGGCCGTCTTAAGTATTTAGTACTGCCGTGATATGCTTGTGTCAATGATACCCCGAAGCTCAACTCCTCGGGAACAGGAGGCATCGAGAACAATATCCTTGTCACAAGAACATCGAAACAATCCCAGAATACTCGCGGGATCCTAAAAAAAATTTGGTGCAATTTTTGAAAATAGGAGAGACAAGAGTAGTCGTCAGGAGTCCTCACCAGAATGAAAAGAGATGAGGAGCAAACAGAAATCCTACTCTCCGATATAATATAGGACTCAAAACATTTTCAAGTGTGTGTCTAGACTCAACCGTCAACGATTCGATCAAACAGTGGGGGCTTCTAGGTCGGAGAAGGCTCTGAATACCAACTTGTAATGCCCAGGATGGGACTATACCTCCTACGTGTCGAGGCACGACTTAAAGGTATAAGCCCATCCTAGAATGATCTCAAGTTTGGTATCTTTGCACAACTCATGTAAAAGAGGGATTAAAATGCAAAAGGAGATAGTTGGCTTACACTCGCCACTTCACACAATACATTACATAAGCAAATCATCATTCAAAACATCACAACCCGACTACGGGTGAAGATCCAAAAGAAAGATACCAAAACAACATAAAGCCACAGGTCAGGATCGAATCCTAGTAGAAACCACTACTGATCGTCGAAACGTCACAAGCAAACAGCCAAACTCTTCATCGAGCTCCCGATGAAGTACTGATCCAACTCCTGCATCGAACTCGGCTGAACCTGCATCTGGTGTGGTGAAGTAACTGTGAGCCACAGAGGACTCAGCAATCCCGTTCCCGGGTAACACGACTATTTAAGCCTTGGGTGAGGACAAGGCTGAAGAAAGAATAAGAGGTGAAGGAACAAACAAGAGTCTGCAGCAGCAACTAGCACTAACTTACGTAAAAGAGAGCGAGAAGAGAAGAGCCTCGGTCGAAAGATGATCACGAAGTGATCCTAACTAAAGCCGGTCAAACATAACCCCACCGTGTTCAACTCCCGAATCCCTATTCGGAAATTGACAGTCACGGTACACACGCGGGTAGTGTATTGAAACATTGTGTCAAGTTATCTACAACCGGAATTAACAAGCTCCCATCTGCCACATAACTGCGGGCACGGCTTTCGAAAGTTCAAACCCTGCAGGGGTGTTCCAACTTGGCCCATCACAAGCCCACGATCCGCGAAGTCGCAACTCCATAGGTGGGAAGACCGGAGTATTCTCGGAATCCCGTGCTCAAGTTAAACCGAACTAAGGTAAGGCTAATCCAGCAAATCCTCCCGGCGTGTCGACACCCTGATAGGTAGCCGCGCGTATCTAGTCTCAGGACACGACCGGATGGGCGATTCTACAGGTTTTTACCAAACCTTGAGTTTCCTCGAGGTGGCCCCGCAGAACCCCCGTTTCGGACCAACACTCATGTGGAGCACTGGCCCGGGGGTTGAATTAAATTAAAAGGGATAGCTAGTCCACATGCAAGTTTTATTAGTTATTAGGCAAATAGTACCAAATGTTGGGACTTGCTGGAAAAGACTTAGCACTTAGCGGTTTATCAAGGGGGTCCCATACACCCCAACCGTGTTAGGAACGCATAATCAAGGAACATAACACCGGTTTATACGGTTCCTAACGGCATGAGTGGAACAAATCACCAAGCAAAAGGCTTAGCCTTCCACCCTTGCCAGTATATAGATGATTTCATTTTTAAGCATTTATATAGTGTGATATAACCCAACCAAACTTCATCATGAAGCAAGCATCTTCAATCTTCACCTGCAACTAACAATGCTATAAGAGGGGCTGAGCGAAGCGTACTTAGCCAAGCAACGGTTTGCATAGGTAGGGTGGTTAAACATGGCAATGGTTACAAGTAGGAGGCTGACAAGAAGAACATGGGCATCGAGGCAAGACTATAGAGCGGAACTACTAGCAATAGGCAAAGATAGTAATGGTATCCGGGTTCGGTCATCTTGCCTGGGAATCCACAGAGGGAGAAGAACGGATCCATGAAGTAGACGGAGCAACAGTCGAGCGAAACCTCACAACTCCGGAACGAAACCGAAGCTAACAAGAGAAGCAACCGGAAAGAAAAACAAACAACACGGTAAACACGCAAGCATAAACATGGCATACGATGCACAAACAAGTATGATGCATGTCCAGTTTAAATATGCGTGGCATGGCAAAATGCTCAAACAACACTACAAGTTAAGTGGAGCTCAATATGCAACGAGTTGCATATTGACAAAACACCACATTTAATTATTTAGTTGACTCTCGTTATTTACAAGACAAGATTAAATGTTTTTAGCATGGCAAGAGGTGAAGCATAAAGAAACTACACTAACTAGGCAATTTAAATGAGGCCGGAAATAACAATAACATATCCGGAAAATCCCCATGAGCATGTTTAGTAAATATAAGCAAACAACAATTAAACATTTAGGTTGTTAACATGATGCGGATGACATGATCAAGTTTTATGCAATTTTATTAAAAGGTTGACTTAAGAGGAAGACATGAAGTGTTTGTCACCGTGGTGGAAAGAAAAGAGTGCCACGGCAACGATTCCGAAAATGATGCCACGGCAACATATCGGTACCGATAACTCGTTGAGAGTCCGGTGCAAAAGATAGAATCGACGTGAGCGAGTCAAACGAGATGAAAGGTGGGGCGATCCCGTTACCGGGTTCCCACGAGTCGGCGACGAGGCAACCGAGGAACATGACAAAAGGTCGGAACGGCACGAAGCACACACGGGAGACATTCATACAACACAACAAGCATGCATCTCACGGGTCATCGTCTCGGTGTTATACCTTCGAAGCGTGCGTTTCGGGGCGGTTCGAGATCGTCGAGGGACGTAGTGGTAGTAGTTGTACACGGCCGTAGAGGGAAGTAGGCGTTCACGTTTCCGAAGAGGAAGTAGACGTTCTCATTTCTTCACCAAAGGTAGTCGTTCTCGTAGCGGTAGTTGTACTCGGGCGACGGTAGTGGAACACGTTGGCGTTCGTCGTGTAGGTGTACTCGGTCGTAGATGTACTCGTCACCGTAGCCGTTCGGTCGTCGTGGTACTTGGGGGGGTCTCGGCGACAGTAGTGGTACTTGGTCGTGGAACTTGCGTTTCTCCTCGTAGTCGTACACGGTTCTTGCGTAGCGGTACTTGTCTCGTCGACGGTAGGGGTACACGGCGACGGTAGTTGTACGGGTCCAAAAACAGAAATGTTTGCTGTTACATGGGTGCTTGACAAAACAAAATCAGCAACAAAACAAACAAAACAAGGGAGAAGCTACGGCCTCGGCGACGAAGCTGGAAAGGCCAGGGCCTTCGCTCGGAGCTGCTCATGGCCGCGGCCTTGACGATGCAGATGCGGGGCGGCCGGCGCTGCACGGACGAGGGAGCCGGGATGCTGGAGGTGCTGGTCCAGGCGCTGGCGACGCCGGGGCGCGGCTTGCGGTCGTCGGCGGGAGGCACTCGGGGAGGTCGGGGCGCCTGTGTTGCTGAAGCTGGAGGACGGAAGGCAGCAGGGCGAGGAGACCCAGGCGGGGCAGTCCTGGCCGGCCGAGCGGCGCGGCAAGGCAGTAGAGGAGGGGCGTGGGACCTGGCCGCGGCGCTGGACGGCGGCACGGCCGGAGGGGCCGTTTGGGGGCGAGGCGCAGGGCCTCTGGCTGACGCGCGGCGAAGGGAGGAACGGAAGGCGACCACGGCGAAGGGACGGGCGCGGCTCGCGGCGCGTGAGGTGCTCGCGCCTGGCCGGTCGAGCGGGGTCGTGAGGAGGGCTCAAGGGAGAGGGAGGCCCCGGTGAGGCTGCACTGCAGGCCTCGGGCGCGGCGGAGGGAGTCGTGCTGGCCGGTCGGGCTCCTGGAGGCGCTGGGGATGCGCGAGGACGGAGGAAGCCGAGGGGAGTGGCGCCACGGCGAGGCGAGAACCAGGCGAGGCGAGGCCCTGGAGGGCGCGCTCGGGGAGCTGCAGGCCGCGGCTGAGGTCGAATGCAGAAGAGGAGGAGGGGCCGCGCGAGAGAAGCGGGACTGGGTCGGGCGCTGCGGGAAAAACGGGCAGAGCGCTGCGGGGAAGAGGGAAGAGGGAAATCGGGATCGGGGAAAAACTCCTGGCGGCGCTGAGGGGGGCTCGAGGGAACATGAGGGAGTGCGGCTAGGGTTAGCCAGTCGGCTTGGGCCTCGGGCCGGCCTGGGAGAGAAGCGGGCCGCTGGAATGAAAGGGAGGCTGCAGCAGGAGAGGGGCCAGGGAAGGCTGGAGAGAGGCCCAAGAGGCTGCACTTCTTTCTTTTTTTTATTTCTTAGCAGAAACAAAAGAGAAGAACGAAAAAAAAGGAGGGGGTTAGGGAAAAGATAGCACATGGGAGCATTTTTCTCGGGCATCATAAAATGAGCAAGGACCGAGAAAAATAGAAAATGCATGATCGGAAAATAATTCAAACATATTTGAATTTAATTCAAATAGTTTGAACTAAGACTTGATTATTGAAGTCTCCAAAAATGTTCAAATTTTTGGAGGAACCTCGAAACAACGGAAAAGAATTATTGGCAAGGTTTTGAAGGAGAAGCTCGAAGTGAAAAGACATGGGGAAATTATGCAAGTGTGTTATGGTGATTCCGAAGCAATGGAATAATTAATAAATATAGCTCCCTAAATATTGAGAGGCTTTTATATGTTTTAAAGAGAAGACATCCTTCCCTCGATTTAAATGGACCGAAGGTCCACACGATTTATTTAGGTTGAGATGCAAAATAAAATGACATGATGGCATGATGACATGATGCAATGCAAAAAATAAATAACACAAGCACAAAAGAACACACGGGAAACCCGGAACATCTGGAATCTTCGGGAATCTTCTGGAATCTTCTGGGACGTCGGTCTCGGGCGTCACAAAAGTGGACAGAAAAAGAATCAACTCAAAATCACTTTTAGTTTAAAAGATATTAAGGTTTCTGTCTAGGGACCCATCTGTAATGAAACAGAAAAGATCCAGGGGCTAGAACAGAAAAGGACAAAGCGAACCGGTACGCAGTGCGTCACCCGTAGAGAGAAAACGCACTTTGCTAAAATACGCCAGCAGAAAACGGTTTGAGGGGGAGAGGTGAGAGACTGACAGAGGGACCCCACCTGTCAGGTTTGAAAAAAGGAAATAGAGCCGCGCCGGCGCCGGTGCTGCGATGATCGCCGGCGACGATCCACGGCGAGATAGGGGGGGAGTGGTACCTATGGCTTCACGGCGGTCTTCCGTGTCGAACGGTGGTGGAGTTGGGTGCCGGCGAGTCCCACGTCGACGGCGAGCTTATCTCCGGCGGACGGCGGCTCGGGTGTTCGTGGACCTCGTCGGAGAAGGTTTCTGGAGAGAAATTGGGTTGGGGTTAGGACTAGGTGGATGCCAGGGTACTACGTTCAAGTTCACGGCGGCGGAGGAGCCCTCACCGGAGTGAACGGAGCTGGAGCCCGAGGCGGAGGTAGCTGGCCGGAGCCGGGGAAGAAAAGCCTCTCGGGGCTCTTCCCGAGGTTGGGCGCGGTCTAGGGAAGTAGTGGAGGCGTGTGTGCTCGAGCACGAGCTCGGGGGTGCCTTTTATAGGCGGCTCGAGGTGGCTGCCGCGAACGGATAAATCCGGCGAGGCAATTACGGCGCTGCAATGGTCGGACGGCGGGGCTAGGGGCTTGAGCATCATCTATGATCTGTAGGAGCTCCATTCCCGCGCTTAACTTAGCAGTAGAGGTGGAGTTACGGCCTGCCCTCGACGGAACGGCCGCGCGGCTTGTCGGCAGCAAAAACGGCGCTCTGCGCGTGCCAGGCCATGGCGACGGTATGTCAGGCATGCGTTGGCTGTGGGGAGGGACACGCGGAGCACTGGGATGGTCTGGGCGGCGCGAAATGGCGTGGAGCTGCGGCGTTGCTTCTGTCAGCCGCCACGGGCGGCGCTGTGGCCGTGGCAGCCGCCGGCGCGGTCGGGCCAGGGCGCCACCGACGCCCAAAAATGGCCAAGCGACCGTGCAGCGCAAGGATAAGGAGAAGCTGCAGTGCAGCGTCGAGCCAAGGGAGCACAGACGAGCTTTGTCGCTGCGCTGAAGGATTCTGACAAAACTGACGGAACTGACGAAGTGTAGGCAGTTTCAGTTACAGTTCTGAATTTGACAGAACAGTGTAGGCTAGGTGTTTGATGAATTGATTCTAGTATTTGTGCAATGTCTCTGGAGCTGATTTTTGGTGGAGTGGCCTCTTGATGTATCTAGAGGCTGCATGATTTTTCACAGAATTTTTGGAAGAAGATAAATATGAATTTCACCAAATTTTGCAAATCTGGTCCAAACTTGCAGCAGGTGAAATTTGAAAATTTTGAACTATGGACCAGTGAAGCAAGATGGATCTAGGTTGTGGGTACTAAGGACTATTTAGGATAGTTGGTTTCGAGTCAAATAACTAGATGAAAATGGTGGCTCCTTTGCAAATCATCAAGGTCCACTATAAAAGACAAAATTTGTTTTGGAGTGAAATAAATAGAAGAAAAATCCCAATAAGGTTCAAACTTACTGGAATTGATGAAAGACTTGCCCTTAGGTGTGGAGAGGGTCTTGGAGAGAAATATTTCTGTTGGGATCATGGCAAGATGAAGGTTGCAGGGGAGATAAGTCCAAGGTTAAACTTGAGAGATTCAAAACAAGAAGGGGAGAATTCAAACAACCACCTTTGAAACTCAACTTGTGCTTGAGCCAAACACAAGGGGAAAACTTCAAGGCCAAAAACCAAGCTTGAGAAGACTCACCAACTTAGGCCAGAAAGGATTTTAGAAGGGTTTTAAGAGAAGCTCAAACAACTCTTTTCCAAAAAAGGGCAGAAGTTTGAAAGAAAAACCAACTCAAAAATTTGGGGTGTTACAGTGGAACTGTGGGTTATGGGCCCACCATGCAGGTTAAAAATTTGAAGCGGTGCTGACTTCTTGCACGGTTAGGATAGCAATGTACGTCAAAGGCTAGCATGTCAGTCATGTTGGCAACAATCATTGGTACCAAGTGCGAGGGACGAAGATAACCATTTTCCTGCTCATTGAACGAGGCGGACCAATAGGCAAAGTTCTCGTACATCGATGGTTACCGGAATGCCAGCAACCATAGCAACAGGGTCTTACTGACATGGTTGTACACCAAGGTGTTTACACAAGCAGGAGAATATTATTGCTTAGATCATATAGGTCACAAGAAAGGTTAAACAAAACAATAGAAAGGAAAACGTGTTTAAACACACATTTTAGGGGTATATCCTTCCCAAGGACAAGCAGAGCATGATATCCATGAGAAGATATAATGTAGAAAACCCTTTAGGTAACGGGAGAAAAATTTCATGACATTACCCATACAACATTGTTTGGATAATTGAGAATGTAGAAAACCCTTTAGGTAAGGGGAGGGAAATATCATGAAATTGGGCTTCAAATGTTCTTGTTTAAAATTGGAGTACCACAGACATGCTTCGAGATAGCATTGACATGGTCTTGAAGCAAAGGTCGGACTTCAGATACATACAGGATCCACCTGGAACAACTTATAGAATAAGTCATACAATTTCAATGGAAAGATAAGATTTTGGCCGACGGTCTTAGCAACACTTCATGAGATATCCATAAACATGCATTTTCACAATTAAGTGAACAAGGTTGCATTGGACACACCAAAGTATATAATGAAGTATGTTCGAGGAGAACATCTACAGTTAAACTTGAACGAAAATGCAACTGGAATTATGGACCACGTAGCACGATCAATGCTAGGGTGGTGATTCATTAATCAATAGTCTAAGAATGAACTGTCGACCATTAACTTCAAGGAAATACGGTTGCTAGATGTACAGGATCCAAGTAGCACCATTCACTTGTTGGTATCCCACTTAGAATCAATACGGGGACCAAGAAAGAATGGTGATGGCGAGAAGTATCATTGTATCAAGAATTTCTTAAGAGGTGGTGAAACTCACACAACATCCTTGACAAAAAGGCAGTAATACTTCAACGTAGATCATAATACAAGCTTCATAGAAAGGAACTCAAGGTACTACACATAACATGAACATGTTTGTGTTGGAAGGAAGTCAACAATGTTGTCGATGATAACACCAATCATCGAGGGGTGAGGATGGTATTTCTCATCATGTGTTTAATTGATATACTGGGAGAGCTCAGAATGTTGATGATGATCATGACACATTTGTCGAGATGTTTCCTGAAGATGTAATAGATCATCGACGGCATCAATTAAAAGGACGGTGAAGCAAAAGGTTATTGGAACAACAATTAAGATGTAAGGTCAGGATCAATCTAGTTGTTCATGGTGAAACGGTATGACGAAGAAGCTTAACATAAGCTTAGCTCATCGTCAAAATTGTGACGCCCGGATAATCAAGCTATAGTAAACCTCTGTTAATGATGCCACGTCGCCGCGGTTACTGTTACTAATCCCACGTTAGTTCAGAATGAATCCAAATTCAAATTTTAATTAAAGACAAACAACAAAAGTTTTCAAACAGTAAAACTAAAATGTTCTAAATGAGCCAAATAATACATAATAAATATTAGTGGGGACACCACATTTTTATAAAGTGTTTAAATGCTCTAAAATAAATAAACAATGGTTATAACAATTCATTAAATACCTTTTATAAATTATAGGGTAAACAACTAATTTATTTAGTGCCAAATTATCTGTGGCAGAAGTATAAATAGTTATACTAATGTAGAAACTGTTTTTATGTTTTTTAGAATTAAAAATAAATTAGAAAACTATTAAACGTAGATAGAAAAAATAAAAATAAAAAG
>LR738710.1:156003358-156058690 GCA_902687465.1 Secale cereale
CCCCCCTCAACAGGGCCTCGGCCTAGTAGGCCGCTAGGCTGGCCCAGTCGCGCCTCTACATATCACCCCACCCCGCAACCCTAGCCCACTATCCCTCCACTCGCCTCCACGATCCCCTTTCCCTCCCCATCCCGATCGGGATCGAGATCGGGCCAACGCCCGGTCGCCGGCCCCGATCACCGTGCTCCCTTGCGACCCCGCCTCCTCGTGCGACCCGCACGACCGCCGACCATGGAGGCCCGGTGCTGGCCCGCAGCTTCTCCACCAGTGGTCGTCGTCCCCGCGCCGCGCCCCATGCCCTTTGCTCTGCCTCGCGCTTGCCGGCCCGTCCAGCCGCCGGACCTCGCCGGCAGGGCCCCTCTGGCTCCCTTGGCCCCCCTACACGCTCCAATGTGAGCTCATCTCCTCTCCTCTCCCCCTTGACCCCTCTGTCTTCCGCCGTAGGAAGCCACCCGCGCCGCCTGAACTCCGGCCAGTGGTCGTGGTCACCGCGACCGTGACCGCATCCCGTCCCGCGCTACGCTCTTCGGCTCGCGGTTCATCACGCTCTGGCCGTGCCCTGGTCGCTCTGCTCCGCACCAGCTCCCAGATCCCCGCCGCCGCGTGTTGCGCAGCCGCCCTCTGCCCCGCGCCTTGTCCTCCACTCGCCGCCGCCTGTCGCCTAGCCCCGGCCGCGCCTCACGTCCCACCTGCCACGGCTCCCTCTGCTCCGCCAGTCCACCAGCTCACCGGGCCAATCCCGTACTCCGCCGCCCCGCTGCGGCCGGCCCCCGATTCACGGCCACCGGTGCCAAGCCGAGCGGCCGCCACCGCCGCTCGCCTCCCGTGCGCAGCTCCCCTGCCCGCGTCGTCCACCGTCCGCCGCGCTGCTCGGGGTCGCTCCCAACTGCGGTTGGACTGGGCGGGTGCCTGGTCGGGCGACCGCAACCGGCCCCCATTCGGCCATAACCCGCTAGGGCCTTTGGCCCGTTGACAGCTGGGGCCCAGCCCAGAAAGTTAAAAAAACATTAATAAAAATAAAAATAATAAAATTAATAAATTAAAAATAAAAGAAATAAATAAATATTAAAAGTATTAATTAACTAATTAAATAATTACTTAATTAACTTAGTTAATTCTGTTTAGATTAACCTAATCACTAATTAGTATAATTAACTCTGTTTAGTTAGTCTTAGACAATGACAGCTGGGACCACACGTCAGTTTGACCCAGTCAACGTCATGTTGACTGCTGACATCATGCTGATGTCATGATGACGTCAGCATACACTATTCTGGATAATGTCTAATTAAAATAATTCAAAAAATTCAAAAAATGATTAAATCTTTTAAAATTAATATAAAATAAACTGTAGCTCGGATGGAAAAACTTTGTACATCAAAGTTGCTCAGAACAACGAGACGAATCCGAATACGCGGTCCGTTCGTCCGCCACACACCTCTATCATACCGAACATACAACATTCCTCCTTCGGTTCATCTGTCCGAAAACGCTGAACACCGGGAATACTTTCCCGGATGTTTACCCCCTTCGTCGGTATCACCTCCCACCGCTTTAGGCCACCCCTAGCACCACGTATTGATGTGTTATGTTTTGTTATGCTTTTGATTGCTATGTTATTTATTGTGTTCCCCCTCTGTTACTTCCTTTCCGGTAGACCCTGAGACGATGCCGATGCCACTGTGTTCGACTACGTCGACGACGACCGCTCCTTCTTGCCAAAGCAACCAGGCAAGCCCCCCCCCTTAATCACCGGATATCGCCCTCTCTTATTCTTGCATTAGATTTGCTAGTGTTGATGATATGATAGCTCCTATTCTGTTGCATAGCATGTCATTGTTGCTACCACTGTTGATACCTTACCTGCTATCCTAATGCTTAGTATAGGATGCTAGTATTCCATTAGTGGCCCTACATTCTTGTCCGTCTGCCATGCTATACTATCAGGTCGTGATCACTCGGGTGGTGATCACGGGTATATTCTATACTATTACATACTCATGATAATGATTCGGATATGGGGGCTGAAGGGGCAGGTGGTTCCACACAGGTAGTGGTGGGCCTGGGTTCCCGACAGCCCCCTGTTGGTTACTTCGTGGCGGGGCGACAGGGCGGGTTGCTATCACCTAGGAGACAGGTGGGCCTGGCCCTGGTCGTTGTTTGCGGTTATTTCATAATAACACGTTTAACAGGATCTTGGTACTTGATCTGAGTCTGGCCATTGGCCTATACGCACTAACCAGCTACGTGGGAATAGTTATGGGCACTCGACGTCGTGGTATCAGCCGAAGCCTTCTTGACGTCAGCGACTTAGCGGCGCGCGCCAGATTGGACCGGAACGCCTACTCTGGTATTAGGAGAGGCTAGGTCTGCTTACCGGCCGCCCAGCAACATGCAGGTGTGCATTGGGCGATGGGCCCAGACCCCGTGCGCTTAGGGTTTAGACCGATGTGTTGACCTCTCTATTGTGCTTAGGTAGGGCTGCGACATGTTGATCTTCCGAGGCCGGGCATGACCCTGAAAGTGTGTCCGTCCAAATGGGATCGAGCGTGCTGGGTTATGTGGTGCACCCCTGCAGGGAAGTTAATCTATTCGAATAGCCGTGTCCCTCGATAAAAGGACGACCCGGAGTTGTACTCTGACCTAATGACAACTAGAACTGGATACTTAATAAAACACACCCAGACAAGTTCCAGATACAACCCGGTGAACGCTTTCTCAAAGGGCGACGAGGGGAGGATCACCGGGTAGGATTATGCTATATGATGTTACTTGGTGAACTCTTCAGCTACTCAAGACGGAGGCTGTCTGAAGCTTTGTTACTTGTTACTTTTCCATCTTCTCTCTTCTTCTGCTGCAAGATGGAGGTGGCCAGAAGCGTAGTCTTTGATTGGATTACCTATCCCCCTCTTATTCTGGCATTCTGCAGTTTAACCCACATATATTACCCCTTTACACAGATACCATTGCATATGTAGTGTAGATCCTTGCTTGCGAGTACGTTGGATGAGTACTCACGGATGCTTTGCTCCCCATTTTCCCCCTTCTTTCTTTTTTCTGGTTGATGCAACCAGATCGGTGGAGTCCTGGAGCCAGAGGATCCCAATGATGTTTCTACATGGAGTTCGGCTTTGAGGAGTAGTTAGGAGGTCCCAGGCAGGAGGCCTTGCCTTTTTTATCGTTGTTACTTTTGTGCTAGCCTTCTTAAGGCAAACTTGTTTAACTTATGTATGTACTCAGATATTATTGCTTCCGCTGACTCCTGTGTATTCGAGCTTTTGTATTCGAGCCCTCGAGGCCCCTGGCTCGTAATATAAAGCTTGTATTATTATAATTTGTGTCTAGAGTTGTGTTGTGATATCTTCCAGTGAGTCCCTGATCTTGGTCGTACACATTTGCGTGCATGATTAATGTACGGTCAAATCGGGGGCGTCACAAGTTGGTATCAGAGCCGACTGCCTGTAGGAATCCCCCTTTCCAACTCCTTGGCCGAAGTTGAGTCTAGTCTTCGCAAAACAAATTGTCTAACTTGTTGTGTGGCTTACGGGCCCACAGCACCAATGGGTGGTGTTAGGATCTTTTATTCCTCTTCTATGTTGTGGGATTCTGATCTCTCTTCTATTCGGATTAAAAGATTTTACTAACACTGACTCTAGGTTCTCGTAACTATTTCTCTCGGCGAGCCCTCATTCCGGAAGATCACCTGCTTCGTCAGAAGATTCTGAGGATATCCCTCGATATTTTTCCGAGATCCTTGTGCTCATCGCCTTTGCAATTCACTGCCACCGATATATCCCTATGGATATTTGCATGCACTTGTCATTATCATGATCATTCCTCGTCGCTCTTGTTGTTACAAGATGCCTCGAAAGTCCGTTGTCCCGAGAATCCTTTGAGTTTAATGTCTTGCGATTTTATTTCACGTGAAAACCCTTACGGTTATTTCCTCACATTTATCGAGGATCCGTTCTTCTCGATTGCTCATGTGTCTCACAAATTCTTTCATGCTTGCATTATGGTTAATTCCATACGACTAGTAGTCTTCGATTAACATCCCTTGTCTTAGCCATTTTGAGCCTATTGATTCAATATGTGCGTATGCACGCAGTTATCAGGTTATCCTTTTTAAAATTATCCTTCTGGCTCAAACGTCATTCCAGACAAGAGTTTGTTCTCGACAATTCAAACCTTCATTGATTGTCCAACTAAGTGTTTTCAACTTATCCATCCTTGATCAGAGCGTCTGCTTTTGATCCATCGTTTTGGAAACCATAATGTCTTTCTAATTAAGCATCAGACTAATCAAGTGATTCTTGAATCTGACGCCTTTGTATTCTTTCTTCCTCTAAGTGAGTACCGATACTCACATCAGCTCCATTGTGTATTGCCCGATTCATTGTTGGATTGTTATCCGACAGTGTCCTTCATATTCAATCACCTTGTGAGTTCTTCCCCTGATACATAATGCCTTTGGTAAATTGTATTCTCTGCTTGGCCAACCATGCTCTGCTTTCGAGCTTGTGTTTTTACTTTTGGAACTTGAGGTATATGTTACTAAGACGCCCGATGAGTTGAACCTATGCCTTCCCCTAATCCATGAGAACCCGAAAGTTTTCTCTAGTCATATTCTTCTGGTGTTCTACCAGATAAAATTCCAACACTACGATTTTATCAAGGCGAGAGGTGAATGAAATAATATGCATTAAAGAACTGGGAGTCGACCTTGAACTTTGTGTTCATGCCCATGAAAATGATGTAGACCGTCTCGGAAGCTTCTTGCAAAATGATTGTCCAGCTGTATGATTCTTTCGGTACTCTTGAATTGATTCCTTACAGTTATGGTTCCGACCATGCTGTCCTGATCTAATATATCTGATGGGAATTCATTCCAGTGCCTTGTCTACTTTTGGCAAGGTTGAAGTATCTACTATCATAGGTCAATGATCCGGTTCTACTTCTATCATGTTCTACCTTCGAGTATTACCCCCTGGTAGCTCGAAGATGTCTTGCCATTGCACCACATCTTACTAAGTTTGTTGAAGTAATGTCTTTCCATGTCGTAATCACTCTACGGGTTTTGGGTTGTTGTCAACCGAGGACACCGACTAGTGAAATTATTCCGCGCTACAAATCAAATACCCCTAGTATTTTTACGGGGAAATTCTGAACTCAATCTGGTCATTCCTAGACTATCGGTTGCATCCTAGTCTTGCTATCTTTGACTGTGCTACCTCGTCCTTCTCTGGTGCACGAATTCTTCAGTGTGTGAGCACGACTTACGTTGAGCTTTCAATATCAGGTTGCTTGTCTTGAAAGGCAACTTTGGTTCCGAGCTTGCATCTTATATATTGATCCTATAACTTGCCACTTCGTCATTCCCATGCTTGTTGCCCTTGTTGTTTGATTGCATCCTCCTGAAACCTCCCGGCAAAGGTGTCGGATCACCTTCAACACTTTGACTTCTTCCGAGATGTCAACTGTGTTCATGATGAGAAATACCCTCCTTGCCCTCGATGATTTTTATTATCATCGGCAACACCCTTGACTTCCTCTCATCGCGAACTTGTCCACATTATGAGTACAACTTGCTCTCCAGCTAGTGTTGTGTGTGCATTGAAGTATTACTGTCTTCTATGTCGAGAATGTTGTGGGGATTGCTTCACCTCTTAGAAATTCTCGGTATGAAGGTACTTCTCATCATCACCATTCTTCCTTGGTCCCCGTGTTGCTTTTGATCGGGATACCAATATGCTAACGATGCTGCTCGACTTCTGTACTTCTAGCAACCCTATTGCTTTTAAGTTAACGATCGATAGTTTGTTATTAGACTGTTAGTTATTGAATCGTCACTCTAACATTGATCTTGCTACCTAAGGTCATATTTTGGGCACACCTTCCAACTAATGATTAATGGTGTATGTTTCCTCGAGCATACAACATTATATCATTTCAATTGACAAGTGTCATCTTCTTGTTCACATTATTGTGGAAATCCATCTGTTTGGAATTGTCGATGAATTGTACCTGAGCCCATCAGCTACCTCCTCGTCCTCTCCTTGGTTTAATGATGAACTATTGTTTCAGGAACCCGCTCCCATAGTTCATTTCCCGAGAATCTTGCAATGTTATTTCGTCGATTTGTGTTGCACCTTTTCTTCTCGAACATCATGAGTCTGACGTATCATGACACCAATCGAATCTGAATCTTGGTCAGATATGATGGTTGGGACAACTTTCCAGTAGTTATATTGTTGGTCCTTTGATGATCTGGTAATATGATGTCATGCCTAGCACCCCTGGCTGGAGGACCTATCATTATAATCTCTTTTGCAAGGATAACCATTCTTCCAGGAGGACATTGTAAGACTTATCTTATAAGTTGCTCCTGATGGATCATTTGTGTATCCAAAGTCTGACCCTTGATTGAAAAACCATATCATTGCTACCTCGGAGCATGACAATGATACCCCGCTCATCAACAAGAACATTGGAGGCGCGATGCTAAGTGTTTCTTGGTCAGTTATCCAAACACCGTTGTATGAGTAACATCTTGATTAATCCTTGCCTCTTTATCTGAATGATTGGGTACTTGCTATCCTACCTTGTATGCCATGCTCTGCTTGTCCATGGGAAGGATATACTCCTAATAATCGCGTGTAATCACAATTTTCCTTTCCATTTGTTTGTTGAACCTTTCTTTGATCTACATATAATCTAAGCAGTAATAATTTCTGCTTATGTAAACACCTTTGTATACAACTCTGTCAGTGAGAACCTGTTACTATTGTTCATAACATTCCGGTAACCACCGATGGATGAGAACCTTGCCTATTGGCCCGCCTTGTTTAAACAAGCGAGAAAATGGTTCTCTTCGTTATCCGTCCTTGGTACCGACATTGTTGCCGACATAGCTGACAAGCTATGCACTAACACGCCTCCCTATCGCGGTTGTGCAAGATGTCACCACCCTTCCTATTTTCAACCCACATGGTGGGCCCATAAACCACAGGTCCAATGGATCGAAACCTGACTCTTCTTTACAACCCGGATTCTAATGTATCTTTTTCACCCCGTTTCGCATGTGATTCACGAGCTAATTTCTATACCATTATTCATCCTGAAATCAAACACCATGTTATTCCCATTATTCAAGCCCTTATTCCAGTTTCTGTCTAGGCATCGAATGATTGCCTGCCCATTTGAAACTTTCATACCATCGTATATTGCACTCAACAAATTCACAGAAATACAACTCGTGGGGTACCTCATGTATTTCCCATTGAGTTCACCGTCAGATGCCCAGCTTTGTGGAGATGCGTTCTTCCGGAGTTTTTCCCCCTGGTCGAGTTCGTAGGACGATGGAGATCCTGAAGAAAGGATGACGACTTGATCATGATGACCAGAAACAGAGAAATGAAGACATCAACGCAAGGAGTCAACCTCTTCGAGAAGGGCAACCAAGACCAAGAAGACTCGTTAGAGTCCCATAACCAGAACTTTCCCCCTTACTCCGCCTCTTAAATCTCGGGACGAGATTTCTTGTAGTGGAGGAGAATTGTGATGCCCGGATAATCAAGCTATAGTAAACCTCTGTTAATGATGCCACGTCGCCGCGGTTACTGTTACTAATCCCACGTTAGTTCAGAACAAATCCAAATGCAAATTTTAATTAAAGACAAACAACAAAAGTTTTCAAACAGTAAAACTAAAATGTTCTAAATGAGCCAAATAAAACATAATAAATATTAGTGGGGACACCACATTTTTATAAAGTGTTTAAATGCTCTAAAATAAATAAACATTGGTTATAACAATTTATTAAATACCTTTTATAAATTATAGGGTAAACAACTAATGTATTTAGTGCCAAATTATCTGTGGTAGTAGTATAAATAGTTATACTAATGTAGAAACTGTTTTTATGTTTGTTTTAGAATTAAAAATAAATTAGAAAACTATTAAACGTAGATAGAAAAATAAGAAAAATAAAAAGGAACAAAAAAAGAGAACCCCCCCCCCTCAAAAGGGCCTCGGCAGGCCGCTAGGCTGGCCCAGTCGCGCCTCTACATACCACCCCACCCCTCAACCCTAGCCCACTATCCCTCCACTCGCCTCCACGATCCACTTTCCCTCCCCATCCCGATCGGGATCGAGATCGGGCCAACGCCCGATCGCCGGCCCCGATCCCCGCGCTCCCTTGCGTCCCCGCGTCCTCGTGCGACCTGCACGGCCGCCGACCATGGAGGCCCGGTGCTGGCCCGCAGCTTCTCCACCAGTGGTCGTCGTCCCCGCGCCGTGTCTCATGCCCTCTGCTCTGCCTCGCGCCTGCCGGCCCATCCAGCCGCCGGACCTCGCCGGTAGGGCCCCTCTAGCTCCCTTGGCCCCCCTACACGCTCCAATGTGAGCTCATCTCCTCTCCTCTCCCCCCTCGACCCCTCTGTCTTCCGCCGTAGGAAGCCACCCGCGCCGCCTGAACTCCGGCCAGTGGTCGTGGTCACCGCGACCGTGACCGCATCCCGTCCCGAGCTACGCTCTCTGGCTCGCGGTTCATCGCGCTCCGGCCGTGCCCTGGTCGCTCTGCTCCGCACTGGAGCCCAGATCCCCGCCGCCGCGTGCTGCGCAGCCGCCCTCTGCCCCTCGCCTTGTCCTCCACTCGCCGCCGCCTGCCGCCTAGCCCCGGCCGCGCCTCACGTCCCACCTGCCACGGCTCCCTCTGCTCCGCCAGTCCACCAGCTCGCCGGGCCGATCCCGTACTCCGCCGCCCCGCTGCGGCCGGCCCCCGATTCACGGCCACCGGTGCCAAGCCGAGCGGCCGCCACCGCCGCTCGCCTCCCCAGCGCAGCTCCCCTACCCGCGTCGTCCACCGTCCGCCGCGCCGCTCGGGGTCGCTCCCAGTCGCGGTTGGGCTAGGCGGGTGCCTGGTCGAGCGACCGCAACCGGCCCCTGTTCGGCCGTAACCCGCTAGGGCCTTTGGCCCGTTGACAGCTGGGGCCCAACCCTAGAAAGTTAAAAAAAACATTAATAAAAATAAAAATAATAAATTAAAAATAAAAGAAATAAATAAAAATTAAAAGTATTAATTAACTAATTAGTTAATTACTTAATTAACTTAGTTAATTCTGTTTAGATTAACCTAATCACTAATTAGTATAATTAACTCTCTTTAGTTAGTCTTAGACAATGACAGGTGGGACCACACGTCAGTTTGACCCACTCAACGTCATGTTGACTGCTGACGTCATTTGTTGACGTCATGATGACGTCAGCATACACTATTCTGGATAATGTCTAATTAAAATAATTAAATAAATTCTAAAAATGATTAAATCTTTTAAAATTAATATAAAATAAACCATAGCTCGGATGGAAAAACTTTGTACATCAAAGTTGCTCAGAACGACGAGACAAATCCGTATACGTGTCCGTTCAGCCGCCCCACACCTCTATCATACCGAACATGCAACATTCCTCCTCCGGTTAATCTGTCCAAAAACGCTGAACACCGGGAATACTTTCCCGGATGTTTCCCCCCTTCGTCGGTATCACCTCTCACCGCGTTAGGCCACCCCTAGCACCACGTATTGATGTGTTATGTTTTTTTATGCTTTTGATTGCTATGTTATTTATTGTGTTCCCCCTTCGTTACTTCCTTTCCGATAGATCCTGAGACGATGCCGATGCCACTGTGTTCGACTACGTCGACGACGACCGCTCCTTCTTGCCAAAACAACCAGGCAAGCCCCCCCCCCTTGATCACCAGATATCGCCCACTCTTCTCTCTTATTCTTTCATTAGATTTGGTACTGTTGATGATTCGATAGCTCCTATTCGGTTGCATAGCCTGTCATTGTTGCTACCACTTTTGATACCTTACCTGCTATCCTAATGCTTAGTATAGGATGCTAGTATTCCATCAGTGGCCCTACATTCTTGTTCGTCTGCCATGCTATACTATCGGGCCGTGATCACTCGGGTGATGATCACGGGTATATTCTATACTATTACATACTCATGATAATGATTCGGATATGGGGGCTGAAGCGGCAGGTGGTTCCACACAGGTAGTGGTGGGCCTGGGTTCCCGATAGCCCCATGTTGGTTACTTTATGGCGGGGCGACAGGGCGGGTTGCGACCACCTAGGAGATAGGTGGGCCTGGCCCTGGTCGTTGTTCATGGTTATTTCGTAATAACATGTTTAACGGGATCTTGGTATTTGATCTGAGTCTGGCCATTGGCCTATACGCACTAACCAGCTTCGTGGGAATAGTTATGGGCACTCGACGTCGTGGTATCAGCCGAAGCCTTCTTGACGTCAGCGACTTAGCGGCACGCACCGGATTGGACCGGACGCCTACTCTGGTATTAGGAGAGGCTAGGTCTGCTTACCGGCCGCCCTTGCAACGTGCAGGTATGCATTGGGCGATGGGCCCAGACCCCCGTGCGCTTAGGGCTTAGACCGGCGTGCTGACCTCTCTGTTGTGCTTAGGTAGGGCTGCGACGTGTTAATCTTGCGAGGCCGGGCATGACCCTAGAAAGTGTGTCCGGCCAAATGGGATCGAGCGTGCTGGGTTATGTGGTGCACCCCTGCAGGGAAGTTAATCTATTCGAATAGCCGTGTCCCTCGGTAAAAGGACGACCCGGAGTTGTACTCTGACCTCATGACAACTAGAACTGGATACTTAATAAAACACATCCAGACAAGTTCCAGATACAACCCGGTGATCGCTTTCTCACAGGGCGACGAGGGGAGGATCACCGGGTAGGATTATGTTATACGATGTTACTTGTTGAACTCTTCAGCTACTCAAGACGGAGGCTGCCAGAAGCTTTGATACTTGTTACTTTTCTCTCTTCTACTGCTGCAAGATGGAGGTGGCCAGAAGCGTAGTCTTCGATTGGATTAGCTATCCCCCTCTTATTCTAGCATTCTGTAGTTTAACCCACATATATTACCCCTTTACACAGATACCATTGCATATGTAGTGTAGATCCTTGCTTGCGAGTACTTTGGATGAGTACTCACGGTTGCTTTGCTCCCCCTTTTCCCCCTTCTTTCTTCTTTCTGGTTGATGCAACCAGATCGGTGGAGTCCAGGAGCCAGAGGATCCCGATGATGTTTCTACATGGAATTCGGCTTCGAGGAGTAGTTAGGAGGTCCCAGGCAGGAGGCCTTGCCTTTTCGATCGTTTTTACTTTCGTGCTAGCCTTCTTAAGGCAAACATGTTTAACTTATGTTTGTACTCAGATATTATTTCTTCCGCAGACTCTTGTGTATTCGAGCTTTTGTATTCGAGCCCTCGAGGCCCCTGGCTTGTAATATAAAGCTTGTATTATTTTAATTTGTGTCTAGAGTTGTGTTGTGATATCTTCCAGTGAGTCCCTGATCTTGGTCGTACACATTTGCGTGCATGATTAGTGTACGGTCAAATCGGGGGCGTCACAAAAATTGTGCTCCGAGATGAAGGACCAAGTAGCACAGTTAAAAATTAGGATGATAATGATGTAGACAATCGGGCTAGGAATGACATGATCGAGTTTAAATTTTCCAGCAACAATTACCATGCGTAGTGAGCCTTAGAATGGACTCCGGTCACTTGTCGGAGTTCTCGAGTGAAGAACAACTCAAACCCGGGGAACAAATGAAATTAGTGAGAAGTAATACTTGATGAAGAACTCATAAGAAGCTATGCAGTCCTGTGATATTCTCGAGATACCAGGGGGTAATACTCCACGGCATAACAAAGTAAAAGTTGGACTGGTGTATTGATCTGAAGAAGACAAGTGCTTTAATTTGACCGAGAAAGGGGATCAAAGAAGGTCAATATGACCAAAACCACGATTTCTAAAGACCAAATCCCAGATATAAGATGAACCTATACCAAGGGAATAATTATTGTTGCGAGGTCGACTCCCACTTCTTCAATGCATAACCCTTTGTTCATTTCTCACTTTCGATGGAGTTGTAGGTGTTGAAATTTTATCTGGCAAAACACCAAAAGAGTATGACTCATGAAAACTCTCGGGTTCACACGGATCGGGAAGGCATAGGTTCAACCCATAGGGGGCATCTTAGGAACATATACCGCAAACTTCAAGAGTAAATAGCACAAGCTCAAAGGTAGAGCATGGTTGTCTAGAGTAGAGGATACGATTTACCAAAAGCATTATGTATCACTAGAAGAACTCATAAGATTTTTTTAAATTGAAGGACACTGCCGGATAACAATCCAACAAAAGATCCGATGTGAGTATCGGTACTCAACCAGAGGAAGAAAGAATGCAAAGTCATCAAATTATCAAAGTATCTGAATAATTTGTCGCTTAAATATAAATGACTTATGATTTCCAGATTGGCGTATCAGAATCAGATGCTCTGATCAACTACAAGTAAGTTGAATAGACTAGATCGACAATCAATTAAGGTTTGCCTTGCCGATAACTAGCTCATGTCCGGTGTGCCGTCTGAGCCAACGGGACAAAATCTAGTTTCGACTGGTGATTGCGACCATTCACAAACATATCGAATCAAGGGCTCAAAATACCAATGGCAAAGGATACTAATGAACATTGCTAGAGATATGGAAAGTAAGCATAATGCAAGCAGACAAGTATTTGCAGAGTAATAGTTGGAAGAGGATTATCAGAAGATCAGATAGTATTTCAAAGTATCTTGTGAATCATATGAACAACTAGTAATGAACAATTCCTCGATAAGTGTGAATAAATATTCATAGGGGTATTCATGCAGCAAGGACTGCAAGTCAGTGGCACAGGGAATTCCTAAAAGTCAGAAAATAATTCGATGTATCTTGTAACAACAAGAGAAACTAGGAATGGTTTTATAAACAACACGTGTATGTCGTTATCCATAAGGATATATCATGGTAGGGAATTACAAAGGTAGAGGGCACAAGGGCCTCAGGAAATCATCGAGTAGTATCTTCTTATGAAGTAGGCGATCATCTGGAATGAAGGGCTCTCCGAGAGGAAGTATTACGAGAACCTAGAGTTAGAGCTAGTACAATCTTTTAACCCGAATAGAAGAGAGATTGGAGTCCCAGAGTAAAGATAAGGAATAAAATATCCTAATACCGCCCATTTGTGATGTGGGCCCATGAGCCACACAACAATGTTTGTAAAAGTTTTCCAAAGGTTAGACTCAACTTCAGCCAGGGAGTTGGAAAGGGGATTCCTACAGGCAATCGGCTATGATACCAACTTATGACACCCCTGATTTTATCATACACTAATCATGCACACAATGTGTACGACCAAGATCAGGGACTCACTCGAAGATATCACACCACAACTCTGGACACAAATTAAAGATCATACAAGCTTCATATTACAAGCCAGGGCCTTGAGGGCTCGAATACATAAGCTCGATCATGAACGAGTCAGCGGAAGTAACGATATATGAGTACAAGCATAAGTTAAACAAGGTGCCATAAGATGGCTAGCACAAACATGGATACAGATCGAAGAGGCGTAAGCCTCCTGCCTGGGATCCTCCAAAACTACTCCTAGTCGTCGGCAGACTCCACATAGTAGTAGGCTCCGGCGGGGTAGTCATAGTCGTCGGCAGAGGCATCTGGCTCTTGGGCTCCACCATCTGGTTGCATCATCCAAGAAAAATGGAAAGGGGGAGGGGGAGCAAATAAAAACCGTGAGTACTCATCCAAACTACTCGCAAGCAAGGATCTACACTACATATGCAATGGTATCTGTATAAAGGGGTAATATCTATGGACTATATCGTAGAATGCCAGAATATGAGGGGGAAAGCTAGGCCTATCAAAGACTACGCTTCAGGCAGCCTCCATCTTGCAGCAATAGGAGAAAGTAGCTGGAACGTAACAAGTATCATCACTTCTGGCAGTCTCCATCTTGCAGCAGTAGAGGAGAGTAGTTGGAAGGTTCACCAAGTAACAGCGTATAGCATAAACTTACCCGGTGATCCTCCCCTCATCGCTCTGTGGGAAAGCGATCACTGGGTTGTATCTGGCACTTGAAAGGGTGTGCTTTATTAAGTATCTGGTTCTAGTTGTCATGATGTCGAAATACAACTCCGGGTCGTCTTTTTACCGAGGGACACGACTATTCGAATAGATGAACTTCCCTATAGGGGTGCATGCTACCTCTTGAGCTTGCGTTGTATTCCCTCAAAGAGGAAAGGGAGATGCAACACAGTAGCGTAAGTATTTCCCTTAGTTTTTTAGAACCAAGATATCAATCCAGTAGGAGACCACGCGCGAGTTCCTCGCACCTGCACAAACAAATAAGAACTTCGCAGCCAACGCGATAAGGGGTTGTCAATCACTTTACGGTCACTTACGAGAGTGAGATCTGATAGAGATGATAGTTTATATTTTTGGTTTAATAAAACATCAAATAAAAGCAAGAAAAGTAAAGTAGATGTAGACTGATATGTTGAGAATAGACCCGGGGGCTATAGTTTTCTCTAGTGGCTTCTCTCATGATAGCGATATTCTATGGCGGGTAAACAAATTACTGTCGAGCAATTGATAGAAAAGCGAATAATTATGAGACTATCTAGGCATGATCATTGTATATAGGCATCAAGTCCAAGACAAGCAGACCGAAACGATTCTGCATGTACTACTATTACTCCACACATCGACCGCTATCTAGCATGCATCTAGTGTATTGAGTTCATACGAATAGAGTAACGCCTTAAGAAAGATGACATGATGTAGAGGGATAAACTCAAGCAATATGATGAAAACCCCATCTTTTTATCCTCGATGGCAACAATACAATACGTGCCTTGCTGCCCCTACCGTCACTGGGAAAGGACACCGCAAGATTGAACCCAAAGCCAAGCACTTCTCCCATTGCAAGAACTATATATCTAGTAGGCCAAACCAAACCAATAATTCGAACAGACTTGCAAGGATATTATGAGCACACATAAAAAGTTCAGAGAGTAACCAAATATCTTTCATAGATAACCTTGATCAAAAACTCACAATTCATCGGATATCGACAAACACACCACAAAAAGAGATTACATCGAATAGATCTCCTCGAAGACCGAGGAGAACTTTGTATTGAGATCTGGAGAGAGAGAAGAAGCCATCTAGATAATAGCTATGGACCCGAAGGTCTGTGGTAAACTACTCACAACTCATGGTGAGGGCGATGATGATGATGATGGCCTCCGTGATGGATCCCCCTCCCGGAACAGGCTCCAAGATGGGATCTCCACGGGAACAGAAGCTATGGCGGTGGAATTAGGGTTTTCTCTCTACGTACGGAGCTTCTAGGGTACATAGGTATATATAGGAAGAAGGAGGGCACCGGGGGCCACACGGGCCAGCCTCGAGGCAGGGGGGCGCGCCCCCACCCTCAAGGGCAGCCCTTCTGTCCCCTGACTTGGTCCTGACGTTTCCCGTGTGTGATTTTCTCCAAAAATATATCTCACGAAGGTTTCATTCCGTTTGGACTCCGTTTGATATTCTTTTTCTGCAAAACCCTGAAATAGGCAAAAAAACAGCAATCTGGACTGGGCCTTTGGGTTAGTAGGTTAGTCCCAAAAATGATATAAAAGTGAATGATAAAGCCCATTAAACATCCAAGACTTCATAAATAATAGCATGGAACAATAAAAAATTATAGATACGTTGGAGACGTATCAAGCATCCCCAAGCTTAATTACTTCTCTTCCTCGAGTAGGTAAATGGTAAAGAAAGAATTTTTGATGTGGAATTCTAACCAATATAGTTTTTCAATGTAATTCTCTTAATTGTGGCATGAATGTTTAGATCTGAAAGATTCAAGACAAAAGTCTATATTGACATAAAAAATAACAATACTTCAAGCAATACTAACAAAGCAATCATGTCTTCTCAAAATACTAGGGCTAAAGAAAGTTATCCCTAAAAAATCATATAGTGTTGGCTATGCTCCCTTATTATCACGCAAAAATATTCATATCATGCACAACCCCGATTTCATCCAAGCATTTGTTTTCATACTCTATCTTTTCAAACCTTTCAACTTGCACGCAATACATGAGCGTGAGCCATGGATATAGCACTATGGGTGGAATAGAGGTGGTTGTGGAGAAGCAAAAAAGGAGGGAGATAGTCTCACATCAACTAGGCGTATCAATGGGCTATGGAGATGCCCATCAATAGATATCAATGTGAGTGAGTAGGGATTGCCATGCAACGGATGCACTAGAGCTAAATATGAATGAAAGCTCAACAAAAGAAACTAGTGGGTGTGCATACAAGTTGCTTGCTCACGAAGACCTAGGGCATTTGAGGAAGCTAATATACAAGCCAAGTTCTATAACGGAAATTCCCACTAGTATATGAAAGTGACTGAACATGAGACTCTCTACAATGAAGAACATGGTGCTACTTTGAAGCACAAGTGTGGAAAAGATAGTAGCAATTGTCCCTTTTTCTTTTTTTCTTTTTTTTTCTTGGGCCTTTCTTTTTTTTCTTTAGCATTTTTTTTTGCGGAGGGGCTTTATAGATTCAGCCTTTCCTCCCATGGGACAATGCTCTAATAATGATGATCATCACACTTTCATTACAACACGATATTACAACTCGATACTACAACAACAAAGTATGAATCTATATGAATGCCTCTGGTGGTGTGCCGGTATGTGCAATGAAACAAGAGTGACATGTATGAAAAGATTATGCATGGTGGCTTTGCCACAAATACGATGTCAACTACATGATCATGCATGGCAATATGACAATATGATGCGTGTCATATAAACGGAACGGTGGAAGGTTGCATGGCAATATATCTCGGAATGGCTATGGAAATGCCATGATAGGTTGGTATGGTGGCTGTTTTGAGGAACAATATGGTGGCTGTTTTTAGGAAGGATATATAGTGGGTTTATGGCACCGGCGAAAGTTGCGTGGTCCAAGAGAGGCTAGCAATGGCGGAAGGGTGAGAGTGTGTATAATCCATGGACTCAACATTAGTCATGAGAACTCATATACTTATTGCAAAAAGTTATGAGTCATCAAAACAAAGCAATCAACGCATGCTCCTAGGCGGGAGGTTGGTAGGAGTTAACCATCGCGTGCCCCCGACCTCCACACAAAGGTTGACACTCTACAAATACCTCATGCTCTAACTTAGTTACACAACGGTTCACCTTATGTGCATGCTACGGGAATCACTAACCTTAACACAAGTATTTCTCAATTTCATAATAACTCCACTAGCATGACTCTAATATCACTATCCTCATGTCTCAAAACAATTATCAAGCATCCAACATCTCATTCTATTCAATGCACTTGGTGTGATGTTTTTTACTACATTGACATTGGATGTTTATCATGTGAAGACTAGTTCTTTAGCCTAAACACTTTACCATGCTGTTTTAATAGACTCTCAAATAGATATAAGTGAAGCATGAGAGTTCAACAATTTCTACAAAATATTACAACCACCATGCTCTAAAAGGTATAAGTGAAGCACTAGAGCAAAAACTATTCAACTCAAAAGATATAAGTGATGCACTTAGAGTGTTCTAATAATTTCTAGGACATGTTTAACTCTCCCAAATAGGTGTGTCCAGCAAGGATTATTGTGGAAAACTAACAAGCAAAGACTCAAATTATACAAGACGCTCCAAGCAAAACACATAACATGTTGCGAATAAAAATATAGCTCCAAGTATAGTTATCGATGGATGAAGACGAAAGAGGGGATGCCTTCCCGGGGCATCCCCAAGCTTAGGCTTTTGATTATCTTGAATTTACTTGGGGTGCCATGGGCATCCCCAAGCTTATGCCTTTTCTACTCCTTGTTCCATAGTCCATCAAAGCAATACTCAAAACTTGAAAACTTCACAACACAAAACTTAGACAAAAATTCTCGTGAGCTCCGTTAGTATGTGAAAGCAAACCACTACTCAAAGGTACAACAATGAATTCATTCTTTGTTTATATTGGTGTTAAACCTACTGTACTCCAAGTTCTCTATGGTTCATATCATAAAATATTACTCATAGATGCATCGGAATAAGCAAAAACACACGAAAAACAGAATCTATCAAAAACATAACAGTCTGTAGTAATCTGCAGGGTTCGCCTACTTCTGGAACTCCAAAAAAATTCGAACTAAATTGTTAAATTTGCTAAATTTGTCTACCAATCAGCAGCAAAAAGAATCAACTAAAAATCATGCTCCAGTAAAATCCCACGACTACTTTAGCGAGCACTAACGATTCTGTTTTTCACAGCAAGATCATATAAACTTCACACAAGAGTTACCAAAGGTTCTACTTGGCACAAACACTAAACAAAACATAAAAACACATCTAATCAGAGGCTAGAGGCAATATTTATTACCTAACAGCAACAAAAACAAAAAAACAAAAAATTGGGTTGCCTCCCAACAAGTGCTATCGTTTTACGCCCCTAGCTAGGCACGATACAAGATAGATCTAAGTATTGCTATCTTTGGAAGGCAATCCATAAGTGGCCCTCATGATAGATTCATATGGTAATTTGATTTTCTTTCTAGGAAAGTGTTCCATGCCTTTCCTTAACCGAAATTGGAATCTAATATTTCCTTCCATCATATCAATAATTGCACCAATCGTTCTAAGGAAAGGTCCACCAAGAATAATAGGACATGAAGGATTGCAATCTATATCGAGAACAATGAAATCTATGGGCACATAATTTCTATTGGCAACAATAAGAAAATCATTAATTATTCCCATAGGTTTCTTAATAGTGGAATCTGCAAGATGCAAGTTCAAAGAACAATCATCAAGCTCATGGAACCCTAGTAAATCACACAAAGTTTTTGGGATAGTGGAGACACTTGCACCCAAATCACACAAAGCATAGCATTCATGATCTTTTATTTTTATTTTTATAGTAGGTTCCCATACATCATAAAGCTTTCTAGGTATAGAAACTTCCAACTCATGTTTTTCTTCATAAGATTGCATCAAAGCATCAACTATGTGTTTAGTGAAAGCTTTATTTTGACTATAAGCATGCGGAGAATTTAGCACGGATTGCAACAAGAAAATATAATCAATCAAAGAGAAATTATCATAATTGAATCCCTTGAAATCCAAAGTAGTGGGTTCATCACTATGCAAAGTTTTAATCTCTTCACCCCCACTTTTAGCAATTTTAGCATCAAGATCTAAAAACTCTGAATCATTGGGACACCTTAAAGCAAAATCATCTCCTATCCTATTCTCCTCAAGATTAATACTAGAAAACAAGGATCTAATAGGAGACACATCAATAACTTTCAGATCTTCATCTTTATTTTTATGATAACTAGAAGAACACGATTTAATATAATCTTCTCTTGTAGCACGCATTCTAGCGGTTCTTTCTTTGCATTCATCAATGGAAATTCTCATGGCTTTGAGAGACTCATTGATATCATGCTTAGGTAGGATAGATCTAAGTTTCAAAGAATCAACATCAAGAGTAATCCTATCCACACTTCTAGCCAATTCATCAACTTTAAACAGTTTCTCTTCAAGCATAGCATTGAAATTCTTTTGCGAGATCATAAACTCCTTAACACTAGTTTCAAATTCAGAAGGCATCTTTCCATAAGAGTTGTTGTAGTAATTACCAAAATTATTAGAGGAATTACTAGGAAAAGGCCTAGGATTAAAATTACCTCTATAAGCATTGTTATCAAAATTATTCCTACCAAGAAAATTCACATCCAAAGATTCATTGTTATTATCAATCAAAGTGGACAAAGGCATATCATTAGGATCAGAAGAAGCACTCTTAGCAGCAAAAAAAATTCATAAGTTCATCCATCTTTCCACTCAAAACACTAATTTCTTCGATAGCATGCACTTTTTTACTAGTAGATCTTTTGGTGTGCCACTGAGAATAATTAACCATAATATTATCTAGGAGTTTAGTAGCTTCTCCTAAGGTGGTTTCCATGAAAGTGCCTCCGGCAGCCGAATCTAAAAGATTTCTAGAAGCAAAATTCAAGCCAGCATAAAAGTTCTGAATAATCATCCATAGATTCAAACCATGTGTAGGGCAATTACGTATCATCAATTTCATTCTCTCCCAAACTTGTGCAACATGCTCATGGTCTAGTTGCTTAAAATTCATAATATCATTTCTAAGAGAGATGATCTTAGTTGGAGGGAAATACTTAGAGATAAAAGCATCTTTGCATTTATTCCATGAATCAATACTATTTCTAGGCAAAGAGGAGAACCAAGTTTTAGCACGATCTCTAAGTGAAAACGGAAATAACTTCAATTTAACAATATCGTTATCCGTATCCCTTTTCTTTTGCATATCACACAAATCAACAAAATTGTTTAGATGGGTAGCGGCATATTTACTAGGAAGGCCGGAGAATTGATCTTTCATGACAAGATTCAACAAAGCAGCATTGATCTCACAAGATTCAGCATCGGTAATAGGAGCAATTGGAGTGCTAATAAAATCATTATTGTTGGTATTGGAGAGGTCACACAATTTGGTATTGTTCTGAGCCATAGTGACAAGCAAGCAATCCAACACACACAAGCAAACAAGAAGCAAGCGAACAATAAACATGGCAGAAGAAGGGCAAATAAAATGGCAAGGCTGAAGTGGGGGAGAGGAAAAAGAGAGGCAAATCAATGTAATGCTAAGGATAAGGGTTTGTGATAGGTACTTGGTATATGACTTTTCCATAAGCCTCCCCGGCAACGGCGCCAGAAATTCTTCTTGCTACCTCTTCAGCTTGCGTTGTATTCCCTCGAAGAGGAAAGGGAGAGGCATCACAGTAGCGTAAGTATTTCCCTCAGTTTTTTAGAACTAAGGTATCAATCCAATAGGAGACCACGCGCGAGTCCCTCGCACTTGCACAAACAAATAAGAACTTCGCAGCCAACGCGATAAGGGGTTGTCAATCCCTTTACGGTCACTTACGAGAGTGAGATCTGATAGAGATGATAGTTTATATTTTTGGTATTTTTGGTTTAATAAAACAGCAAATGAAAACAAGAAAAGTAAAGTAGATGTAGATTGATATGTTGAGAATAGACCCGGGGGCCATAGTTTTCTCTAGTGGCTTCTCTCATGATAGCGATATTCTACGGCGGGTAAACAAATTACTGTCGAGCAATTGATAGAAAAGCGAATAATTATGAGACTATCTAGGCATGATCATTGTATATAGGCATCACGTCTGAGACAAGTAGACCAAAACAATTCTGCATCTACTACTATTACTCCACACATTGACCGCTATCCAGCATGCATCTAGTGTATCGAGTTCATACGAACAGAGTAACGCCTTAAGAAAGATGACATGATGTAGAGGGATAAACTCAAGCAATATGATGAAAACCCCATCTTTTTATCCTCGATGGCAACAATACAATACGTGCCTTAATGCCCCTACTGTCACTGGGAAAGGACACCGCAAGATTGAACCCAAACCAAGCACTTCTCCCATTGCAAGAACTATAGATCTAGTAGGCCAAACCAAACCAATAATTCGAAGAGACTTGCAAGGATATTATGAGCACACATAAAAAGTTCAGAGAAGAACCAAATATCTTTCATAGATAACCTTGATCATAAACTCACAATTCATTGGATCTCGACAAACACACCGCAAAAAGAGATTACATCGAATCTCCTCGAAGACCGAGGAGAACTTTGTATTGAGATCCGGAGAGAGAGAAGAAGCCATCTAGATACTAGCTATGGACCCGAAGGTCTGTGGTAAACTACTCACAACTCATGGTGAGGGCGATGATGATGATGATAAAGGCCTCTGTGATGGATCCCCCTCCCGGAACAGGCTCCAAGATGGGATCTGCACGGGGACAGAAGCTACGGCGGTGGAATTATGGTTTTCTCTCTGCATACGGAGTTTCTGGGGTACGTAGGTATATATAGGAAGAAGGAGGGCACCAGGGGCCACATGGGCCAGCCTTGAGGCAGGGGGCGCGCCCCCACCCTCGAGGGCAGCCCTTCTGTCCCCTGACTTGGTCCTGACGTTTCCCGTGCGTGATTTTCTCCAAAAATATCTCTCGCGAAGGTTTCATTCCGTTTGGACTCCGTTTGATATTCTTTTTCTGCAAAACCCTGAAATAGGCACAAAACAGCAATCTGTACTGGGCCTTTGGGTTTGTAGGTTAGTCCCAAAAATGATATAAAAGTGAATGATAAAGCCCATTAAACATCCAAGACTTCATAAATAATAACATGGAACAATCAAAAATTATAGATACGTTGGAGACGTATCAGTGCACCACATAACCCAACATGCTCGATCCCTATGGCCGGGCACACTTTCCGGGTCATACATGGCCTCTGAAGATCAACATGTTGCAACCCTACCTAGGCACAATAGAGAGGTCAGCACGCCGGTCTAAATCGTAAGCGTACAGGGACATGGCCCATCTCCCATTGCACACCTGCACATTGTGTGGGCTGCCGGAAGATGACCTAGCCTCTCCGAGCAGGTGTTCAGTCCAATCCGGCGTGCGCCGCTCAGTCGCTAATGTCAAGAAGGCTTCGGCTGATACCATGACATCGAGAGCCCATAACTGTTCCCACGTAGCTGGTTAGTGCGTATAGGCTCGTAGCCAGAATCAGATCAAATATCCAAACTCGTTAATCGTGTTATTTTGAAATAACCGAAACAACGACCAGGTAGTAGGCCCACCTGTGTCCTAGGTGGTCGCAACCTGCCCTGCCGCTCCGCCACAAAGAAGCAGGTGTGGACCGTCGGGAACCCAGGCCCATCACTACCTGGATGGAACCACCTGTCCCTCTAGCCTCCACTCCGTGAATCACTTGCAGGTACTATACGAGCCGACTCGACTTTGGTCATAACATGTATCATGTATGATATGTATATAGTATATACACACAATCACCTCCCGAAATGATCCTGGCCCGATAGTATAGCATGGTAGACGGACAAGAATGTAGGGCCACTGATGGAAAACTAGCATCCTATACTAAGCATTTAGGATAGCAGGTAAAGGTATCAACAATGGTAGCAACAATGACAGGCTATGCAACAAAATACGAGCTATCGAATCATCAATAGTAGCAACCTTAATGCAAGAATAAGAGAGAAGAGAATGGGCGATATCTGGTGATCAAGGGGGGTTGGCTTTCCTGGAAGCTCTGTAGATGAAAGGAATCTTCGGAAGCGTAGTCGTAGTCGAACACCGAAGCATCAATGGTCTCGGGGTCTATCGCGGTATCGAAGTCTACCAAAAAGAAGCAACGAACGGGAAACAAATAAATAACAGAGCAAACAATAGCATCACAAAGCATGACATGGCAAAACACTATGCTAGGGGGCACCTAACGCAATAATAGGTGCTACTGGCGAAGGGGGGAAACATCGGGAAAGTATTCCTAGTGTTTGACGTTTTCAGGTAGATGAAATGGAGGTGGATTGTTGCATGTTCACTATGCTAGGGACGTGCGGCGGACAAACGGGCTGCGTATTCGGATTCGTCTTGTCGTTTTGAGCAACTTTCATGTACAAAGTATTTTCATGTGAGTTACAGATTATTTTATATTAATTTCCAAAGTGCTAAATCATTTTTTTGGATTCAACAGATTAATTTAATTCAAAAGATAGGCTTACTGCATTAGCATGACATCAGCATGATGTTAGCAGTAAGCAGTGCATTTGACTTGGTCAAACTGGAATGTGGGTCCCACTGCCATTGTAACTGTTCAGTTTAACAAAATTAATTAGTTTAAATAGGTGATTAGATTAATTAAGTTTAATTAATCTAATTAAACTGGATTAATTAAGTTCATTAATTCTATAATAAAATAATTAATTTTAATATATTTATTTTATTCTCTTTTTTTGCATGGGGCCCCCTTGCCATAGGCCCAGAGGACAAGCAGGGCGGAGCGGGCAGCGGTGCGGGCGTGTGGGCGCCAACCCGCTAGGGCGCTTGCCAAGGCCAGGGGCGGGATTGTCGATGTGTCGGCGGCCACCGCAACAAACGGCCGCAGCCATGCCTGGCCAGAGAAGGCGCTGGTCTCAGCGGCCAGGTGAGGGCGCCAGCACGCGAGGGTGGAGGCATGGCTAAGGGGCGGCTGGGGCGAGCGGCGGACGGCAGCGACGACGACGCAGTAGGCGGGAGCAGCAAGAAGCAGCGGTGGTAGGGGGTCATCAGAGGCAGCAGCAGGCGCCTTGCTGCGCGCGCGCTTTGCTGAGGGGCGCGACCGGGGTTCGGTGCAACGCGGGCAGAAGAGCGGTTGAGGCACAAGGCGTGGGCGTGTACTTGCGAGCAGGGGATCCGGGAGGCACGTGGGCGCGATCCGGACGGACAACGCGGGGCAACAGGCGCGCGGTGCGTGCGGTGGTCGGGCAGGAGCGACGTCGGTGAGCGGGCGGCCATAGTGCGGGGCAAAAAAGGGGGTAGGTAGAGGGGAGCGCTCACGTGCGCTGTAGATGTGCGGGTCGACGAGGCACGAGGAAGCCGTTTGGGGAGGAGATGGGGAGGCGCCAGCAGTTCGACGAGGAGGTCCAACGAGGTGGCTCCGGGTGGTGATGGTGGCGGTTCGTCCCTCGATCCAGATTCAGAGGGGGAACATGGGGAGCGATGGGGGAAGTGGGCTCTAGGGTTAGTGGGGTGGGGGTTATATAGGGGCACCGGGTGGGCCAGCCTGACCGGTTTCGGCCAGCTGGGCCGAGGCCCGATGGGGAAAAGGGGTGACGTGGCATCATTAGTAGAGGGTTACTATAGTTTCAATATCCGTGTGTCACAGAAACCGAAGCCATCGTCATCACCTATGATCCTCTCATCGAGGGAGCGTCAATCTTCATCAACATCTTCACCAACACCATCTCCTCTCAAACCCTAGTTCATCTCTTGTATTCAATCTTTGCCTCAAAACCTCAGATTGGTACTTATGGGTTGCTAGTAGCGATGATTACTCCTTGTAGTTGATGCTAGTTGGTTTAATCAGTGGAAGATCATATGTTCAGATCCTTGATGCTATTAAATACTCCACTGAATATGAAAATGAACATGCTTTGTGAGTAGTTACGTCTGTTCCTGAGGACATGGGAGAAGTCTTATTATAAGTAATCATGTGCATTTGGTATTCACTCGATATTTTGATGAGATGTATGTTGTCTATCCTCTAGTGGTGTCATGTGAATGTCGACTACATGACACTTCACCATTATTTGGGCCTAGGGGAAGGCATTAGGGAGTAATAAGTAGATGATGGGTTGCTAGAGTGATAGAAGCTTAAACCCTAGTTTATGTGTTGCTTCGTAAGGGGCTGTTTTGGATCCATATGTTTCATGCTATGGTTAGATTTATCTTATTTCTTGTTTCGTAGTCGCGGATGCTTGCGAAGGGGTTAATCATAAGAGGGATGCTTGTCCAAGTAAGGTTAGCGTCCAAGCATCGGTCCACCCACATATCAAATTATCAAAGTAACGAACACGAATCATATGAGCATGATGAAAACTAACTTGACAATAATTCCCATGTGTCCTCGGGAGCACTTTGCTTTATCTAAGAGTTTGTCCAGGCTTGTCGTTTGCTACAAAAAGGATTGGGCCACCTTGTTGCACCTTAGTTACACTTGTTACTTGTTACCCCTTACGAATTATCTTATCACAAAACTATCTGTTACCGATAATTTCAGTGCTTGCAGATAATACCCTGCTGAAAACTGCTTGTCATTTCCTTTCTGCTCCTCGTTGGCATATAACATAATATTAGTATAAAAAGTGTACTCTATTATGATATAGAACTTATGCGTAGAAATTTAAAACGCAGCTTGTGATTACAATTGTAGATGATAATATACAGTACCTGAAGAACTATGGAGCCAAACACCATCTTGAAATGAGCACACGGATCATGTATTACACCCCAAGGTCTCCGGCGCAGAGACGACAATCCGACGGTATATAATGAGATTCAAGGATCAACCTTTGAAGTGAAGGGGCATCTTTGATGATAAGCTGCCTTCCATCAAAATAAATTCCAATTCTTACAAGGTTAGGCGACTTTATTTGGAGACAACTGATTCTAACCGTGAAAACCAGCACCAAGCACTCCAGGGCAGGGCAATTGGAGTGGATGATGTTGTGCAATGAGCCTCCGACATAAGAACCCGCACAAGTGAAAGTTTTTTGAGAAATGGGAGTCAAAGGTTTAGTACCAGATTGTCTGGTAGGTAGCACATCGCAAAGGTGGTGGTGTGGAGAGAGAGGAAGAAAACGGCGAGATGGACATCGGTGCTGAGGGCACAAGTACATGGTGTCCGGTATGTGGTATGCGATTTCTGGGGAATAGTAGAACTCAAGCAGTTGTAGTTCTGTGAATTCAGGGGATTCCAGCCAGGCATCCACCATGCAGGGTATGCTCAGGTAGCTTGCCGGGATGCAGAGGCCTTGAACGGAGCCTTGGTGGGAGGAGATGATGGCTCCGGGGAGTTCAAAATCATTAAAGAGAGAAAGCTAACGACAATCGACATTAAGGGACGTGGCGCGACTAGAGGGCGCCACCGAGTTGAGAGGACTTGGGTGCGGAAGGAATCCTTGGTGGGAAGAAGCGAGATGATATCCCCAAGGATGGCGTCCGGGAGATCGCTGAAGCGGTCCACCCGAGATTCTACGGGTTCCTGGGATCCAGTGGGGGGGGGGCTCGCCGCTTCTCCCCGCGCTGCCGGGTCCGGGATCTACAACAAGTGTCACTGCTAGTGGGGGCCTCATCTTCTTGGCATTGGGGTCAGTCGACTCCATTTTCCTCGAGGGTGTTGCGTCAAGCTCACAGATTTGAGCAGAGTAAAGAATGACGAGCCTAGTTGTAGTGCGAGTGAAGAAGAAGGGGAGCTGGGGTTTTCTGTAGTAGTGAGGAATAAGGGGGCTGGGGTTTTCTGTAGGAGTGAGGTGAGGAATTTGGGGGTATGAGTGGAGCAAGCTGATGTGAGGTGGACGGGAGTGAGGAGGAAGAGGAGCACCTAGGTTTATTTGGGGGGCGATGTGCTGGGTAGCACCTCTTATTAAGTAAATATATGGGCTTTTAAATTGATATTATTATTTACTAGGGTGGATGGGCTATTTTATCTTGGGCCCAGAACAACAATTACTACTAGTACAGCGGAGACACTCTACAGCTACCCAAAACAACAATTACTACTAGTACAGTGGATACACTACCGCTTGTGGCTCCTCCGAGGTCATCCAAACGTCTCCCACTACTGAATGCCGTTCTACTTTGGTTCACTGACATGCTGGCCATGCAGCGCGTGGGCGCAAATGCCATCCACCATATTAGAATGTGGTATGCAGGCGGAGAATCACCCCGGTCGTAGCGCGGCAGTAATGATCCATCATATCACAAAACCCCACCTCCCCGCAGTCTAAATTTGACGGACGAAGCAACCATCATACTCTTTGTTGAATCCCCTTCTCCCTCGCCGCCATCAAGAAAGCCAACATTTGCATCTGCCATTGTTCTACTCTCCCAACGAAGGGAAGCTAAGCGGATCCATGATGTTTCTACATTTTTCTTTGAGAAAAAAATTAACTTTTGCAAAGCAGTAATCGATCCTCACTCTTTTTTTTGTTTCATTGTCATTGTGATTGTGTTTTCCTTTCAGTTGTCTCATATTCGTCCGTTTCAAGATGGACCAAGTATAACAAGGCAAAGATCTGCCGATGTTGGAGCAGACGAGGGAGGCTGATCCCCACGAGACAGAGAGCTCCAAGAAGATGAAAGACGCCACCGAGCTGACCCTAGATACGCTCATGGCCACTACTGAGATGGTGAATGGCCCATTTGAGGTTAAAACCCCCGTGGCCCTACAGGAGCAGTTTCCCCCCTTTGAGGATGTGCCCCCCTACTGAGCTGCCCAAGGTGATTATTTTCTTTGCCGATCTCGATTATGGTTTTTCATGTAAGTGTGTGGTGATAAATAATGCAAAATTTTATTAGCTTCGCTGCCATGCTACCTTCCCTGTCATGAATACTTTTGAATCTACATAGTGGTTTAAATAAATTGTGTTTTTTATATTGGAAAGTAACTCAGAATTCGTTTCTGTTTCAATTCAAACCCCGATGCAGACAAGGATTGTGTGGTTGTACATGTCATTCGCTATGAGGCGGATGACCTGAATATACGCACTAGGAAAACTAAGTTCTTAGGTTGTTGGATCCTGGAAGCCAGATGCACTTATACCAAAGTCGAGATGTATTCGAGCCACACTGTTGTCAGGCGTGTTGTCCAGGGTGTATTGAATCACAAGAAGTTCAAAGCTACTCCTTTGTTTTTGAGGTATACTGTTCTTGTCAAGCTTACACAGGAAGATGACATGGCATGCCTCGACAAACAAGTTTATGAGTGGCAAGGACACAAGGTTATCTTCAAGAAGGTTGACGGGATTGAGCTGCCGCCGGACGTCCTCGGTGATATTCATGGCAAGGTCCGTCTTGTGTCCATCCCAAATCAGATCAAGGCATGAAATAGTTGGCCCAGCTAGTGTTTAAAAGTAGTTTGGATTGTGTCTAATTATCCGAACCTTGCCTATTATCGAGCCCTCTGGGGCTAGTACTCTGTTTGAATCCATCTATTGGAACTACTTCTACTTTTGTGTGCCCGTGAATCATGTGAGAACCATTGTAATTGTTGCTGAAACAGATGCATACTCACTAGTTTTTTCATGTAATATGGCATGGTAAGACATAAGTTGTCACGGTTTATCATACGAGCCGTGTGTGTTTGATGAAATAGAGTACTAGTTTGAGAACTATGCGTCGATGTATACATAGGGTATGTAAGGCTGGTTAAGCACTTGTAAACACTGTTTGTGCTACCCCAGTTGTAAGCAGTTGTGCAAAACAGGTCATAAGTTCCAGCATTCATGTGGAACATTCACATTAAACTCAGCTTCATAAAATACTTTAAAAGCATAAGTTCAGCAATTTTATACATCTCAATGATTCATAGAACATAACCAACACTTACTAGTTCATAACAAAAGACAAAGTTGTGAGAAGGTTTAAAAATCAGGAAAAAAATAAGCAAGGCTTCTCTGAGCAAAGGGCCTCCCTAGGCAGGCTTTAATTTCCTAGAGTTCACTCTGGTTTTTCTTGTTGTCACCATCCATGGTTAGGTTCTCTCATTCCAGAATAACCAATTATAATTGTGTTCTTAGTTGGAATGTTGAACTGAACCATTTAGTGTATTGACCATCTGAACTTCTTGTGCAGTTTCACTAAATTTAATCAACACTATTTGCAGAAATAAGTAGACCACAATGCCTCTTGTCCGCGCACCTATCCCAAAAACCTCCGTGTGTCCGTGCCAGCTAGTCCTCTGTCCATCCTTGATCTGGGAGAAAATGCATTCCCGAATAGGATGTAGTTGTTTTCGCTCGTCCCTGCACTGCAATCATGAAGTAAACATACGAATCAACTTCTTTTATATTGCGTTGGTCAATCTACCTAGTTATTACCAATGTAGGAATACCTGGAAGACGGGAGGTTAGACGACGACAGCGAGGAATAGCCATCTCATTTTGTGCGGTTCTACTAAAACTTAGGTGTGTACTTTTGATTGCACAAATTGAAATGATATGGAGACAGACATCCCTATTTGCGCAAATATGAGATACAGTTATTTAAGTGGTGACAGTTATTTGCAGTGGCATATGATTAACAACAACATCTATTGTGTTATAACTGACACTACATTGACAGTATGAAAAAGTACCCTTAAGTAAGAAGTAGCATCACATCACATCAACACTTCCACTAGATTAACATGTGGAACAATAGCATTAGTATTACTCATGAGAGAGTAGCACATGGTTAATAAATGTGCAATCAAATTTATGCAGTTCCCCTCGGATGAAGCAATGTTAATGGTGTGAGATTTAAGTGTAACTGCAAAAACACAATTCATGGAAAATAAAGCAAGACGGAAGCACTTCATAAATGGTGGTGTCATTGCTTCAATTTATCGACGACACTAGACTGACAACAGCATTACTTAATAGTGACATTAGGTGGCATTGCTTGATGCTTCATGTGATTTTAAATTAACGGTAACGATATGGGCGTAGGGACAGCATGGGCATAAAGTGGTGAGGCGGATGTGGTTGCGGAGAGCGGCAAACATTCAGGCAACATGTTTGCATTTGTCCCATTTTTTATCTCCTCGGCGACATTTTCCTATGTGACCATAGGAAATCTAGACCTGCTCGTTCTCATTTGCATTGTCCCTCAACACCCCTCACTTTCTTTCCTTATTCGACCAAGAGACAGGTCCACTCCCCCCCACCCTTCTCCATCCACCCCGCTTTCTTCGCCTTTTCAACCAATAGACCGATTGGGTAGCCAGTATCTACTACTTTACCCCGTTTCCTCTTAGAACCAAGTCCTAGATTCATACTACAACTCTCCCACTTTCTTCCCTGTTTAAACCAGCTCTTAGATTCGACTGTGTGAACTAGCTTTAACACAAATAATAGTAAAAGTCTAGGTGGCTTTGGAATAGCCGACGGAAGTAGAAAAAGGTCCACATGCAGCCACGTGGGGAGCTGGGGCAGTAGAGCAAGGCTGGTTTCGAAGGAAGATATACCTTAGGGTCGTCGGGATGTGGCAAAGACGGCGTTCGGAGGCAGCATCTTGGCCATAATACCGCAGGGAGGAAGAAGGTGTAAGAGGCCCTCCTAAACCGGCACTATCTCAGAGAGAACGACACGGTCGCCGATTGGGACGTGCGGGAAGCAGTTGGTCTCCTCCCTCGCCGCCGGCGACCGCATGAACGATGCACCTACACCCATGTCCCGACCGACATTGTCCGGCCAGATTTGTGACCAGCGGTGAGCAGAGAGAGTGCGTGGCCATGATGACCCACAATTATAGGTGATCAATTGTAGCTCTTTTCAATAAGTAATAGTGTTGAACCCAACAAGGAGCAGAAGGAAATGACAAGTGTTCTTCAGTAAAGTAATGTCTCCAAGTGCTGAAACTGTAAGTAGCTGAGTAGTTTTATAGCAAGATAATTTTGTAACAAGCAAGTAATGATAGTAGTAGCAAAAGTACAGTAGGGTAGCCCAATCCTTTTGAGGCAAAGGACAGGCCAAGACGGTCTCTTATAATAAGCAAAGCGTTCTTGAGGGTACACGGGAATTTCATCTAGTCACTTTATCATGTTGGTTCAATTCAAGTTCGCTACTTTGATAATTTGATATGTGGGCGGATCGGTGCTTAGGTGATGTTCTTACTTGAACAAACCTCCTACTTATGATTAACCCTCCCGCAAGCATCCACAACTACGAGAAAAGTATTAAGAATAAATTCTAACCATAGCATTAAACTTTTGGATCCAATCGGTCCCTTACGGAATAGCGCATAAACTGGGGTTTAAGCTTCTGTCACTCTCGCAACCCACCATCTAATTACTACTCCACAATGCCTTCCCTTAGGCTCAAATATGGTGAAGTGTCATGTTGTCGACGTTCACATGACACCACTAAGGGAATCACAGCATACATACTATCAAAATATCGAACACATATCAAATTCACCTGATTACTCGCAACATGATTTCTCCCGTGACCTTAAGAACATAGGCAACTGTCGGTGTACTAAGGTAGGGGTACCTCAGTACCCCAACTTGTGCACGGGCAGTAGCAGCTTCCCGCGGCAGGGCCTACCACGCGCTTGCCGGAGACCTTCCTGCTCCATATAAAACCATTCAAAAACAAAGTATACAAGACAGAAGATCAAGACCCCAGCGAGTGGAGCTTGCCGGGATGGCCGTTCCAGGCTCAAGATTACCTCACTCACGCAAGGCCCTGGCAAGAGGAGCTTGCCCGGAAGACTAGAAGATTACGTTACAGAAGACATGCCTCGGTGCAACGTGCGCCCCGGCAGGGCCCGGGGAGCGACAAGCTTCAGAGCCCGACAAGCTCCCGGGCCCGGCAAGGTCAAGACCCCGGCAAGGTGCTTGCCGGGGAGAGTTGCGCTGCGTGCCCGCGCTCCAGCTCATCGAACCACGCGTCGCCCTGGGGCCACTCCAGGGACGCGTGGCGGATGGCTGTGCAGCCTGGGGACACGGTGGCGCTCCACGGTGGTAAAGCCATCGCCGTGGCAAACGGAGACGCAAGGGCGGGCTCTTTTGGGGTCGACGGCGACGGGCATTAAATGCTCTTGTCCCCCACTGTCAAAGTAGGTAGCGACCACTGTTCATGCACTGTTGCTCCACTATTCCCGCACTGTTACAACTACCACCACTTTTACATTTTTACCCTTTCTCCCACATTGACACCTGTCGGTGACCCCTTGCACTATAAAAGGAGGCCCATGCACAACGTAGAAAGGGTTCGGAACCTAGATAGCTCATACGCTCGGTATATCTAGTTCTTCAAGCTCCCGAGCCCCCCAACTCAATACAAACTAAGCAGGAGTAGGGTTTTACGCGTCCATCGCGGCCCGAACCTGGGTAAACTGCCTGCGTGATATCCTCGATCTGCTCTTTGTGCTCCCTCCGCCCTCTTACCGCACAAACAAGGGGCTCCGGTCCCATAGGTGTTCGCGGTGGACAATTTCCCCCGACATCTTTGGCGCGCCAGGTAGGGGGCGTCGAGGTTGTGCGAACCTGATCCGGCGTTCACGCGGGCGCATTCTTCATCAACCTCTCCAGTTTCATCAGCAACCTCATCAGCAACTGCGCCATGGCCCCGAAGAAGAAGGCTTCGGAGGTCGCAGGCCCGTCTGCGTCTCATCCGCCGCCACCGGAACCAACGGTGGGCGGGGGAGACGCCATCGGAAGGATGGTCGCCGGCGAGGAAACTCGCGGCGCCACCAAATCCAAAGACAAGACGGACGACCGAGCCTCGGTCTCCGTGGACGCGCCACGTCCATCTCAGCAAACGACAACCCAGCAGCGCCATGCCACAGGAGGTGGCATCCGCTTGCTGGGCCAAGGGCAAACCGGAGGCTCGCGGGACGCTCCGGGCGATCGTCCTGGCACGAGCAAGGCGCGGTCGCCGGGGCGGGACCCTGCTCCTTCTAACGCTGTTAGGAGTCCGAGCATATCCCGCTCCTCGCACCGCTCGCCCCCGCTCCCCTCCACTCCAGCAGAAGCGCTCGCAAGGGCGCAACTGCTCCTCGACTTCCCTCCAGCGGCAGACAAGGCCGAAGACTGGAGGGCCACCATACAGAGCCTGATCGCCTTCGCCAACAACGATACACCGCAGCAGCCGGCGACCTCGCGGCCACGGCAAGTTGAGAAGACGAAGGCCGACGGCGACAAGATCGCCGGGGGTGCAACCAGCGTACACTCCCCGCCGCGGAAGCAAAAGACGCCGCCCCGCCGGAACAACGCCGACGACGGCTCCACGGCGTCGTCGGATCCGCGGGCTCGTCGGGACCAGCGCCAGGTCCTTGACGACCGGCGACAAGAAGACGCTCGAACGACGATCGAGCGCCGCCGAGAAGCTCGGCGACAATCAGATCAGCGAGCTGGAGCCGCTGTCGACACGCGCGCGCCCGGTGAACCAGGCGACTTGCCGTACGCGGCAGGTTGCCCTGCGTTTACCCGCGAGCTGCGGCGCGTCCAGTGGCCCAGCATGAAGAACTTCAAGCCCGACGTACTGGAGAAGTACGACGGCAAGACGCACCCCTCGGAATTCCTCAGCATTTACACCATCGCGGTGCAGGCTGCCGGGGGGCGCGACGAGAAGATTTTGGCGAACTACTTCCCGCTCGTGCTAAAGCCGAACGTTCGATCGTGGCTTATGCACTTGCCGGAAGGCTCCATTTCTTCTTGGGCAGATCTTTGCCACCAGTTTGTTGGCGCCTTCACGGGCGGTCACAAACCCCACGGCCAGGAGAGCGATCTCCACATTCTGGCCCAGAAGGAAGGAGAACCCCTGCGCAAGTACATCCAACGCTTTAGTCGTGTACAGCACAACATCCCCGACGTCCACCCTGCCGCGGTTATAAGCGTGTTCCACCAGAACGTGCGTAACCGCCGCATGCGTGAAGAGATGGCCATGACCAAGATACGGGATGTCAGCGAGCTCTATGCTCTGGCTGATAAGTGCGCACGTGCCGAAGAGGGGAGGAGACTCCCCGGGGAGGATACCGGCGCGGGGGGAAGCGACAGCGACGACGCCGCCCCGGCAAAGAAGAGCCGGCGGCGGAACAACAGAAGGAAGAACAAGAAGGAAGTGCTTGCGGTCGAGAAGTCCGGCAAGGAGGCTCCCGCCAAGCAGACACAGGCTGGCGGCTCCGGCAAGGAGCCTGCCCCTGTAGCGGCAGCCGACAAGCAGGACGGCTCCGACAAGCAATACTGCAAAATCCACCGCACCAAGGGCCACGACCTCTCCAACTGCAAACGCGTCGAGTACCTCGTCGAGCAGCAGAAAGCTGAGTACGAGAGGCGCGACAAGGAGAAGGCCCAAGGTGGCGGAGGAGAACCAAGCAAGAAGCGGCCATTCAATGGCCGGGGAGGACGCCGCGGCAAGGCCAAGCAGCGGCAAGGTGACCGACCTCCCCGGGGCCGCGACAAGGACGAAGAAGACGACGACGACGACATGGAGGATGAAGATAACAGCGAGCAGGAGTTCCAGAAGGCCACGGAGGTCCTGTGCGTCGACGGTGGCGCCTCTCTGCACACCTCCCACCGCCAACTCAAGCAGTGGGTGCGCGAGGTGAATGCAGCAGAGCCGCCCGTGGAGTCGCGCAGGCTCCTCAAATGGTCCAGCACGCCCATCATTTTTGATCTTGAGGATCACCCTGACCGCACTACTGCGGTCGGGTGCTTGCCGATGCTGGTCTCACCCACCATCCGCAACCTCAAGGTCACTAAAATGTTGGTTGACGGCGGGGCCGGGCTGAACTTGATCTCCTCTGTTGTGATCAAGAAACTCCAAATCCCAGATGGCGAGCTCGAAGAGACCGGTTCTTTCCAAGGAATCAACCCGGGAAGGAGCAAGCCCAAGGGGAAGATAACTCTGCCGGTGACCTTTGGTGAGGAGCTCAACTTCAGAACTGAGCGCATCACATTCGACGTCGCCGATATCCCATTACCATATAATGGGATACTCGGCCGTCCCGCCCTCGCCAAGTTCATGGCAGCTTCCCACTACGCCTACAACGTACTCAAGATGCCGGGGCCGATAAGCGTCATCACTGTCCATGGCGACAAGAAAGACGCGCTTGTCTGCGCCGACAAGATCTACCGGGATGTAGCAGCCGCAGCAGAGAAGGATACACTTGCCGCTGAAGCTCCCGGGGGGAAGAAGACCAAGACCAAGTCCGGCAAGTGCTCTGGGGCCCACTCCGGCAACCGCACCTCTTCGGAGTGCTGCGCTGCCGTCGAGGACGTTCCATCGAGCTCCACCGGCAAGTGTAAGAAGGGGATGGCCGCTCCACCGGCAACCAAGAAGGTGTCCGCCAAGGAGGACGGCACTGGTGGTACCTTCACCATCAGTGCCACACTTGACAGCAAATAGGAAAGCGCGCTCGTTGCCTTCCTGCGGGCGAATGTCGATGTGTTTGCCTGGCAACCATCTGACATCCCCGGTGTTCCCAGGAAGGTGATTGAGCACAAGCTTGCTATTTGTCCTCATGCGCGGCCCGTCAAGCAGAAGGTGAGGAAGCAAGCCGTGGAGCGCCAAGAATTCATTGCTGAAGAAATCAAGAATCTAGAGGCAGCAGGCCTAGTTAGAGGCGTGATCCATCCGACGTGGTTAGCAAACCCAGTCGTCGTGCGCAAGGCCAATGGGAAGTGGAGACTGTGTATAGACTTCACCGATGTGAATAAAGCATGTCCTAAGGATCCATTTCCCTTGCCGCGCATTGACCAGATCGTTGACTCCACTGCCGGATGTGAGCTGCTCTCTTTCCTTGATGCATATTCAGGCTACCACCAGATCTTTATGGCCAAAGAAGATGAAGAGAAGACTGCATTTATCACTCCATGTGGCACTTATTGCTTCATACGCATGCCATTTGGACTGAAGAATGCAGGATCAACATTTGCAAGGGTAGTGCACACTGCTTTCGAGCCACAGATCCACAGAAATGTAGAGGCTTACATGGATGACATCGTGGTGAAGAGCAAGAGCAAGGATACCCTGGTCCAAGATTTGGAAGAGACATTTCAGAACCTGCGCAGGATACAGCTCAAGTTGAACCCCGAGAAGTGCGTCTTTGGAGTCCCCTCCGGCAAGCTTCTCGGGTTCTTTGTGTCACAGAGGGGGATTGAAGCTAACCCCGACAAGATTAAAGCCATTGAGCAGATCGAGGCCCCGAAGCGCGTCAAGGATGTCAGAAGGCTTGCAGGTTGTGTGGCTGCCCTCAGTAGGTTCATTTCGAAGTCTGCAGAACGCGCCCTACCTTTCTTCAAAATCTTGAAGAAGGCAGGTCCCATGAAGTGGACTCCGGAAGCGGAGGCAGCGCTGCAAGATTTGAAACGGTACCTATCCTCCACTCCAATACTTGTCGCACCTAGACCACAGGAAAAGTTGCTGCTATACCTAGCGGCAACCAACCAGGTGGTTAGTGCTGCGTTAGTAGCGGAGAGGGAGGCCGACGAGGAGTCTGCACCACCGGCAAGCGAATCCAGCGACAAGCAGGGGGCTGCTCCGACAAGCTCTGGCCCCGACAAGGCCAACTCTGCGCAGGAACAGGAAGAAGTGCGGAAAAAGATGGTGCAGCGCCCAGTGTATTTTGTGAGTTCCCTCTTATAGGGGGCTAGATCAAGATACTCCGGGGTGCAAAAGTTGCTTTTCGGCCTCCTCATGGCCTCGAGAAAGCTGCGCCATTACTTCCAGGCACATGAGATAACAGTGGTCACTCGCTTTCCGCTGAAGAGGATATTGCACAATCCAGAAGCAACAGGCAGGATCGTTGAGTGGGCACTGGAGCTGTCAAGCTTTGGACTCAAGTTTGAAAGTACCTCAACCATACAGAGTCGAGCTTTGGCAGAATTCATAGCTGAATGGACCCCGACGCCCGATGAGGAAATTCCAGAAACAAGTGCACCCGTACAAAAAGCAACAAGTGAATGGGTAATGCACTTTGATGGTGCCTTCTCGCTGCAAGGCGCCGGTGCCGGCGTGGTACTCATCGCGCCCACCGGAGAGCACCTCAAGTATGTTATCCAGATGCACTTTCCCAGGGAGCAAGCAACAAACAACACTGCCGAATATGAAGGTTTGCTCGCCGGCCTCAGGATTGCGGCGGAACTTGGGATCAGAAAGCTGATTGTGCGGGGAGACTCTCAGTTGGTGGTCCGACAAGTTAACAAGAGTTACCAGAGCCCTTTGATGGAAGCTTATGTAGATGAAGTGAGGAAGCTTGAAGAGCACTTTGAAGGTCTGCAAATGGAGCACGTCCCGAGAGCTCACAATGACATTGCAGATGGCCTTTCAAAGTGTGCTTCGATGAAGTTACCTGTGGAACCAGGGACCTTCTTGCTCAAGCTGACTCAACCATCCGTTACACCATCAATTGGGCAGTCCAAGAAGAGAAAGTTGGTCTCCGGCGACTACTTGCCGGCGGATCTTCCTGAAACCGCCGCCAAGGTCCCCAAGATCAACGATCAGAACGCTGAGGAACAGTCTGCTCCTGCAGATCCGAGGATCTATGCAGTTGAAGCAAGTGTTCCCGACAAGCCTCGCCCCGGCGAGCTTGCCGGGGGACCATCAGATCCGGCGGAACCAGAGGTTCTTGTCGTAGAAGCTGAGGTCCCCGCAGCGGCCCTCATGCCTTTAGTCCTTGCCGTTGAGCCACGAGCTCGGCATGGGCGCAGCAGATCGTCCGTTTTCTGCAAACTGGAGAACTTCCCGACGACCCAGAAGAAATAGAGAAGATAACCAGGCAGTCAAGTATGTACCAGTTCGTAGACAATGAGCTGTACAGAAGAAGGCTCAATGGTGTCAGGTTGAAGTGCATCTCCAGGGAAGATGGACAGAAGCTGTTGGCAGAAATACACGGAGGCATATGCGGCCACCACATTGGCGCAAGGGCGCTTACCGGGAAGGCTTTCCGGCAAGGGTTCTTCTGGCAAGAAGCCCTCCAAGATGCAACTGCACTAGTAACCAAGTGTGAAGCGTGCCAGTTCCATGCAAAACAAATTCATCAGCCAGCTCAAGCTCTCCAGACGATTCCTTTGTCCTGGCCCTTCTCGGTCTGGGGGCTCGATATCCTCGGCCCCTTCCCCCGAGCTGTCGGGGGCTTTGAGTACTTGTACGTCGCGATCGACAAGTTCACAAAGTGGCCAGAAGTGGAACCAGTGAGAAAGGTGACAGCACAGTCAGCGGTCAGGTTCTTCAGGTCGATTGTTTGCCGATTCGGAATCCCTAACAGGATCATCTCCGACAATGGTACACAATTTACTAGTCGCACCTTCATGCAGTACGTCCAAGACCTTGGCGCCAAGGTCTGTTTCGCTTCTGTTGCTCACCCGAGGAGCAACGGTCAAGCAGAGAGGGCCAATGCTGAAGTGCTGCGCGGACTCAAGACAAGGACCTTTGACAGGCTGCGCAGGTGCGGAAGAAACTGGATAGAGGAGCTACCGGCGGCTCTTTGGTCAATCAGAACGACACCAAGTCGAGCCACCGGACAGACACCCTTTGCTCTAGTCTATGGAGCAGAGGCAGTTCTCCCCACGGAACTCGTATACGGATCTCCTCGAGTACTCGCTTATGATGAGCTTGAGCAAGAGCAACTGCGACAAGATGATGCATTGCTCCTCGAGGAGGAACGTCTCCAGGCTGCTGTGCGAGCTGCTCGATACCAGCAAGCCTTGCGCCGCTATCATAGCCGCAAGGTCAAGGCCAGGAGTCTCGAGGAAGGCGACCTTGTTCTTCGGCGTGTTCAGTCCGCCAAGAATTCCAACAAGTTGACGCCGAAGTGGGAAGGCCCTTATCGGGTGAGACAAGTCACAAGGCCCGGCGCTGTCCGCCTTGAGACCGAAGAAGGCTTACCGGTGAGCAACTCCTGGAACATAGAGCATCTTCGCAAGTTTCACCCATAAGGCGCGGTTGCCGTGATCCGCTCCGGCAACCACCTTTTGTACAAGCTTTGCCGCTGTTGCATGTAACCCTTTGTACAAAGCCGGGCGCAGATCCCGTGCATCAGTAAAGCTTTTGTGTTTTGCGCTATTTGCCTTTTACATGCTTTTCTTTGCTATTTGCATGAATTATTTGGCATCTTGTGCAACATACACATCCGGTAAGCATTAGCACGCCGAAAGGCCATATACTTGTTTCCCTCTTCTTTTTCCTTGCCTCTTAAGCAGAAGGAATGTTCCTCGCGCACAAGTTTGCCGGGGGGAAGGAGATGGAAGGTGAACCAAGTGATGTTCAAGAAAGAGAAGCCTTACCGGGAAGCAAGCGATATATGAAAGCTAAGTTATTAGAATTTGAGCAAGTTCGAATTTTTAAAAAATTTCAGTTGTCTTCCTTGAACAATCACACTTTGTATGGAAAACCTGTGCGCGGAGGAACCTACCCGTGGCTAGCCGCACCCTTATCTTGTTTTCGAGTACGCTCAACGACTCAAGTGAGCTGCGACAAGTGTCGCGCCCTTGGTTCGTTTTCGAGTTCACTCAACAAGCCGAGTGCGTGGCGACTAGCTGCGGCAAGGTTGCTTGCCGGTAAGACCTTGGCCAGCAGGCTGCTCAGAGTCCAGCACTCAGCGCTCGCGGCAAAGGGCCCTTGCCGGCAAGCTCCCTGGAAGCGTAGGGTAAAAAAAACATACAAAGTAAATGACCAAGACAAGGAAGATAACATTGCACTGATTGATCAAAATAAGATAAATATCTTACAAAGGATAACTTGTCGCAATGATTAATGAGTTCATAACACCCTATGCAGCAACAAAAGAGATAAAGGAAAAGGAGGCCTAATCTACGCGGTCGCCCTCAATCCTGGAGATCTTGTTCACTTTGGCGATGATGTGGGCGACCTGCGCCTTCAGCGCCTCCGTGTTCGCGTCGGCCGGCAAGCTGCGGAGAACGTTGGTGAGGTTTATACCGGGATTGCGGTATACAATCTTCGTCAGAACGCGCTCCAAGGTTCCCGCGCAGAGCTGGCGCGACTCCTCGGCCAGTTGCGCGGGGAGCTTCTTCCGAAGACCTGCAAGAGCCGGCGCGATCCCCCTGAAGAAGAGGCTGAGCTTGGCGCTGTGGGGGAGGTTTGGATCCGGAGAGTATATAAGATGCTCGACCTTCAGCGCCAGCAGCTCCTGGTCGATGTTGGATGCAGAGGCCACCAAGTCGTCGAACCACACCTCAACGGTCCGGCGGAAGTTTTCAGCCGCAGTGGTGGCGCTCTCCACCAAGCCTCGCTCCCTGCGGAGCTCTTCCTTCAGCTTGGTTTCCCGGTCCCGGACGGCGTCGAGCGAGTCCTTCAACGTGGAAACCTTCAGCTCCAGATCCTCAATTGAATCCTTGGCGGCCTTCAGCTCGTCGCCCTGCTTGGAGAGGCGCACCTGGAGTTCGGAGTTGGTGTGGGCGTCCTTCTCGTGCTCCGTGTTGAGCGCGGTGACCCTCTCCACGCTCGCCTTCAGTGACTCCTCCAGTTGCGCAACCTTGGCCGCGAGCTCCTCCTTGGCGGTCTCCGCGGCAGCCGCGGCGGCTTTCGCCTCCTTCAGCTCTCCGCCAAGGGCCTGCTCCCGAGCGGCAAGGTCTTCCTCGTGGGAGTCGAGGTTGACCTTCCGTTGGGCGAGCTCTCCTTCTCGCCGGGACAGCTCCTCTCCGGCGAGTCGCTGCTGCTCTTCGGCTTCGGCTTTCTCCAGGAGCCACTCCTGGTACTCCCCGGCGAGCCTCTCGCGCTCCTCCGCCACGTCGCGGAGGGCAGCCTGGTTGGCGGCGCGGAGCTCTGCCGCGCGCTTCTCCATCTCAACGGCGGCCTTGGCGGCAAGGGCCTCCCGAGACGCAAGCTTCGCCTGCTTGGCCCGGTAAAGGGCCAGGAGCTGATGAAGCAGCTTCTCCTCCTCGGGCCCGTCGCTTCCACCGAGCGCCTCGACGATCTTCAGACCCGCGGAGGCGAGGACCTCTCCATCAAAGGCCTCGCCCTCCGCGGGGGCTCGCGATGAAGAACCCCACGGCACCTGGATGTAAACGCCATTGGGGGCCTCAAGATAATAGGCAGACGGCTCCTTCTCGGTGGATGGGTCGGCGGCCGGCGCAGCGCTCGACGCTCCTGCCGCCTCCGGGCCGGCAGTATGGCCGCCGTCCCCCTCCCCGTCCGCCGCGTCTGCGCCCGGAGCGGTCTCCTTCGCAGCCGGCTCGGCGGCTCCTGCCGTGTCCTCAGCGACAGGGGCATTGCTGCCGTCGCCCTGCGCGTCCTCCTCCACGATGATGGTTTCCGTCTCCATCTGTTCCCGGGGAGGAGGATCTAGAAGAAGAAAAAGAAGCAGAAGTTCAAGCAAATATCCAAAAAAGATGAATCCAAGAAGACAAAATTACGGAACTTACCTTGACGGACGTCGTCGACGGCGGGCTCCCTCGCCGGGGAGCTCTGCCTTGGCGGAGTGGCCGCCCTCGCCGGGCTACTCGCCCTTGGCGGGGTACTCGCCCTTGGCGGAGTACCCGCCCTTGGCGGAGTGCTCTCCCTTGCCGGAGAGTTCGCCCTTGGCGGGGACGGCGGAGCCTGCGGCTCCTCGGGAGCGACCTCCGGATGCTCCTGTGGCTGTGGCTCCACCTCTGCACAAGACAATCAAGACAAGACAAAAACATCAAGATATTAGCACAAGACAAAATCCTCAAAGCGCGCCCGACGAGCGGAAGTATGGACCCCAGACTTACGCTGGGGGCTGCGCTGGGGGCTGCTCCTCGGAGCAGCGCTCGGGTCCGGCAGGCTCGTCTCCGGCGCGTCCCCAGTCGCCGCGACGGGCGAGTCGTCCGCGACCTCGACAACGGGAACCTTGGCCTTCTTCGCCACTCGCTGGGCCAGGGTCCTGAAATCAAAGCAGAAAGCAAGATCACAACCAAGACAGAGTTGAAGAAAACACAAAGCTTAAAATACTTACTCATGTTCCTCGTCGTCGTCGTCGTCGCTCAGGGCGGAGAAGTCGAACGCCACCTGAGGCACGTCCGCGCGAGGAGCAGGAGGCGAAGACTCCCTCGGGCGCTTGGCGGTCCCCGGGGCTGGGGGCTGCGAGGCCCCGGCCCCTGTGGGCGCCGAGGCCCGGGGAGCGGGCGGAGCAGCCGCTCCGCTCTGCGAAGATCCTCCTCCGCTTGGCGCTGACGTGCGGGGCGCCTCCGCCGTGGCCTGTGTGCGGGTCGCCCCCGCCGCGGTTGGTGCGCCGGGCGCCCCCGTCGCAGCTTGACTCCCCCGGGTAGCTCGCGCCGCCCGGCGAGTTGGTTGTTGTCGGGGCGCCTGCGCCCTCGTCCCCGTCGTCGCCTTGCAGAGACGTTTCAGCGGAGACCGCTTGGGACTTGCCCGAGGCGGGGAGGTCTCCGATGACGAGGAGACGTCGTCGGCATAGAGCCCCAGAGACACGTCGGAGTCCTCGTCGGCCCCGGCGTCCTCCTCCTCCTCCTCCTCCCCGGATGGCTTGCTGGGCCCAGCGCCCTGCCCTGCGGCCATCTTTCCTCCGGCGCCTCCGCCCGCTCCGGCACCTCCGCTCCCTGCGGCGCCTCTGTTTCCTCCGGCGGCGCTGCCTCTCGCCGCGGCCTCAGTCAGAATTCCGGGGATCCCAGAGTGCCTCAAAGAGGGGACCCCGGCAAGCTCGTCGGGAGGAAGCTGCAGTAGTCTTCGGATCTCCGCCTCCTCTGCTTGGCTGGACGCATCCGCAACCTCTGCCTCGTCGGGCGTAAAGCCAAACTCTCCTGCCGCTGCGGCTTCAGCGGCCTCTTCAACCCGAGAAGCTATATAAGCTATCTCCTGATCGGTGGTGTCCCGTATGAGCCCCTTGATCTCATCCTTGTTCTTCGCCACCTCCACCAGGTTGTCGAAGAAGCTTATGATGTCTGATGACTTGGGCGGAATCCATGTGCGGTCCACGCCATGCGAGTCACATGCGGGCATCATGGCGCGAAGAGGATCCCGGGCCGTGCTGTTGCAGAGGGGCACCACTCCCCGGGGAGCTCTGAACCACTCTTGGTGGGCCGGGTCGTGCTTAAAGAGTTCCCGGACCATCCCCTTCAGCTCCAGCGATGTGAAGTTGAAGTTTAGCCCTGGGCGCAGCCTCATTATATCCGCCGCGTTGCCGTACTCCCATGCTGGCCTCTTCCTATCCTGTAGAGGGGCAATGCGGCGGCGGAGGAAATCTGCTCCTACTTCTCCGACAGACAACTTAGCTACCCGGAGACGAAGGATTCTGACGAGGGCGACGTTGAGCTTGATGTCATCCGAGTCCAGCTCACTCCAGTCCCTGCCGCGCACGATGGCTGTTGTGCGCGGCGCAGTGAAGGGTTGCGGCTCGTCCTCAACTATCCAGCACCAGTCTGCACGCCACTCCTCCCACTTGCCGCGGAGCTCCCCCGACAAGTAGGACTCCTTCTTGTTCAAGCGGAAGACCCAAGAAGTCCCCCCGGAGAGGGGAGCGCCGGCTTCTACTCTAGGGGTGAAGAAGTGCCTAAACAGCGCTACGTTCGGATAGATCCCAATATAGTTTTCGCACAGATGTGCGAAAACCGCCATCGTGAGGATGGCGTTGGGGGTGAAGTCAAGGAGGTGGAGGCCGTAGGTGTGCATGATATCGCAGAAGAAATCGGAAAAAGGGGGACAAAGGCCGCAATGAAAGAAAGCTGCGAAGAAGAAGTACCCGCCGGGATAATTGTCCTTGGCGGCGGCGGGATAGGCTCTGGTCCGAGGGTGCTCCTTGGTCTCCTTGGCCCAGAACAAGTAGTACTTGTTCCAGAGCTCCCGCGCGCTGAGCCTCGGCGAGAAGACGACGTTCCGCTTCCGCAGCAGAGCAAGCCTCGCCGCCTGGTCAGATTTCTCTTTCTTGGCCTTCTCCGCCTTCGCCTTCTCGGTCTTCGGGGCCATGGCGGAGGCGGCGAGGGAAGGGGGACGAAGAGTCCGGCGGCGCCGCAGATGCGGAAGACGGCGGAGGAGGTGTGGAGGCGGAGCGCAAAGGGAATCTCTGGAGATGGAAGAAGAAGCAATGAAGGCGTAGGAGGGGAACCGCTCCTGCTTCCTCTGCTTTTATGGGGAAGTGGGGGACGTTTCGCTCTTTCCATTAAAAGAACGTGGCCACGTCCCATCCCACGACGCCGCAACCGACGCGTGCCGTTACGGAGGGACGCGGCGGATGCGGAAGTGGATTCGGCGTGCCGTGGGCCGGGCGTGCCCGTGCACTGTTTTGGGCCTGGCCCAACAGCGCTCGGCACCATGTGTGGCCCAGGCCCGGGGGCTCCTGTCGGTGTACTAAGGTAGGGGTACCTCAGTACCCCAACTTGTGCACGGGCAGTAGCAGCTTCCCGCGGCAGGGCCTACCACGTGCTTGCCGGAGACCTTCCTGCTCCATATAAAACCATTCAAAAACAAAGTATACAAGACAGAAGATCAAGACCCCGGCGAGTGGAGCTTGCCGGGAAGGCCGTTCCAGGCTCAAGATTACCTCACTCACGCAAGGCCCTGGCAAGAGGAGCTTGCCAGGAAGACTAGAAGATTACGTTACAGAAGACATGCCTCGGCGCAACGTGCGCCCCGGCAGGGCCCGGGGAGCGACAAGCTTCAGAGCCCGACAAGCTCCCGGGCCCGGCAAGGTCAAGACCCCGGCAAGGTGCTTGCCGGGGAGAGTTGCGCTGCGTGCCCGCGCTCCAGCTCATCGAACCACGCGTCGCCCTAGGGCCACTCCAGGGACGCGTGGCGGATGGCTGTGCAGCCTGGGGACACGGTGGCGCTCCACGGTGGTAAAGCCATCGCCGTGGCAAACGGAGACGCAAGGGCGGGCTCTTTTGGGGTCGACGGCGACGGGCATTAAATGCTCTTGTCCCCCACTGTCAAAGTAGGTAGCGACCACTGTTCATGCACTGTTGCTCCACTATTCCCGCACTGTTACAACTACCACCACTTTTACATTTTTACCCTTTCTCCCACGTTGACACCTGTCGGTGACCCCTTGCACTATAAAAGGAGGCCCATGCACAACGTAGAAAGGGTTCGGAACCTAGATAGCTCATACGCTCGGTATAGCTAGTTCTTCAAGCTCCCGAGCCCCCCAACTCAATACAAACTAAGCAGGAGTAGGGTTTTACGCGTCCATCGCGGCCCGAACCTGGGTAAACTGCCTGCGTGATCTCCTCGATCTGCTCTTTGTGCTCCCTCCGCCCTCTTACCGCACAAACAAGGGGCTCCGGTCCCATAGGTGTTCGCGGTGGACAATTTCCCCCGACAGCAACCACTCACAATTTATAAACATGCTCAAGATCAGAGGGGTATTAAATAGCATATTGGATCTGAACACATAATCTTCCACCAAATAAACCATATAGTAATCAACTACAAGATGTAATCAACACTACTAGTCACCCACAAGCACCAATCTATAGTTCCGGTAACAAGATTGAACACAAGAGATGAAGTAGGGTTTGAGATGAGATGGTGCTGTTGAAGATGTTGATGGAGATAGCCCTCCCTAAGATGGGAAAGTTGTTGGTGATGATGATGACGATGATTTCCCCCTCCGGAAGGGAAGTTCCCCACTACAAGAAATCTGTTAATGCATGATGAATTTCTGATGACGTTCGTTGAGACCGTCACAGATAAGGTGTCATCAGTCCCAGCTGCTTATGATCCGTCATGGATCGTGACAGTTTCCAGATCCGTCATGGACCAGCGAGGCCCCCAAACGAATGGATATTGTGTTAACATGTCAAACTACTATGGGGGCCGACTTTTTTTTGAAATGCTATGGGGATCGGCTCTGATATGGCATACAAATGAACATGGATTTTTTAATTAAAAAGTTAAGTAGCATAGGGGAATTGAACATGTCAAACTACTATGGCCCAGCCTCTGATGTGACATACAGGAACATGGATGGTGTAACTTTGATTTGAGTAAAATATAGCGTGCCAAAAATACAAAGAGATAGAAACATAATTAGAAAATAAAAAACAAAATAGATAGAAAAAGAAACAACAACATAAAAAAAGTCGAAATTCCTGGCCGGTCGCGTGCAATACTGTGCTAAACTGAACGATAACATAACCCATAAAGCTCCCGCCGACCTTGCATTCTGATTGGTCCGTCTTCCCTTCACGCGGATCGCCCATCCTCACCGTACATTCACTGCAGATCCAACGGCTGCCTCTTTGTCTCCTTTCCCTTCCAGATGCCTCCAAACCGCCCTTCCCTGTCTTCCCCAGCCGCCAGGTTCTTCCCCCCGCACTCCACACCTCTCTGTGAAGTCTAGCCGGCCCCGATCTGTTTGGATTTGTGCCACCACGACCAGGGGTTGCGCCGTGCTGGGCTGCCGCAGCCCCTTCGTCATCGCGAGCCACGCGTCCGTCGCCGGGGTGGTGCACCCAGCAGCCTGCTGGGGGATGCGCCGTGCAAGTCTGCTCCCCCAATTCGTCGGCGTGCGGCACGCGTCAGGCCTCCTCATCATCAATTAAAGGTCCCCCTCCCTCTATTTTGCTTCTGATTTTCCCCTCTCTTTTTCTTCTGATTTTCCAAGTTGGTCTTATGGTTCGTCAGCGCACAGGTAGCCGCTCAAGAATATGATTTTAGTCTTCATCGATGGAGACTTTCAACCGCTCAAAAATATGGTGCAATAGCAATCCTGCATCGATGTAATGTATCATCTAAAGAAAGATGGTGTACCTGATTGAAGGGTCAGTATTGTTACTCCTTCGACCATTTCGGATCTATGTATGGTTATCATTCTTTTTTGGTTGCCACCAGTTGTTTATTTTTACGCGTTTGATTCAATTCGTTACACTACTTTGCATATCAGCAGTGAAAATATAGAACTTGATAACATGTACTAGTAATTAAGCTACTTCTAGTTTACCTACTAGCCATATAATCTTGTATAATGTGACATACTTTTCATCACGTGGCAGCTAACGACATGGGGATATTCAATAGCAATCACATGCGTTCTGAAGATTTTGGCGTGGATGGAGGATCTCGGCCAGAAAAGCGGGATGGCTCACGGTTGATGTCCGGCGAGCACTTTGCCTTCCTTGATGGGGGCTGGTGCTGGTTACAGAGTAGCATAGTGTTCTATAAAATATGCTTGTAAAGTATTTGGTTTTTGAGTCTTTTCTTTTTGTTTCTGTACACGTGTATTTTCGGGTGTGTTTATGTAATTTACTTTTTTTGTTACATGAGCATATATTTTATGTCAAATTCTTTTTTTTTTTGATCTGGATGTTAAATTCTTATTGGCTTATAATTTTGATCAACCAACAAAAATGAGATATGGAAATACCCTTTGTCTGAAATTAGTGGGCCTTATTGGAAATTAATGGAATTAAATACTAATTAGGTGGATTACTATACGGACTGCCACTCTTGGACCAAGCTAATATTTAGTGGGCCAAAATTTTAGATGAGCTGGTTACTACATGGGCTGCCACGTCAGTTGCATGTTATACGCTGATGTGGCAAACAAGTTAACGTCATCTGAGTATGTTAGTTAACAGCCGTCCATGAAGGACCAACAAACTATCATGAAATGTACCATGGTCAAATTATGACGCGATATACATGACGAATTTCAAATCCTTCATGGGTTTCCTTCCATGATGGTTTTGTACAAGTCTGTGACAGATTCAAACTATCATGGATTAACAGGATTCTTGTAGTGCCCATGGCAGAATCGCTCGCCGGAGGGCAAAAGTGCTCCTGCCTAAGTTCCGCCTCGAGACAGCGGCGCTCCGTCCCGAAAGTATTCTCCTTATTTTTTCCAGGTCAGAATGGCTTATATACCAGAAAATGGGCACCGGAGGTGGGCCTGGGTGAGCACAACCCACCAGGGCGCGCATGGGCTGCCTGGCGCGCCCAGGTGGGTTGTGCTGACCTGGTGGGCCCCCTCTGGTACTTATTTGCTCCAATATTCTATAAAAATGCTCTGTGAAGTTTCAGCTTGTTTGGAGTTGTGCAGAATATGTGGCCTAACGTAGCTTTTTCAGGTCTAGATTTCCAGCTGCCGGAATTCTCCCTCTTGGTGCATACCTTGCAAATCATGAGAGAAAAGGCATTATAATTACTCCAAAAAGCATTATTATACATAAAATCAACATAAATAACAGCAAGAAAACATGATGCAAAATGGACGTATCAACTCCCCCAAGCTTAGACCTCGCTTGTCCTCAAGCAAAAACCGAAATCAAAAAACATGTCCACATGCTTTGACAGAGAGGTGTCGATAAAAACAAAATACGGACATAGAAGCATCATGTTGATTATTATAACAGCAACAAATTTAAGCATAAGACTTTTATCAAAAGACTTGTATCATAGACTTCTCATGAACAAGTAAGAGTTCATCACACAAATGAAGTATAAAGCATAAACTCTATTAGAAACCAACAAACTATGTTCTCATTCAACTTTGCAACTACAATTCATCATCTTTTCAGGACGGGTCACATATCGGAGCCTTTAGGCAAGTCCACATACTCAACCATCATATAGTCTTCTATGATTACTAACACTCACCGCATACACATGAGCAAAACGTTTCAACCGGAAACATAGAAAGATAGGGGCTTATAGTTTTGCCTCCCAACGTACTCACCTCAAGGGTGATGTCAACAATAATAACTCATGTCACCCATATTCAACTGGACATATGTGCCTAGAGCTTCCCTCACCACATGATGCTTGGCAAAGGATACAATAAAAAGGAATAGAGAGGGAACTTTGAATCTTTGCATAAAAGTAAAAGATAGGCCCTTCGCAGAGGGAAGCAGAGGTTGCCATGCGCGTATTTGTTTGTATGCTCAACCCCTTAGTGCAAAAGAATGTCACGTTGCACTGCCCCTTGTGATAGCAACCTTTATTGTGCAGTCTGTCACTTTTATTCTTCACCATCACAAGTTCTTGCAACGCTCAATTTTATCTTACACTAAATGATCTCACACTTTTAGAAGCAATTTTTATTGCCTTATTGCATCGATGTCAACTTACTTGAGGGATCTTACTCAATCCATAGGTAGGTATGGTGGACACTAGAAAAAGGTTTGGGTTTAAATGTTTTTGAATGCACAAGTAGTATCTCTACTTAGTGCAGAATTTTTGGCTAGACAAGATATTGAGCAAGCACCACATGTTAAAGGATCTATGACAATATGACTTGTATGTGAATATGAATAAACATAAATCATTACGTTGTCTTCCTTGTCCAACGTCAACAATTTTGGCATATAATATTTTGATGCAGGCTCGCAATCACAAAAGATTTCTAGGATACTATATTTATATGTGAATCTTCTCTTCCCTTATTAATTATTTCATGAGTTGCATCATTGACCAATGCTATGTTTGCCAATCTCTAATAGTTTTTTCTACTTATACTTTTCCTTATGTGGTGCCATCACCTGCCATAAGATTAGCATATGATCTTCTTAATTTATTCCCCTTCTTTTATTTATTCATTACAACCTTTCTTTTTATTGCAACAGGAAGGTAAAGAAAGCAAAACTCAAAACTAAACTTTATTATATATCTCGCACACGATTACAAAGATAGATCACTAAGCAAACTCACGAAAAGAAAGGATCGAACTAAACTTTCATTTATTCTAAAGGAAAAGATTGAACTAGAATAAGTAAATGCAAAAGGATAGTGGGAATGATACGATACCAGGGCACCTCCCCCAAGCTTGGCGGAGGCCAAGGGGAGTGCCCATACCTGATACTCAGTACTCTTTTGGTGATGAAGAAGATGGTGGTGGAGATGATGAGGCAGCGAGCTCTTGCAACTTGCGTCATAGGCTAAAATTTGCATCCCTTAGGTCTTCGTTCTCCAGCTCGATCTTTAATATCTTCTTGCATAGTGCTCCCTTGGTTTTCGTCACAAACGAGGAGGAATAGGCTCGTCTTCATCCTCCTCATCCGCAAACCAGGCATTCGAATGCTTAAAGACATAAATATCAAGAGATTTGTGGGAGACATGGCTCTCCTCCTCTTAAGATGACATGATTTCATATCTACCAGAAAATAGCAAAAAAAAAGAACAGAAGATTTCTCCATGATACGAAGGTTAATAGGTTCGGGGGGTATATAAAGATTTTTTATCTTGGGAGACAAGCAAACTGTAGAAAAATGGAGTCCGGAATGTGCCCGGGGTGGGCACAACCCAGAGGGGCGCGCCTGGCTGTGTGATACATCTCCAACGTATCTACTTTTCCAAACCCTTTTGCCCTTGTTTTGGACTCTAACTTGCATGATTTGAATGGAACTAACCCGGACTGACGCTATTTTCAGCAGAACTACCATGGTGTTGTTTTTGTGCAGAAATAAAAAGTTCTCGGAATCGCCTGAAAATCCACGAAAAAATATTTTGGAAAATATATAAAATACCTGCAAGAAGATCCAGACCAGGGGGCCCACACACTGTCCACCAGGGTGGGGGAGCCCCCCCTAGGGCGCGCCCCCTGCCTCATGGGCCCCCTAGTGCTCCATCGACGTATCCCCGGATCCTATAAGTTCACTTTCGGGGAGAAAAAAATCAAGGAGAAAGAATTATCGCGTTTCACGAGACGGAGCCGCCGCCAAGCCCTAATCTCTCTCGGGAGGGCTGATCTGGAGTCCGTTTGGGCCTCCGGAGAGTGGAGACCGTCGCCATCGTCATCATCAACCTTCCTCCATCACCAATTCCATGATGCTCACCGCCGTGCGTGAGTAATTCCATCGTAGGCTTGCTGAACGGTGGTGGGTTGGATGGGATCTATCATGTAATTGAGTTAGTTTTGTTAGGGTTTAATCCCTAGTATCCACTATGTTCTGAGATTGATGTTGCTATGACTTTGCTATACTTAATGATTGTCACTAGGGCCCGAGTGCCATGATTTCAAATCTGAACCTATTATGTTTCCATGAATATATGTGTGTTCTTGATCCTATCTTGCAAGTCTATAGTCACCTACTATGTGTTATGATCAGGCAACCCCGAAGTGACAATAATCAGGACCACTCCCGGTGATGACCATAGTTTGAGGAGTTCATGTATTCACTATGTGTTAATGCTTTGATCTGGTACTCTATTAAAAGGAGGCCTTAATATCCCTTAGTTTCCAATAGGACCCCGCTGCCACGGGAGGGTAGGACAAAAGATGTCATGCCAGTTCTTTTCCATAAGCACGTATGACTATATTCGGAATACATGCCTACATTGCATTGATGAACTGGAGCTAGTTCTGTGTCACCCTAGGTTATAACTTCTACATGATGAATTGCATCCGACATAATTTCCCATCACCGATCCAATGCATACGAGCTTTTCCTATATTCCTTGTTGCTTATTTACTTTTCCGTTGCTACTATTACAAAAACTACAAAAACACTATCGTTACTTTTATTGCCGCTACCGCCACTATCATATTACTTTGTTACTAGACTATCTTGCTGCAGATACTAGGTTTCTAGGTGTGGTTGAATTGACAACTCAGCTGCTAATACTTAAGAGTATTCTTTGGCTCCCCTTGTGTCGAATCAATAAATTTGGGTTGAATACTTTACCCTCTGTCGGGGAAACTGATCCACCCACGAACACCTATGGGGACTGAGCCCCTTTCGGTACGGCGGGGGCGGAGGTCGCGCGAAGAGCAGATCGAGGCGAAGCACACGAGCAGTTTACCCAGGTCCGGGCCACACGGATGCGTAAAACCCTACTCCTGCTTTGTGGTTTGTTATTGAGTTCTTGCTCGGGAGCGCTGAGTGCTACAGTACACACCAGCGGCTAGCGAGACCGAGCGTGAATGAGTCCGTCTGCTTCGAACCCCCCTCTACGTTGCGCATGGGCCTCCTTTTATATGCTCAAGGGGTCACCGACAGGTGGCAACGCAGATGAGGGCAAAAATGGAAAGATGTAGTGGTTGGTACAGCTACTTGTACAGTGCATCATACCTAACCCTGACGGCAGGGGACAAGGGCATTAAATGCCCGTCGGCGTCGCCCAAACAGTGTAAAAAGGGACCGTCAGGGGCGCCACCGCTCGCCACAGTGGCGATCTTGTCAGCGCCGCTTGCCACCGCTCACCGCTGGCTGCACAGCCTCCCGCCACGTATGCTTGGAAGGGCCCTAGAGCGACACGTTGGTGGATGCGCTGGAGCGTTGGTACAGGGTGGTAGCTTGCCGCGGCAAGCGCCTTGCCGCGGTCGTTGTCTTGTCGCGTCCAGGAGCTTGCCGCTCACCGGGCCTTGCCGAGACGCGTGGCGCGTCGTGGCAAGTTCCTTGAGATGCCTTGGTTGGCCTTCCCGGCAAGCTCCTCTTGCCGGGGTCTTGTCTTCTTGGCTTAAATACTTTGTTCTTGAATGGCTCCAAGGGAACCACGGAGGACCTTGGCGGTCACCCGGCAAGCCTTGCCGCGGGACGCTGCGACTGCCCGTGCACAAGTTTGGGATACTAAGGGTACCCCTACTTTAGTACACCGACAGGAGCCCCCGGGCCTGGGCCATACACGGTGCCGAGCGCTGTTGGGCCAGGCCCAAAACAGGGCACGGGCACGCGCGGCCTGGTTCGCGCCGTATCTTACTCCGTATCCACCGCGCCCTCCCCTAACGGCACGCGTCGATTGCGGCGTCGTGGGAGAGATCGTGGGTGGCTTCTTTAATCGGAAATGCGGAACGTCCGCCCCTCCCTCCTTATAAGCAGGGGAAACAGGGGCAGTTCGTCCATCCGCCCGTTGCTACTTCAACCTCGAAATCCTCCGCCGCTCCCCTTCTTCCCAAAGCCGAAAGAGAGCAGCGCTCGCCACCAGCACCACCAACGCCGTCGACCTCCCTCACCACTTCCGCCATGGCTCCGAAAACCGACAAGCGGAAGGGCGCGAAGTCGGCCGAGGCGCTGTGGCTCGCGGCGCTGCGAAAGGAGCAGGCTGTCTTCCCCCCCCCCCCAAGCTTGCCGTGAGGAAGCTGAGGGAGAACTACTACCTCTTCTGGTCGGGGGAGACGCGGGCGCATCCGCGCACCAAGGTACTCCCAGCCGTTGCTTGTAAGATGGCTCCGAACGGATATGCGTTCTTCGCCTTGTTCTTCTACTGCGGGCTCTGCCCGCCTTTCTCTGAATTCTTCTGCGACATTATGAACACCTATGGGTTCCACCTCCTTGACTTCACCCCCAACGCCGTTCTGACCATGGCAGTTTTCGCACATCTCTGCGAAAACTTTGTCGGAGTCCATCCCAATGTAGCCCTTTTCCGCCACTTCTTTATGCCTCGAGTTGAGAGAGGAGAGCCTTTATCCGGCGGAGTCTCCTGGATCTCGAGAGCCCACAAGAAGGAAGCTTATCTGGAGGGAGAGCTCCGCAACAAATGGGAGGAATGGAGAGCCAACTGGTGCTGGATTGTCGAGGAGAATCCGCAGCCATTTACCGCCCGGCGCCAAGCCCCAGTAGTACGCGGCAATGACTGGAGCGACTTGGCCCCGAAAGACAGTAGACTGAAGATTGCCACTGCCCGGATCCGACGCCTCAGGCTTGCCGGGCTCACTGTAGGCGCAGTTGGCGCAGATTTCCTTCGCCGCCGCATCGCCCCCCTGCAGGAGAGGAAGAGACCCGCCTGGGAGTTAGAGAATGCGGCGGACATCATGAGGCTGCGCCCGGGCCTCAACTTCAATTTCACTGTCCTCGAGCTCAACGCAATGCTCCAGGAGCTGTTCAAGTATGACCCCGATCATCCCGAAGTGTTCAGGTTGCCGAGGGGTGTCGTCCCGCTGTGCAACAATTCCGCGCTCAGCCGCATTCACGCAATGATGCCGTTGTGCGACTCGCATGGGATTGACCTAACCTGGCAAGAGCCTACAGATGACGCCGTGCAGGCATTCTTTGACAGCTTGGAGGAAGTGCCGATTCGCTCCGACGAGAAGAAAGGCCTCACCCACGACACCACTGACAAGGAGATGGCGTACATCGCCACTAGGCTAGAAGAGGCGGCGGCAGCCGCAGCCGCGGGCGAGTTCGGATTCACCGTGGAGGAGGCAGATGCAGCAAAGGCGGCAAGCCTTGCCGAGCGAGGGGAGTTTGTCGGCGAGGGAGAGCCTGCCGGGCAAGACGCTGAGTCGAGCGAGCCCGCCGAGCAGGGCGTCGAGTCGAGCGGGCCCGCCGAGGACACGAGCGGCTCGTTGGAGATCGACTCCTCTTCCTCCTCATCTTCAGGCAGCTCGCCGCTAGCAGAACCTGCAGCTCCGCCAAGAAGGCGTCTCCGCAAGGCCGGGGACGTAACGGAGCGGCAAACGAGTCAACAGCCGTCGCGCCGCGCGACACGCTCCACCGTGGCAAGCACGGTTGCCGCGGGAGCACCTCGCGCTTCTGCAGCAACTGGAGCGGGGTCTTCCCGGACCACCGCTTTTGCTCCTGCCGCTCCTCATGCCACGGCGGCAGCCGGAGCGGAGTCGTCTCATACCACCACCACTGCTCCCGCCAAGCGGCCAAGGGAGCCTACTCCTCCGCCTCCTCGCGCCGGGCGTGAGCCGGACTTCGACTTCTCCGCGCTCAGCTCCGACGACGAAGAAGAAGAGTAAGATTCTTGTTGTACTTGTGTTTCTTCAATTCTTGCTGTTTTTGACTTGTATCTCATTTGCTTTCCTCCGAACCTTTTGCTTTTCAGGACTCTGGCCCAGAGAGCGGCGAAGAGAGCCAAGGTCCCGGCGAGGAGAGAGGAGGTGATCATCGTCGAGGACAAACCCACCGAGACCACCCTGCCGGACCCGGCAACTAATCTTCAGAGCAGCCCCCAGCACAGCCCCCAGCGTAAGTGTAAGGTTCACTTTCCGCTGTTAGGCGCGCATGGATGCTCTATCTTTGCTGATATCTTGATTGTTGGTTTGTGTAGGCGCAGAGCCGCCACACCAGGAGCGCCCGGAGACCGCCCCCGACGTGCCATCTGCTTCAACTACGCCGCCAAGGGGGATCTCTCCGGCAAGGGAGAGCGCTCCGCCAAGGGGGATTCCTCCGACAAGGGAGGGCTCTCTGAAAGTGCAACTAATCCCCGGGTGGTTTTGGTAATTAATAACAACATATATATCATTGAACTAATATTTACTTGAGAATCATTTCAGAGAAGTTCGATGATATGGGTATGGAAATGTCTGAAGAAGTGGACCCCTCAAAATGCTAAGACAAGCATTGGCAAAAGCTCAAGACTCTATTTTTGGTTTAGTGATCAAAGATCACATTGAGTCCATAGGAAAAGCCAATACTATTAAAAGG
>LR738710.1:156058895-156112136 GCA_902687465.1 Secale cereale
CTTGGTGATCTAGCTCCCTCAACTATCAGCACTCTTCACTACTTAACACACTCATAAGTAATCTCGGACAAACCGATTCTGCAAACTCAGTCCCACCGAGATGAACCACCTCAGTTATTCTTCCAAACCCTAATTTCTCGGTCCATCCGATTTGGAGTTTCGGTCTCACCGAAAATGGACTGCCAACCTTCTGTAACCAATTGACATCACTTCGGAATATCCGAATTGTTATTTTCGGTCCCACCGAGATGGCAAGCTCCAACCTTTGACTCACTTCGGACACACCGAGATGGTATTTTCGGTCCCACCGAAAATCCCAACGTTCACTATATTTGAACTTTCGGTCTGACCGAGTTTTCACTTCGGTCTCACCGAGATTGGTCAAATGTGTGTGTAACGGTTGGATTTTGTGTGGAGGCTATATATACCCCTCCACCCCCTCTTCATTCGTGGGGAGAGCCATCAGAAAGTACCACCACTTCTACCATACACTTTCTGAGAAGTGAACCACCTACCCTTGTGTTGAGATCAAGCCATTCCATTCCTACCATATGAAACTTGATTTCTAGCCTTCCCAAGTTGCTTTCCACTCAAACCTTTCTTCCACCACAGCCATATCAGTGAGGAGAGTTGAGTGTTGGGGAGATTATCAGTTGAAGCACAAGAGCAAGGAGTTCATCACCATCAACACCGTCTATTACCTTTTGGAGGGTGGTGCCTCCTAGATTGGTTAGGTGTCGCTTGGGAGCCTCCGTCTTTGAGATGTGGAGTTGAACCAAGAAGTTTGTAAGGGCAAGGAGATCGCCTACTTCGTGAAGATCTACCCCGAGTAAGGCTAGTCCTCCGTGGGCGTAGGCCATGATGGAATAGACAAGGTTGCTTCTTCGTGGACCCTTCGTGGGTGGAGCCCTCCGTGGACTCGCGCAGCCGTTACCCTCCGTGGGTTGAAGTCTCCATCAACGTGGATGTACGATAGCACCACCTATCGGAACCACGACAAAAATCTTCGTGTCACCAAACTGCGTTTGATCTTCTCCACCTCTCTTTTACATGTGCAATTTACTTTCCGCTGCTTATACTCTAGAATTGCATGTGTAGGGTGATACTTGAATTGATCTTAATTGTGAAACTGCCAAAAACTTTGCTTAATCAAAAGGCAGATTTTTTATATTGTCAAGTAGTCTAATCACCCCCCCTCTAGACATACTTTCGATCCTACAAGTGGTATCAGAGCTTTGGTCTCCATTGTTTTGGTTTCCATTGCATTGGACTCCATAAGCTTGGTTTCACAACCTAGGAGAGTATGGCGTCTAGTGAGGGTAATTATCGTAGAGGTCCTTACTTTGATGGTACAAATTTTGCTAGTTGGAAGCATAAAATGAAAATGCATATTCTTGGTCATAACCCAGCCGCATGGGGCATTATTTGTGTTGGTATGCAAGGTGATTTCTTTGAAGAAGGAAAAGTTCCGGATCGCGAAGCTACATCGGAAGAGTTGCGGATGTTGCAAAACAATGCTCAAGCTTGTGACATTCTCTTCAATGCTTTGTGTCCCGAAGAGTTCAACAAAATCAGCCGTCTTGAGAATGCTAAAGAGATTTGGGATACTTTGGTTGAAATGCACGAAGGTACTGAATCTGTGAAGGAATCAAAGCTAGATATTCTTCAAGGTCAACTTGACAAGTTCAAGATGAAGGATGGTGAAGGAGTCGCTGAAATGTACTCTAGGCTTGCTCTCATCACAAATGAGATTGCCGGCTTAGGAAGCGAAGAAATGACCGACCGATTCATCATTAAGAAGATTCTCAGAGCTTTGGATGGAAAGTATGACACCGTGTGCACTTTGATCCAAATGATGCCAAACTACAAGACTCTCAAGCCAACTGAAGTCATTGGAAGAATTGTTGCTCATGAGATGACACTTAAGGATAAGGAAGAGCTTCACAACAAGTCAAGTGGTGCTTACAAAGCTATAAGTGATGCTCCTACTACCTCAAGTGACAAGCTAATTTCCAATGAAGAGATAAGCCTAATGGTCAAGAACTTCAACAAGTTCTACAAGAATAGAGGCAAAGAAAGAAGCTCAAAGTCTAGATCATATGATGAAAAGAGATCTTCTAGTCGTGATTGAAACTGCTACAATTGTGGAAGACCCGGACACTTCTCAAATGAGTGTACGGCTCCCCACAAGAGAATAGAAGAATCTCCAAGAAGAAGAGCAAGAGATGAGTCACCTCGGAGAGAGAGAAGGAGTAGAGATGATCGTTATGAACGAAGACCCTCTCGGAGAAGCAAGGATTCGGAGAGGAAAGACAAGTCATCAAGGAGCTACACAAGAAGAAGACATCAAGCTCATGTAGGTGAATGGGTCTCCGGCTCCGACTCCGACAATCAATCCGATGGAAGCTGTCACTCCGACTCCGACTACAGTCAAGATGAAGGTGTTGCCGGACTTGCACTCGTATCCTCCAACTCCAACTCCTACGACTTATTTGATTCACCAAATGAGGGAATTGGAAGATGCTTCATGGCTAAAGGCCCCAAGGTAACACACCCTGAATTCATTGACTTTGATAGTGATGAGGATGACTTGCTAGGTGAAGATGAGCTCTTGCATGATAAATCTAGTGAGCTTAGTAATGATGAAAATGCTAGTAGTCTTTATAGTCGAGAAGAGTCGAATGACAATGCTATGAAGGAGATTGAGCGTCTAACTAAAGAACTAAACACTCTTAAGTTAGCTCATGAAACAACTCAAGAAGATCATAGAGAGCTCCTAAGATCTCATGAGAAGCTACGCTTCGAGAAGCTCACTCTAGAGCAAGAACATGAGTTTCTAAAAGCGATCAATGACGATCTTCGAAAGAAGAGTTCTTCATATCTTGCCAAACGACTTCTCTTGTCTAATTTCTTGCCACCTATTAAGACTAAGCATGACAAGCATAAGAAAAATTCTTCCTCTAGTAGTAACAATAACAATGTTAAATCCAATATTGTTGCTTCTAGTAGTTCTCTTGATTCCACTAACAATGTTCCAAGCCAAGTTACACTTGAACAAGAAAATAGCTTATTGAAGGAAATCATAGAGAAAGGTGTCTACAAGAGTCTTGCCGGAAGCAAAAACTTTGAGGAGATTGTTCGCAAACAAGGAAGACACCGGAAGAATCAAGGGATTGGTTTTGAGCGAAAGTTCAACGCCGAAGGTGTTGAGTGGGAAGAAGGTCAATATCCTACTCCACAGTTTGTTTCACAAAAGGAGAAGTATGATCCTACTTCTTCCAATGTGGAACAAGCTCAAGATGACCTTCCACCACAAGACCACAAGCTAAAGGCCAAGGACAAGCTTTAAGAGGAGATTGATGCATTCATTGAAGCACCTCAAGCCATGGTCAAGTGGGTTCCCAAGGACACATCAAGTTCTACTTCGTCAAGCTCAACTACAACACCAAGGATTCCCATCAAGATGATGTGGATCCCAAAGAAGAAGAACTAGAAGGTTCTTGAGGGTGACTCCGCCAACAAACTTCACTCATATTCATTTTGGCAAGAACTTGTGCAATCAACTTCCACATCATGCACTAGTTCATGGAGTCACAAACCCTCTTGTTGGTAAGTCAAGGGACAAGGTAATCATTGCTTTCATGGACATCATCTTTTATGTACTTCACTCTATGTCTATGGATATTCTTGTTTGTTCCTTGTGGGACTAACCCATGTAGGTATTGAAAGTGCCCTAATCCAAAGGATTGCTCCCAACTCTTGATGATCTGCATCAACATTGAGCATCCACATCTTCAACATCTACATGAAGTCTTCTACGACAACCCAAGGTTAGTTTGACCCTTTAAAAGGGGTTCTCACATCTAGGGGGAGCTTTGCTCTAAGAAATTGAGCTAAAGCATCTCCAAATGATGTGAACACATAAATGCTTTATGTAAAAGTGGTAACCCCACTTGTGCTTAAACGATGAGTATGACCTATGATCAAATGTTCTCATTTGGCTCCTAAGTCAATATACTCATATATAGATGACCTAGTCATCGACAAATTGTGTGCTAGTAGCTAGAGTGTTGGTTGTGCATGTTTGACACATATTTCAGTTGCTATCTTATTGTGTGAGCATGTTGAATGCATGATTTCATCCATTCAAGGACATCCATTTGTTGTTTTGATTGTTCTGATTTTTCTGGCCAAATGGATGGACAAGAATGCCTAAGCACCTTCCCTAGCTATCTATGCTTTCTTGTCTCAAATTCTATTCATGCTCATATCACAACTTTGAACAAGTCTTTTTCGGGCAGTCCGAGTGAGGAGCACTCGGAGCCACCGATTCGTCTAAGGCTGACTTCCAAAACCTTCTAAGTCCATTTCGGTCTGACCGGCTTCTCAATCTCGGTCCAACCGAAATGCTTAGACTGATCTAGGTTTCATCTCGGTGAAACCGAGTTCAAAATCTCGGTCTGACCGATATGCGTAACTGCACAGCAGTTATACATCTCGGTGACACCGAGTTTTTCAACTCGGTCCCACCGACAGCATGGGGTTATATATACCTGAGGGCTGCGCGCGATTTAATACTTCAAACCGTTCGCCCCCAAGACCCCTGCTGCCGTCGCCCTGGTCTACGGATCGTCGCCGTCGTCGCCTGTGCGCCCTCGCCGCAGGTCTCCGCCACCGTCAACGGTAATCATCTCCACCGTTGCCGCCGTAGAGGGACACCACCAAGTTAGGGTGTGTCCCGATCCCTTTTCGTGCTCCCATCCGATTCTTGCACGATAGGCTTGCCATGATTCAATCCACGTTTGAGATATTCCCTATACATTAGTTCAGATCCTCTAGTTTCGAGCAAAATTCTTAGGTTTAGGTTTCCACGGAACGCATCTCGGTGAAGCCGATTTTGAAACTCGGTATGACCGATTTGGCCTCTGGCCATTGCACTGCATCATTCGGTTTAACCGAGCTGTGCCAATCGGAATGACCGAAACGTAGTTTCAGTGAAACCCTAAGTTATCGGTAGGACCGAAACCCATTTCGGTCTGACCGAAAGTGGTGTGTAGGTTTCTGTTGAACACTTCGGTTTCACCGAAACTTAAAATCGGTTTGACCGAAATACATTCTGTGAAAACTCAAAACTAAGTTTTGAACTCATTTTTTTTGCAAAAACCTCTGCAGTTGTGATAACTCTTCTACTCTGCCTATACCTTATCTTTTCACAGGTTTTCAGCCATGTCAGATGTCAGTGACAGCCAGAACAGGTCTGAGTCACCTTTTGCTGAGATTCCAGAAGCAGATACAAATCCTGCTAGCAGCTCCAGTGATGATGGTGAGAGGAGCACCCCTAGTGGTTTGCCTCCTGCAGCCACCAGAACCAGGAAGAAGAGAACTTCTGATGATGAGGACTCTGACTTTGTTGCTGAGGAAGTTACCTCCAAGCCAAAGAGGAATGTGGTTGCCAAAGAGCACCAAGGGCAGCAGTCAAGGAAAGGCACAAGCAAAGTAAAGCAGTCAGCAGTTGCAAAGAAGCTCAACTTGGAAGAGCCTGCTCCAAGCAAGGTGAAGAAGACTTCCAAAAGGAAGAGGGTAGTTTATGCTGAACCTCAAGTTGATGCTGCAGAAGAAGAAGAAGAAGATGCACCCCAGCCTCCTCCTCAGAAAGCTAAGTTCATGGGTGATGCTATTCGGGCTCAAGCCTCCTCTAAGCCCAAGAAGCCTGCTCAAGCCAAGGCAGCTCCAGTCAAGCCCAAGAGAACAACCAGAAGCATTCCAGCTTCTGAGAAGAACAAAGGTGAGATGCCACCATCTGAATCAGATGAAGAGCATGTGTTGCTTAAGCTCCGTCCCAAGTTGCCACTCCACAATGATGCTCATCCTCAAGCTGAGGACATGAAGGCAAGGAAGGACAAAGGTCTCAGGCTATGGAGACAGTCTGATCCATATGCTGTAAGGAGAAGGACTGCTGTGGACCCCAGATTCCACACCAGAGAGCAGCAGGATTTCTATGAGACCGTGCTGATGGATAAGAAGCCCATTGTTGCTGACACCAGGTATGTTGACTGGAAGTATATTGACAGTGAAGAGCACCGGGACTTCTTTCCCCATGTGCATGAGAGCTTTACTGCATGTGGAGTTGCTGATTTTGTGGGTCAAGAGCTGACAGCTTGGAATGACGAGATGATCATGCAGTTCTATGCCACAGCCCACTTCTATCCTGATGGCAAGATCACCTGGATGACTGAAGGTCAAAGGTTTTCTTCGACTGTTGAAGAATGGGCAGAACTTCTGAACGCTCCAGTGCAGAGAGAGGACGACATTGATGTCTATGGGATCCCTAAGAAGAGTCATGATTCCATGAAGAACATGTACAAGGAGATCCCGGCTGCTGATTTGGAAGGATGGAAGCTTGGCTCAGTGTACTATCTCCAGGCAGGTCTGACCACCACTAACACTATTCTGAGGCATACATTGATGCCTAAGTCTGGAGACCACCGCATGATTCGAGGCTATTCTATCAACATGCTGCACATTCTCGATGAGAAGGCACCTTTCAAGGTGATGGACTTGATGGTAGAGACCATTAAGAGGACTGCAGCTGACCAGAAGAGGTCGTGTGGGTTTGCTCCGCAGATTCAGATGCTCATCAACGCCAAGTTTGGCACGAGCAAATTCATGTTGGATAGGAAGCACTTGCCACTGCAGCCAGAGCATGAGGACAACGTAGTTGTGATGGATGAAGAGGATCCTACCTCAGTTGAAGGACAGGCCAAAATCGAAGCTGCGAAGAAGGCTAAAGCTGACAAAGAGGCAGCAGCAGCAGCAGCTAAGCCAAAGAGCTTTGGAGAACAAATTCTTGAAGCTACCCAGAGGATTGAACAACGCCTGGCCAGCATTGAGCAATCTCAGGAGAGCCTAGAGAGGATTGTTGAGGACAAGATCCACGCTCTGGACGTGAAGCTGACTGAGATTCAGGTGTCTGTCAACAAGCTTGAGGCAGACATGGAGGAGACAAGGCAGGAGAGAGCAGAGCTTATGCAGGATGATCTAGTCCAGGACTCTCATCGCCAGACTACTCCGGTTCCGAGAGGATCCAGATCTGTAGCTATCCCAGTGACAGACTCCAGGGCTACCACTTCAGCTCCAGCAGTTGCTCCAGCTCCAGCATCCACTCCTCCACCGCAGACATCAGCAGAAGTCTTCGCCGATGCAGCTATCTCTACACCGACATCTACCCAGACGGGAGCCGCCAGCAGAGCCCGCAGTGACGCTTAGCTCTATACCTTTTCGAACTTTTTGGTAACTTGTTGCCAAAGGGGGAGAAATTGTTATAGATCATAGGGCTTCGAGAGAGAGAGTGCTCTTTCGTCTTTCGTTCTTTTGCCGGTTTTCTTTGAGATACATTGGTTTCTTTTGGTTCCTGAAACTTTAAGTGTGCTTGCTACTAAGTTTGATGCTACCTTAATGAGTGCCTAGTCATACTATGCTTTAATGTGTGCTTAATGCTTATCCTATGCTATTTCTTATTGTATGGCTATTTACTCTTGTCTTGGTGATTGAGTGCATGTTATTCATTCTTATCATTTTGTGCGCTCCACCAAGATGTATGTGACATGGAAGAGTGACCCATAATCCTAATCGATTGTGCATTTGCATTCAAACGCAAATTTTAAATAATGCACAAATTTAGGGGGAGCTCTTGTTTATCACATACTTCTCAAAGCGACGATATTATTCATTGATTATATCTTTTGTCGAAGCTTTGATCTATATGTTGTAATCAATTACCAAAAAGGGGGAGATTGAAAGTGCAACTAATCCCCGGGTGGTTTTGGTAATTAATAACAACATATATATCATTGAACTAATATTTACTTGAGAATCATTTCAGAGAAGTTCGATGATATGGGTATGGAAATGTCTGAAGAAGTGGACCCCTCAAAATGCTAAGACAAGCATTGGCAAAAGCTCAAGACTCTATTTTTGGTTTAGTGATCAAAGATCACATTGAGTCCATAGGAAAAGCCAATACTATTAAAAGGGGATGAGGTTGTGTTAATGATCTGGTTGCTCAAGTTCTTGGTGATCTAGCTCCCTCAACTATCAGCACTCTTCACTACTTAACACACTCATAAGTAATCTCGGACAAACCGATTCTGCAAACTCAGTCCCACCGAGATGAACCACCTCAGTTATTCTTCCAAACCCTAATTTCTCGGTCCATCCGATTTGGAGTTTCGGTCTCACCGAAAATGGACTGCCAACCTTCTGTAACCAATTGACATCACTTCGGAATATCCGAATTGTTATTTTCGGTCCCACCGAGATGGCAAGCTCCAACCTTTGACTCACTTCGGACACACCGAGATGGTATTTTCGGTCCCACCGAAAATCCCAACGTTCACTATATTTGAACTTTCGGTCTGACCGAGTTTTCACTTCGGTCTCACCGAGATTGGTCAAATGTGTGTGTAACGGTTGGATTTTGTGTGGAGGCTATATATACCCCTCCACCCCCTCTTCATTCGTGAAGAGAGCCATCAGAAAGTCTACCACTCCTACCATACACTTTCTGAGAAGTGAACCACCTACCCTTGTGTTGAGATCAAGTCATTCCATTCCTTGACTTCACCCCCAACGCCGTTCTGACCATGGCAGTTTTCGCACATCTCTGCGAAAACTTTGTCGGAGTCCATCCCAATGTAGCCCTTTTCCGCCACTTCTTTATGCCTCGAGTTGAGAGAGGAGAGCCTTTATCCGGCGGAGTCTCCTGGATCTCGAGAGCCCACAAGAAGGAAGCTTATCTGGAGGGAGAGCTCCGCAACAAATGGGAGGAATGGAGAGCCAACTGCTGCTGGATTGTCGAGGAGAATCCGCAGCCATTTACCGCCCGGCGCCAAGCCCCAGTAGTACGCGGCAATGACTGGAGCGACTTGGCCCCGGAAGACAGTAGACTGAAGATTGCCACTGCCCGGATCCGACGCCTCAGGCTTGCCGGGCTCACTGTAGGCGCAGTTGGCGCAGATTTCCTTCGCCGCCGCATCGCCCCCCTGCAGGAGAGGAAGAGACCCGCCTGGGAGTTAGAGAATGCGGCGGACATCATGAGGCTGCGCCCGGGCCTCAACTTCAATTTCACTGTCCTCGAGCTCAACGCAATGCTCCAGGAGCTGTTCAAGTATGACCCCGATCATCCCGAAGTGTTCAGGTTGCCGAGGGGTGTCGTCCCGCTGTGCAACAATTCCGCGCTCAGCCGCATTCACGCAATGATGCCGTTGTGCGACTCGCATGGGATTGACCTAACCTGGCAAGAGCCTACAGATGACGCCGTGCAGGCATTCTTTGACAGCTTGGAGGAAGTGCCGATTCGCTCCGACGAGAAGAAAGGCCTCACCCACGACACCACTGACAAGGAGATGGCGTACATCGCCACTAGGCTAGAAGAGGCGGCGGCAGCCGCAGCCGCGGGCGAGTTCGGATTCACCGTGGAGGAGGCAGATGCAGCAAAGGCGGCAAGCCTTGCCGAGCGAGGGGAGTTTGTCGGCGAGGGAGAGCCTGCCGGGCAAGACGCTGAGTCGAGCGAGCCCGCCGAGCAGGGCGTCGAGTCGAGCGGGCCCGCCGAGGACACGAGCGGCTCGTTGGAGATCGACTCCTCTTCCTCCTCATCTTCAGGCAGCTCGCCGCTAGCAGAACCTGCAGCTCCGCCAAGAAGGCGTCTCCGCAAGGCCGGGGACGTAACGGAGCGGCAAACGAGTCAACAGCCGTCGCGCCGCGCGACACGCTCCACCGTGGCAAGCACGGTTGCCGCGGGAGCACCTCGCGCTTCTGCAGCAACTGGAGCGGGGTCTTCCCGGACCACCACTTTTGCTCCTGCCGCTCCTCATGCCACGGCGGCAGCCGGAGCGGAGTCGTCTCATACCACCACCACTGCTCCCGCCAAGCGGCCAAGGGAGCCTACTCCTCCGCCTCCTCGCGCCGGGCGTGAGCCGGACTTCGACTTCTCCGCGCTCAGCTCCGACGACGAAGAAGAAGAGTAAGATTCTTGTTGTACTTGTGTTTCTTCAATTCTTGCTGTTTTTGACTTGTATCTCATTTGCTTTCCTCCGAACCTTTTGCTTTTCAGGACTCTGGCCCAGAGAGCGGCGAAGAGAGCCAAGGTCCCGGCGAGGAGAGAGGAGGTGATCATCGTCGAGGACAAACCCACCGAGACCACCCTGCCGGACCCGGCAACTAATCTTCAGAGCAGCCCCCAGCACAGCCCCCAGCGTAAGTGTATGGTTCACTTTCCGCTGTTAGGCGCGCATGGATGCTCTATCTTTGCTGATATCTTGATTGTTGGTTTGTGTAGGCGCAGAGCCGCCACACCAGGAGCGCCCGGAGACCGCCCCCGACGTGCCATCTGCTTCAACTACGCCGCCAAGGGGGATCTCTCCGGCAAGGGAGAGCGCTCCGCCAAGGGGGATTCCTCCGACAAGGGAGGGCTCTCTGAAAGTGCAACTAATCCCCGGGTGGTTTTGGTAATTAATAACAACATATATATCATTGAACTAATATTTACTTGAGAATCATTTCAGAGAAGTTCGATGATATGGGTATGGAAATGTCTGAAGAAGTGGACCCCTCAAAATGCTAAGACAAGCATTGGCAAAAGCTCAAGACTCTATTTTTGGTTTAGTGATCAAAGATCACATTGAGTCCATAGGAGAAGCCAATACTATTAAAAGGGGATGAGGTTGTGTTAATGATCTGGTTGCTCAAGTGCTTGGTGATCTAGCTCCCTCAACTATCAGCACTCTTCACTACTTAACACACTCATAAGTAATCTCGGACAAACCGATTCTGCAAACTCAGTCCCACCGAGATGAACCACCTCAGTTATTCTTCCAAACCCTAATTTCTCGGTCCATCCGATTTGGAGTTTCGGTCTCACCGAAAATGGACTGCCAACCTTCTGTAACCAATTGACATCACTTCGGAATATCCGAATTGTTATTTTCGGTCCCACCGAGATGGCAAGCTCCAACCTTTGACTCACTTCGGACACACCGAGATGGTATTTTCGGTCCCACCGAAAATCCCAACGTTCACTATATTTGAACTTTCGGTCTGACCGAGTTTTCACTTCGGTCTCCCCGAGATTGGTCAAATGTGTGTGTAACGGTTGGATTTTGTGTGGAGGCTATATATACCCCTCCACCCCCTCTTCATTCGTGAAGAGAGCCATCAGAAAGTCTACCACTCCTACCATACACTTTCTGAGAAATGAACCACCTACCCTTGTGTTGAGATCAAGTCATTCCATTCCTACCATATGAAACTTGATTTCTAGCCTTCCCAAGTTGCTTTCCACTCAAACCTTTCTTCCACCACAGCCATATCAGTGAGGAGAGTTGAGTGTTGGGGAGATTATCATTTGAAGCACAAGAGCAAGGAGTTCATCATCATCAACACCATCTATTACCTTTTGGAGGGTGGTGCCTCCTAGATTGGTTAGGTGTCGCTTGGGAGCCTCCGTCTTTGAGATGTGGAGTTGAACCAAGAAGTTTGTAAGGGCAAGGAGATCGCCTACTTCGTGAAGATCTACCCCGAGTAAGGCTAGTCCTCCGTGGGCGTAGGCCATGATGGAATAGACAAGGTTGCTTCTTCGTGGACCCTTCGTGGGTGGAGCCCTCCGTGGACTCGCGCAGCCGTTACCCTCCGTGGGTTGAAGTCTCCATCAACGTGGATGTACGATAGCACCACCTATCGGAACCACGACAAAAATCTTCGTGTCACCAAACTGCGTTTGATCTTCTCCACCTCTCTTTTACATGTGCAATTTACTTTCCGCTGCTTATACTCTAGAATTGCATGTGTAGGGTGATACTTGAATTGATCTTAATTGTGAAACTGCCAAAAACTTTGCTTAATCAAAAGGCAGATTTTTTATATTGTCAAGTAGTCTAATCACCCCCCCTCTAGACATACTTTCGATCCTACACTCTCCGGCAAAGGAGAGTACCAGCGGCCCCCCGCCAGCTGAGACTACGACTGCGCCGCCAAGAGAGAGCTCTCCGGCAAGGGAGCTCGCCAAGGAGCCGGCTCGCGCAGGTAATCCTCTCGCTTCAAACTTCCCTTGGGCTTTTCTTCTTTTGATTCTTCTTTTTTGGATATTTGCTTGACTGTTTTTCTCCCCTTTCCTGCCGTCAGACCCATCTGCTGCAGAGCCGATGGAGACGGAGGCTGCTGGCGAGGAGAATACGCGCGGCAACACCGGCAACGCCGCTGCCACCGAAGAAGCGGCCGGTGCTGACGATCCCGCCGACAATGAGGCCGCCAAGGCTGCCGCCGCAGCAGCTGGCGAGGGGTCCGGCGATCGCACTGACGGCCCTGAGGCCGTAGGAGCGCCAGGCGCTACACCGACCGCCGATCCCTCCGCTGCTGCCGCAGCCCCAGGCTCCAAAGAGCCCGAGCCAGGCGCCTACTTGAAGGCCGGCGACGGTGTCTTCATCAAACTCCCCTGGGCCTCAAGCTCCAGGGTGCCGGTCGAGGGAGAAACCTTCGACTGGGAGGTGCTCGCCTCCACTGGGCTGACGCTGGTCGACGCGCCGAGCAGCAGCAGCGGCGAGCCTGAGGAGGAGCGGCTGCTGCGGAAGCTGCTGTTGCTCTACCGCGCTCGGCAGGCCAAGCTGGAGTCCCGTGAGGCGCTTGCCGCGAAGGCGGGAGCCGACATTGAGAAACGCGTGGAGGAGCTCCGAGGTCTTCACCAGGCAGCTCTCCGGTCCTTGGCAGAGGAGCGGGAGCAACTTGCCGAGGAGCAGACGACCTTCTTCCTCGAAAAGGCCGAAGTCGAAGAGCAGCAGCGGCTTGCCGCTGAGAAGCTGTCCGCGCGGGAGGGTGAGCTGGCGCAGCGGAAGATTAACCTCGACAGCCACGAGGAGGAGCTTGCCGCGCGCGAGCAATCACTTGGCGGGGCCCTCCAGGAAGCAAAGGACGCCGCCGCAGCTGCCGAGGTCGCCAAGAGGGAGCTGGAGACGAAGGTGGCGCAGCTCGAGGCCGATCTCAAGGCGAGAGGTGAGGAGCTTGCCGCGCTCAAGCATGAGCGGAAGAAGGACGCCCACATCCACTCAGAGCTGTAGGTTCGCCTCGCCGAGAAGGGCAAGGAGCTCAGCGCCGCCAAGAACTCCAATGCAGATCTTGAGTTGAAGCTCACCACTTTGACCAAGACGCTGGACGGCACCAAGGAGCGGGAGGCGGCCTTGAAGGAGGAGGTCAAGGCCGAGAAGGCGCTGCTGGCAAGTGCTGCCGTCGTCCAGAACACCTTCAGGGAGACTGTGGAGCACTGGACGGAGGGTCTCGTCAATGCTGCCGCAGATATCGACAGGGAGCTGGCGCAGCTGGGGGCGGAGTATCTCGGGTATTCCTCCGATGAGAACCTCCACCCCAGCGCCAAGCTCACCTTGTTCTTCAACGGCGTGGCGACGGCCCTCCAGCGACTCCGGGAGAGGATCCCAAAGCAGCTGGCGGACGAGTCGCGCAAGCTCTGCGCGGGAGCCCTTCAAAAGGTGTTGGTGAAGGTGGCCTTCCGCAATCCGGGCCTCAACCTCACCAACGTCCTCAAGTCCCTGCCGCCGGACGCTGATCAGGAGGCGCTCAAGGCCCTTGTCGCACCTATTGTGGACAAGGTGAGCGGGATCAAGAGGGTCGAGGGCGATCGCGCAGATAGGCCGCCCGTTTTCTTCTTTCCGTTTTCTTCTTTCCTTGTCGCTGTTTATCATGTTATGAAAACAATCTGTTAGAGCCGCGACAAGTTATCTTGTAATATAACTCTATTTTGGGTACTGATTGCAATGTTATTTCCTTTACTTGACTCCCTTCCTTTGTATGTTTTTGCCCTACGCTTTTAGGGAACTTGCCGGCGCAGGCACCTTAGCCGCGAGCGCTGAGTGCGGAACGTCAGCAGCCTGCTGGCGGTGCCGCTACCGACAAGAAACCTTGTCGCAACTAGTCGCAGCACACATAAATTGTTGAGCGGACTCGAAACAAAGTAAGGGCACGACACTAGTCGCAACACACTTAAGTCGTTGAGCGTACTCGAAACAAAGTAAGGGCGCGGCTAGCCACGAGTTGGTTCCTCCGCGCACAGGTTTTCCATACAAAGCACGGTCGTTCAAGGAAGATAACTTAAAAATTAAAAAATCTGATTGCTCAAGCTTTGGCAACTTAGCTTTTCTGTTGTTTGCTTCCCGGCAAGGTGAAACTTTCTTGAATGGCGCTTGGTCCATACCACTATCTCCCCCCGGCAAACTTGTGCGCGAGGGAACCTTCCTTTCCTTGAGAAAAAGAAAGAAAAGAAAATAACGATATGGAGCCTTACGACTCGTTAATGCTTACCGGGGGTAGGTGCTGCACAAAGTGTCAGATAATACATGCAAGAAAATAGAAAGCATGAAATTGACAAGATGTGCGGAGCACATGAGCTTTACTTATGCACGGGGTCTGCGTCCGGCTTTGTACGAAGGATTACATGCAACAGCGGCAAGACTTGTACAATAGGTGGTTGCCGGAACGGGTCCTGGCAACCGCGCCTTACGGGTAAAACTTACGAAGATGCTCGATGTTCCAGGAGTTGCTCACCGGAAAGCCATCTTCGGTCTCAAGGCGGACATCGCCAAGCCTAGTGACTCGTTTCACTCGGTAAGGGCCTTCCCACTTCGGCATCAACTTGTTGGAATTCTTGGCGGACTAAACGCGCCGAAGAACAAGGTCGCCTTCCTCGAGACTTCTGGCGTTAACTTTGCGGCTATGGTAGCGGCGCAAAGCTTGCTGGTAGCGAGCAGCTCATACAGCAGCCTGAAGACGGTCTTCCTCAAGGAGCAGCGCGTCATCTTGTCGCAGCTGCTCTTGCTCGAGCTCATCATAAGCGAGCACTCGAGGTGACCCATATATGAGTTCCGTGGGGAGAACTGCCTCTGCTCCATAGACCAGAGCGAAAGGTGTCTGTCCAGTGGCTCGATTTGGCGTCGTCCTGATCGACCAAATAACCACTGGCAGCTCCTCGATCCAGTTTCTTCCGCACTTGTGCAGCCTATCGAAAGTTCTGGTCTTGAGTCCACGCAGCACTTCAGCATTTGCCCTCTCCGCTTGACTGTTGCTTCTCGGGTGAGCAACAGAAGCGAAGCAGACCTTGGCGTCAAGATCTTGGACATACTGCATGAAGGTGCGGCTCGTGAATTGCGTACCGTTGTCGGTGATGATCCTGTTAGGGATCCCGAAACGGCAAACAATCGACCTGAAGAACTTGACTGCTGACTGTGCTGTCACCTTCCTCACTGGTTCCACTTCCGGCCACTTTGTGAACTTGTCGATGGCGACGTACAAGTACTCAAAGCCCCCGGCTGCGCGGGGAAAGGGGTCGAGGATGTCGAGCCCCCAGACCAAAAATGGCCAGGATAAAGGGATCGTCTGGAGAGCTTGAGCTGGCTGGTGTATCTGCTTGGAATGGAACTGGCACGCTTCACACTTGGTTACTTGTGCAGTTGCACCCTGGAGGGCTGTCGGCCAAAAGAAACCTTGCCGGAATGCTTTGCCGGCAAGTGCTCTTGCGCCAATGTGGTGACCACATATGCCTCCATGTATCTCTGCCAACAGCTTTTGTCCGTCTTCCCGGCGAATACACTTCAATTTCACACCGTTGAGTCTTCTTCTGTACAGTGTGTTGTCAACAAACTGGTACATACTTGACTGCCGGGCTACTCTTTCTGCTTCTTCTTGCTCTTCGGGAAGTTCTCCTGTCTGAAGGAAACGGACAATCTACTATGCCCATGCTGGAGCTTGTGGCTCGACAGCAAGGACTAAAGGCACATCTGCTGCTGCGGGAACATCCGCTTGTACGGCGAGAACCTGCGGCTCAGCCGGAGCTTGACATTCCCCGGCAAGCTTGCCAGAGCAAAACTTGTCAGGAGCGTTTGCTTCAACGAAACAAACCCTGGGGCTTGCCGGAGCAGACTGCTCCTCAGCACTCTTGGTGTTGATCTTGGGGACCTTCTTGGCGGCGGCTTCGGGAAGCTCTGCCGGAAAATAGTCACCAGAAATCAACTTCCTCTTCTTGCTCTGTCCAGTTGATGGCGTTACGGACGGTTGAGTCAGCTTGAGCACAAAGATCCCTGGTTCCACAGGTAACTTAAGTGCGGCGCACTTTGACAGGCCATCGGCGATGTCGTTCTGAGCTCTTGGAACATGCTCCATCTGTAGGCCGTCAAAGTGCTCTTCAAGCTTTCTCACTTCATCAACGTAAGCTTCCATCAACGGACTCTGATAACTCTTGTTCACTTGGCGGACGACAAGCTGCGAGTCACCCCTGACAATGAGCTTCTTGATCCCAAGGTCTGCCGGGATCCTGAGACCGGCAAGCAAACCTTCATACTCTGCGGTATTGTTCGTTGCTTGCTCCTTGGGAAAGTGCATCTGGACTACGTACTTGAGGTGCTCTCCGGTGGGTGCGACAAGCAGCACGCCAGCACTGGCGCCTTGCAGTGAGAAGGCACCATCAAAGTACATCAGCCACTCTTTGCTTGCTTCCTTGACGGGGATGCTCGTTTCTGGAATTTCTTCATCTGGTGTTGGCGTCCACTCTGCTATGAATTCTGCCAATGCTCTGCTTTGGATAGTTGAAGTGCTCTCAAATTTGAGGCCAAAGCTTGAAAGTTCCAGTGCCCACTCAACAATCCTGCCTGTTGCTTCTGGATTCTGCAGTATCCTCTTCAGCGGAAAGCGAGTGACAACTGTGATCTCATGTGCTTGGAAGTAATGGCGCAGCTTTCTCGAGGCCATGAGGAGGCCGAAAAGCAATTTCTGCACACCAGAGTACCTTGACCTAGCCCCCTGCGGAAGGGAACTGACAAAGTAAACTAGGCGCTGCACCATTTTCTTCCGTATCTCCTCCTGCGCCTGCGCAGATCCATCTTTGTCGGGACCAGAGCTTGTCGGGGAAGCCCCCTGCTTGTCGCTGGATGCGCTTGCCGCGGTTGCTGGCTCATCGCCTGCCTCCCTCTCCGCTACTAACGCAGCACTAACCACTTGATTGGTTGCCGCTAGGTACAGCAGCAACTTCTCTTGTGGCTTAGGTGCGACAAGTAGTGGAGTGGAGGACAGGTATCTCTTCAAGTCTTGCAGCGCAGCCTCCGCCTCCGGAGTCCATTTCATTGGACCTGCCTTTTTCAAAATTTTGAAAAACGGCAGGGCGCGCTCAGCAGACTTAGAGATAAACCTGCCGAGAGCAGCCACGCAACCGGCAAGTCTTCGTACATCCTTGACGCGCTTCGGTGCTTCAGTCTGCTCAATGGCCTTGATTTTGTCGGGATTGGCTTCAATTCCCTGCTGAGACACGAAGAACCCGAGAAGCTTGCCGGAAGGAACTCCAAACACGCACTTCTCGGGGTTGAGCTTGAGGCTGATCTTGCGCAGATTTGCAAAAGTCTCGTCTAAATCTTGAATCAGAGTTGCCCTGTCCTTGCTCTTGACCACTATGTCATCCATGTAGGCTTCTACATTTCTGTGTATCTGTGGCTCAAAAGCGGTATGGACTACCCTTGCAAATGTTGAACCAGCATTCTTCAAACCGAAAGGCATCCGTATGAAACAGTACGTGCCACATGGAGTGATGAATGCGGTCTTCTCCTCATCCTCTTCTGCCATGAAGATCTGATGGTATCCTGAGTATGCGTCAAGAAATGAAAACAAGTCACATCCGGCCGTGGAGTCAACAATCTGGTCAATGCGCGGCAAGGGAAATGGGTCTTTGGGACAAGCTTTATTGACATCGGTAAAGTCGATACAAAGCCTCCATTTCCCGTTTGCCTTGCGCACAACTACAGGATTGGCCAACCACGTAGGATGGAGCACTCCTCTGACAAGGCCTGCTGCTTCGAACTTCTTGATTTCTTCTGCGATGAATTCTTGGCGCTCCACTGCTTGTTTCCTGACTTTCTGTTTGACGGGCCGCGCATGAGGACAGACGGCAAGATGGTGCTCAATTACTTTCCTGGGAACACCGGGGATGTCAGACGGTTGCCATGCAAACACGTCGACATTCGCCCGCAGGAAAGCAACGAGCGCGCTTTCCTATTTAGGGTCAAGTGTGGCACTGATGGTGAAGGTACCACCAGTGCCGTCCTCCTTGGCGGACACCTTCTTGGTCTCTGGTGGAGCTGCCATTACCTTCTTACACTTGCCGGTGGAGCTCGATGGTGCGTCCTCTACGGTAGCGCAGCACTCCGAAGAGGTGCGCTTGCCGGAGTGGGCATCAGAACTCTTGTCGGATTTGGTCTTCTTCTTCCCCCCGGGAGCTTCAGCGGCAAGTGTCTTGCGATCCGTTGCGGCTGCTGCTTCCCGGTAGATCTTGTCGGCACAGATAAGAGCATCCTTCTTGTCGCCAGGGACAGAGATGCCACTTATCGGGCCTGGCATCTTCAGTATGTTGTATGCATAGTGAGAGGCTGCCATGAACTTGGCGAGTGCTGGACGGCCAAGTATCCCATTGTAAGGCAATGGAAAATCGGCAACGTCAAAAGTGACCCTCTCAGTCCTGAAGTTCAGCTCGCCGCCAAATGTCACTGGCAACGTGATCTTCCCCTTTGGCTTGCTCCTTCCCGAGTTGATTCCTTGGAATGTGCCGGTCTCTTCGAGCTCGCTGTCGGGGATCTGGAGTTTCTGGAGTACAGCGGAGGAGATCAGGTTCAAGCCGGCCCCGCCGTCAACTAGCATCTTAGTGACCTTGAGGTTGCGGATAGTTGGTGAAACCAACATCGGCAAGCACCCGACCACAGTTGTGCGATCAGGGTGGTCCTCAATATCAAAGATGATCGGCGTGCTGGACCATTTCAGAAGTTTGCGCGATTCGACAGGTGGTTCCGCCGCATTGACTTCCCGCACCCACTGCTTGAGTTGGTGGTGTGAAGTATGCAGAGAAGCACCGCCGTCAACGCACAAGACCTCTGTGGCTTTCTGGAACTCCTGCTCACTGGTCTCAACATCATCCATGTCTTCGTCGTCGTCGTCATCTTCATCCTTGTCGCGGCCGCGGGGAGGTCTGTCTCCTTGCCGCTGCTTGGCCTTGCCGCGGCGTCCTCCCCGGCCGTTGAATGACCGCTTCTTGCCGGATCCTCCATCACCTCCCTGGGCCTTCTCCTTGTCGTGTCGCTCGTACTCAGCCTTTTGCTACTCGACGAGCTGTTCGACCCTCTTGCAGTTCTGGAGGTCATGGCCCTTGGTGCGGTGGATCTTGCAGTACTGCTTGTCGGTGCCGTCCTGCTTGTCGGCGGCCGCCACAGCCTGGCAGTTGGAGCATGCGGCAGTCTCCTTGCCGGAGCTACCAACTTGGGCTTTCTTGGCGCCACCTTCGTTGCCGGACTGCTCAACGACTAGCACCTCTTTGTTTTTCTTCTTCCTGTTGTTCCGCCGCCGGTTTTTCTTTCCCGGGGCGGCATCCTCGCTGTCAGATCCTCCTGCTCCTGTATCCTCTCCGGGGAGTTTCCTCCCTTCCTCAGCACGTGCACACTTGTCGGCCAGGGTGTATAGCTCACTGATGTCTCTGATCTTGCACATCGCCATCTCCTCCCTCATCCAGCGGTTACGCACATTCTGATGGAACGCGCTGATGACCGCGGCAGGGTGGACATCTGGGATGTTGTGCTGTACACGGCTGAATCTCTGAATATACTTGCGCAGGGATTCTCCTTCCTTCTGGGCGAGCAGATGAAGGTCACTTTCTTGGCAATGGGGTTTGTGGCCGCCCGTAAAGGCGCCGACAAACTGATGGCATCGGTCTGCCCAAGAAGATATGGAGTTGTCCGGCAAGTGCATGAGCCAGGATCTGACGTTGGGTTTGAGTACCAGCGGGAAGTAGTTGACAAGGATCTTGTCGTCTCGCCCCCCGGCAGCTTGCACCGTGATGGTGTAGATGCTGAGGAACTCCGACGGATGCATCTTGCCGTCGTACTTCTCTGCTAGGTCTGGCTTGAAATTCTTCATACTGGGCCACTGGACTTGCCGTAGCTCACGAGTAAACGCAGGACAACCTACCGCGTACGGCAAGTCTCCTGGTTCCCCTGGCGCATGCATGTCGACAGCGGGCCCAGCGCGCTGGTCTGATTGACGCCGCGCTTCTCTTCGGCGCTCGATGCGAGTGCGAGCGTCTTCTTATTGTCGTTCGTGAAGAACTTGGCGCTGATCGCGACGAGCTCGTGGATCTGATGACGCAGTGGAGTCGTCGTCGATGTTGATCCGGCGAGTTGGCGATCTTGGCCTTCGGGGCGGAGAGTGCACGGTGGTTGCACCCCCACCGGTCTTGTCGCCATCGGCTTGTGCCTGGCTGACTTGCCGCGGCTGCGACGTGTTCGGCTGCCGCGGAGTGTCGCCGTTGGCAAAGCCGATGAGACTCTGAATGGTGGCCCTCCAGTCGTCGATCTTATCTGCCGTTGGAGGGAAGTGTAGGAGCAGTTGAGCTCGCGCCAGAGCTTCTGCTGGAGTGGCGGGTAGCGGTGACGAACAGTGTGAGGAGCGGGATATGCTAGGACTCCTAACTATGTTAGAAGGAGCAGTATCCCGTCCGGGCGACCGTGCCTTGCTCGTGCCGGCATGCTGGCGTGCATGATGGTCTTGAGCATCCCGAGATCCACCAGCTCGATTTTGGTCCAGCAAACGTATGGTACCGTGAGTACCATGACACTGTCGGTCCCGCGCCTCCTGAGATGGGCGCGGTGCGTGTACGGACGCCGAGGTCTTGGAGTGCGCCCAGTCGTTGTGGGAGTCGGCTATGCCGCCGATGGGCAGCACAACTTTGTCCTTGGACTTGGCGGCACCGTGAGCTCCCTCGTCGACGCCCGTTCTTCCGCCGGCGTCTACCCCACCAGCCGTTGGCTCCGGCGGTGGTGGGATCGATACGGACGGAGCAGCTGCCTCCGAAGCCTTCTTCTTCGGCGGCATGTCGATGAAGATGATGAAGATCTAGCTCGTGCGAACGCCGGATCAGGTTCACACAACCTCGACGCACCCCTACTTGGCGCGCCAAAGATGTCGGGGAAACTGATCCACCCACGAACACCTATGGGGACCGAGCCCCTTTTGGTACAGCGGGGGCGGAGGTCGCGCGAAGAGCAGATCGAGGCGAAGCACACGAGCAGTTTACCCAGGTTCGGGCCGCACGGATGCGTAAAACCCTACTCCTGCTTTGTGGTTTGTTATTGAGTTCTTGCTCGGGAGCGCTGAGTGCTACAATACACACCAGTGGCTAGCGAGACCGAGCGTGAATGAGTTCGTCTGCTTCGAACCCCCCTCTACGTTGCGCATTGGCCTCCTTTTATATGCTCAAGGGGTCACCGACAGGTGGCAACGCAGATGAGGGGAAAAATGGAAAGATGTAGTGGTTGGTACAACTACTTGTACAGTGCATCATACCTAACCCTGACAGCAGGGGACAAGGGCATTAAATGCCCGTCGACGTCGCCCAAACAGTGTAAAAAGGGACCGTCAGGGGCGCCACCGCTCGCCACGATGGCGATCTTGTCAGCGCCGCTTGCCACCGCTCACCGCTGGCTGCACAGCCTCCCTCCACGTACGCTTGGAAGGGCCCCAGAGCGACACGTTGGTGGATGTGCTGGAGCGTTGGTACAGGGTGGTAGCTTGCCGCGGCAAGCGCCTTGCCGTGATCGTTGTCTTGTCGCGTCCAGGAGCTTGCCGCTCACCGGGCCTTGCCGGGACGCGTGGCGCGTCGCGGCAAGTTCCTTGAGATGCCTTGGTTGGCCTTCCCGGCAAGCTCCTCTTGCCGGGGTCTTGTCTTCTTGGCTTAAATACTTTGTTCTTGAATGGCTCCAAGGGAACCACGGAGGACCTTGGCGGTCACCCGGCAAGCCTTGCCGCGGGACGCTGCGACTGCCCGTGCACAATTTCGGGATACTAAGGGTACCCCTACTTTAGTGCACCAACACCCTCGAAAACTGTTGCGATCCCCTACACTTGTGGGTTATCAAGACTATTTTCTGGTGCCGTTGCCGGGGAGCATAGATCTATTCTTTAAGTCACTTGGGATTTATATCTGTTGATCACTATGAAGAATTTGAAGGACTCAAAAACCAAGATCTTACCCTCAACTACGAGGGGAGGTAAGGAACTACCATCTAGCTCTGCACTTGATTCTCCTTATGTTATGAGTAAACTTGCGACACCTACTCCTGCTATTGAATCTGATATGGCGTATGTTCATGATGAAACTACTTCTATGCCTGATATTGTGCCACTAGGTGAATTTCTAGATGAACAAATTGTTAAGGTTAGGAAGAATGCAAATATTGAAACTGATGATATTTATGAAAGTGATGATGAAGCTTCTCCCAATAGATATGAATTGCGTGTTGTCCCTGAGGGTTATGTTATGGATGAAGAAATTGCTAGAGTCTTTCTTGCTTGCAACGATAGATATGATCTTAAGAAATTATTAGCTAAGCTGAAAGAAAAGTCCTTAAATGCTAGAATGAAACATGACCCTGCTTTTACTACTTCACCTATCTGTGTTACTGATAAGGATTATGAATTCTCTGTTGATCCTGAGTTAATTACTTTGGTTGAATCTGATCCTTTCCATGGCCATGAATTTGAAACTGTTGTGGCACATCTTACTAAGTTGAATGATATAGCCACCCTATTTACCAATGATGAAAAGATTCGCTACTACTATATCCTTAAGTTGTTTCCGTTCTTGTTAAAGGGTGATGCTAAGACTTGGTTCAATTCTCTTGATCCTAGTTGTGTGCGTAGTCCCCAGGATATGATGTATTACTTCTCTGCTAAATATTTTCCTGCTCATAAGAAACAAGCTGCCTTACGGGAAATATATAACTTTGTGCAAATTGAAGAAGAGAGTCTCCCACAAGCTTGGGGGAGGCTTCTCCAATTACTTAATGCATTTCCTGATCATCCTCTTGAGATGCATGATATATTTGATGTCTTTTACAATTGACTAACTGATGCTTCCAGAGACCACCTGGATAGTTGTGCTGGTTGTGTTTTCAAGGAAAGAACAGTTGAACAAGTTGAATTACTATTGAATAATATGCTGGCCAATGGAAATAATTGGACACTTCCTGAACCAGCCCCTAAGCCAACTCCGAAGAATAGATGTGTTCTATTTCTCAGTCCTGAAGATATGCAAGAGGCAAAGAAATATATGAAAGAAAAAGGTATTAAAGCTGAAGATGTTAAGAATTTACCACCTATTGGAGAAATACATGGTCTTGATAACCCGACATAGGTAGTAAAGGTAAATTCTCTTTATAGATTTGATGAAGGTGATATTCCTCGTTATAAGTCTGCTAGCCAATGTTTAGATGAGTTTGACAATTTTATTGTGAAACAAGAAAACTTCAATGCTTATGTTGGTAGACAATTGCAACACAATGCTTATATGATTGAACGCTTGAGTGATTATCTGTCTAGAGCTAAAGGTGAACTGAAACTTATTAGTATACATGCTTCTTGTTGGAAATATGCCCTAGAGGCAATAATAAAAGAGTTATTATTATATTTCCTTGTTCATGATAATCGTTTATTATCCATGCTATAACTGTATTGATTGGAAACTCAAATACACGTGTGGATGAATAGACAGACTTTGTGTCCCTAGTGAGCCTCTACAGGACTAGCTCGTTGATCAAAGATGACCGCGGTTTCCAGGTCATAGACATGAGTTGTCATTTGATAACGGGATCACATCATTAGGAGAATGATGTGATGGACGAGACCCAAACGTTAACATAGCTTTTGATCGTGTCAGTTATCGCTATAGTTTTCTGCATGTCAAGTATAAGTTCCTATGACCATGAGATCATGTAACTCACTGACACCGTAGGAGTGCTTTGTGTGTGCCAAACGTCGCAACGTAACTGGGTGACTATAAAGGTACTCTGCAGGTATCTCCGAGGGTGTCTGTTGGGTTGACATGGATCGAGACTGGGATTTGTCACTCCGTGTGACGGAGGGGTATCTCCGGGCCCACTCGGTAATACGTCATCTCAATGAGCTCAAAGTGACCAAGTAGTTGGTCACGGGATTATGTATTACGGTAACGAGTAAAGAGACTTGCCGGTAACGAGATTGAACTAGGTATAGAGATACCGACGATCGAATCTCGGGCAAGTAACATACCGACGAGACAAAGGGAACTGTATACGGGATTGCCTGAATCCTTGACATCGTGGTTCATCTGATGAGATCATCGAGAAACATGTGGGAACCAATATGGGTATCCAGATCCCGCTATTGGTTATTGACCCGGGAGTGTCTCGGTCATGTCTACATGGTTTCCGAACCCGCAGGGTCTACACACTTAACGTTCGGTGACGCTAGGGTTGTTAGTGAGAAAAGTGCATGGTTACCGAAGGTTGTTCGGAGTCCCGGATGAGATCCCGGACGTGACGAGGGTCTCCGGAATGGTCCGGAGACGAAGATTGATATATAGGATGAAAGGTTTCGGAGTTCGGAAGTGTTCCGGGGAGCATCGGGAAATCGGCGGACGACCGAAAGGGGTTTCGGGGGTTCCGGAAGTAGTTCTGGGCCTATTGGGCCACAAGGGGGAACACCACAGCCCTCAAGGGGCTGTGTGCCCCCCCTGGGCCCTCTCCTCATGCGGCTAAGGGGGTGGGACCCCCTAGGGCAGCCGCACCCCTTTGGAGTGGGGGGCAAGGCACCTAGGGGGGGAAACCCTAGGGCCTGGCCCTTGGCCGCCGCCCCCCCCATGCCCTGGCCGCCGGCCCCCCTAGGGGAAACCCTAGGGGCGCCCCCCTCTCCTCCTTCCCCCTATATATAGAGAGGTAGAGGGAGGGCAGCCAACACAAGTTCGTGCCTCGGTGCTGCCCTCCCTCTCCCGTAACATCTTCTTCTCCCGCGGTGCTTAGGCGAAGCCCTGCTGGAAATCTTCTACACCATCACCACCACGCCGTCGTGCTGCCGGTTCTCCATCAACCTCTCCTCCACCCCTTGCTGGATCAAGAAGGAGGAGACGTCCCCGAGCCGTACGTGTGAAGAACGCGGAGGCACCGTTGCTTCGGTGCTAGGATCTTCGGCGATCTGAATCGCGGCGAGTACGACTCCATCATCCGCATTCATAACGCTTCCGCTTAGCGATCTACAAGGGTATGTGGATCTTACTCTCCCCTCGTAGTTGCATCTACTAGATTGATCTTGGTGAACGTAGAGAAATTTTTTTGTTTTCCATGCAACGTTCCCCAACAGTGGTATCAGAGCTAGGATCTTGCGTAGATGCTTTCTCGAGTAGAACACAAAAGGGTTTTGTGGCGTTGATGTTTAAATTGCTGCCCTCCTTAGTCTTTCTTGATTCAGCGGTATTATGGGATGAAGCGGCCCGGACCAACTTTACATGTCCACGTACATGAGACCGGTTCCATCGACAGACATGTGACTTTTGTTGCACAAGATGGCTGGCGGGTGTCTGTCTCTCCTATCTTAGTTGAATCGGAATAGAACAAGGCGGTCCTTGTAGAAGGTTAAATAGCAACTTGAATATCACCGTTGTGGTTTTGCGTAGGTAAGAAGCGTTCTTGCTAGATACCCATAGCAGCCACGTAAAACATGCAACAACAAATTAGAGGACGTCTAACTTGTTTTTGCAGGGTATGTATGTGATATGATATGGCCAATGACATGATGAGATATATTTGATGTATGAGATGATGATGTTGTAATAGTTAATATCGACTTGCATGTCGATGCATACGGCAACCGGCAGGAGCCATAGGGTTGTCTTTAATTTTTGTATGACCTGCGTGTCAATCATTAAGCGCTTTGTAATGCTTTACTTTATCGCTAAACGGTAGCAATAGTAGTAAGAGCATGGTGGGCGCCGACAACCCCGATGGCGACACGATGATGGAGATCATGATGATGGAGATCATGGTGTGGCGCCGGTGACGATGGAGATCATGCCGGTGCTTTGGAGATGGAGATCAAAAGCACGAGTTGATGGCCATATCATGTCACTTATGATTTGCATGTGATGTTAATCCTTTTATGCATCTTATTTTGCTTAGGACGACGGTAGCATTATAAGATGATCCTTCACTAAAATTTCAAGATAAAATTGTGTTCCCCCCGAGTGTGCGCCGTTGCGAAGGTTCGTCGTTTCGAAGCACCACGTGATGATCGGGTGTGATAGACTCTACGTTCGCATACAACGGGTGCAAGCCAGTTTTGCACATGCAGAACACACGGGTTAGACTTGACGAGCCTAGCATGTACAGACATGGCCTCGGAACACGGAGGACCGAAAGGTCGAGCATGAGTCATATAGTAGATATGATCAACATGTTGATGTTCACCATTGACACCACCTCATCTCACGTGATGATCGGACTTGGGTTGGTGAATTTGGATCATGTCACGCTCGAATGACCGGAGGGATGTCAATTTGAGTGGGAGTTATAAATAATTTGATTAGGTAATAACTCACTTATCATGAACAATAGTCTAAAATGTCTTTGCAAATTTTTGGTTGTAGATGGCTCGCGCAGTAGCTCCCCTGAATTTTAATGCGTTCCTAGAGAAAGCTAAACTGAAAGATGACGGGAGCAACTTTGTGGACTGGCTCCGCAATCTGAGGATCATCCTCACAGCTGCCCAAAAGGTTTATGTCCTAAATGCACCGCTAGGTGACCCCCCGGCTCCTACAGCCCCTGCAGACGTTTTGAACGTCTGGCAGACACATTCGGATGACTATTCGATAGTGCAGTGTGCCATGTTGTACGGCTTGGAAGGAGGACTTCAAAGGCGTTTTGAACGTCATGGTGCATATGAGATGTACACGGAGTTGAAGTTCATCTTTGAAAAGAATGCTAAGATCGAGAGGTATGAGACCACCGATAAATTCTTTGCTTGCAAGATGGAGGAGAATTCGTCTGTCAGTGAGCACTTACTGAAGATGTCTGGGTACTATACCCGCATAGCTGATCTGGGACTTGTGTTCCCGGATGAGGCTATCATTGACAGAATTCTCCAGTCACTCCCTCCAAGCTACAAGAGCTTCGTGCAGCAGTATAACATGCAAGGGATGAACAAGACCATCGCCGAGCTGTTTTCGATGCTGAAAGTCGCTGTGGCAGACATCCAGAAGGAGTATCAAGTGTTGATGGTCAATAAAACCACCAGTTTCAAGAAGAATGGCAAGGGCAAGAAGGGTAACTCTAAGAAGGGTGGCAAAGCAGTTGCTAATCCAGTGAAGAAACCCAAGGCTGGGCCCAAGCCAGAGACTGAGTGTTTCTATTGCAAGGGGAACGGCCACTGGAAGCGGAACTGCCCCAAGTATCTGGCGGACAAGAAGGGGGCCAACAACAACAAAGGTATATGTGATATACATGTTATTGATGTGTACCTTACCAACTCTCGTTGTAGTGCCTGGGTATTTGATACCGGTTCGGTTGCTCACATTTGCAACTCTAAACAGGAACTGCGGAATAAACGGAGGCTGGCGAAGGACGAAGTGACGATGCGCGTGGGAAATGGTTCCAAGGTTGATGTGATCGCCGTCGTCACGCTCGCTCTTCGATTACCATCGGGATTAGTTATGAACCTGAATAATTGTTATTTAGTGCCTGCGTTAAGCATGAACATTATATCTGGATCTTGTTTATTGCGAGACGGTTACTCATTTAAGTCAGAGAATAATGGTTGTTCTATTTATATGAGTAATATCTTTTATGGTCATGCACCCGAAGTTAGGGGTTTATTCTTATTGAATCTCGATAGTGATGATACACATGTTCATAACATTGATGCCAAAAGATGTAGAGTAGATAATGATAATACCACTTTCTTGTGGCACTGCTGTCTCGGTCATATCGGCGTGAAACGCATGAGGAAGCTCCATGCTGATGGACTTTTGGAGTCTCTTGATTTTGAATCACTTGACACGTGCGAGCCGTGCCTCATGGGCAAGATGACAAGGACCCCGTTTTCAGGGACAATGGAACGGGCAAGTGACTTATTGGAAATCATACATACTGATGTGTGTGTCCGATGAGTGTAACGGCGCGCGGTGGATATCGTTATTTTCTCACCTTCACTGACGACTTAAGTAGATATGGGTATATTTACTTGATGAAGCATAAGTCTGAAACTTTTGAAAAGTTCAAGCAATTTCAGAGTGAAGTTGAAAATCATCGTAACAAGAAGATCAAGTTCCTACGATCTGATCGAGGGGGAGAATATCTGAGTTATGAGTTTGGTGATCACTTGAGAAAATGTGGAATTGTTTCACAGTTGACGCCACCTGGAACACCACAGCGTAATGGTGTGTCCGAACGTCGTAATCGAACCCTATTAGATATGGTACGTTCTATGATGTCTCTTGCCGATTTGCCACTATCATTTTGGGGATATGCGTTAGAGACAGCTGCATTCACTTTAAATAGGGCTCCATCTAAGTCCGTTGAGACAACACCGTATGAACTATGGTTTAGTAAGAAACCGAAGTTGTCTTTTCTCAAGGTTTGGGGTTGCGATGCTTATGTCAAACGGCTTCAGCCAGAAAAGCTCGAACCCAAAGCGGACAAATGTGTCTTCATAGGATACCCAAAAGAAACAGTTGGGTACACCTTCTATCTCAGATCCGAGGGCAAAGTGTTTGTCGCTAAGAACGGGTCCTTCCTCGAGAAAGAGTTTCTCTCGAAAGAATTGAGTGGGAGGAAGGTAGAACTTGATGAGGTTATTGAACCTCTGCTTCAACCAGAAAGTAGCGCTGCACAGAAAGATGTTTTTGTGGAGCCTACAGAGGTTGAAGAGGAAGCCAATGATAATGATCAAGAAACTTCTGATCAAGTTACTACCGAACCTCGTAGGTCGACAAGGGTACGCACTGCACCTGAGTGGTATGGTAACCCTGTCTTGGAGGTCATGTTGTTAGACAACGGTGAACCTACGAGCTATGGAGAAGCGATGGTGGGCCCAGATTCCGACAAATGGTTAGAGGCCATGAAATCCGAGATGGGATCCATGTATGAAAACAAAGTATGGGCTTTGGAAGTATTACCTGAAGGGCGGAAGGCCATTCAGAATAAATGGATTTTTAAGAGGAAGACGGACGCTGACGGTAATGTCACCGTGTATAAAGCTCGACTTGTGGCAAAGGGTTTTTCACAAGTTCAAGGGATTGACTACGATGAGACTTTCTCACCCGTAGCGATGCTTAAATCCGTCCGAATCATGTTAGCAATAGCTGCATATTTCGATTATGAAATTTGGCAGATGGATGTCAAGACAGCGTTCCTTAACGGTTTTCTTAAGGAAGAATTGTATATGATGCAACCAGAAGGTTTTGTCGATCCAGAGAATGCTGACAAAGTATGCAGGCTCCAGCGTTCCATTTATGGGCTGGTGCAAGCATCTCGGAGTTGGAATCTTCGCTTTGATGAGGTGATCAAAGCGTTTGGGTTTATACAAGTTTACAATGAAGCTTGTATTTACAAGAAAGTGAGTGGGAGCTCTATAGCGTTTCAAATATTATATGTGGATGACATATTGCTGATTGGAAACAATATAGAATTTTTGGATAGCGTGAAGGGGTATTTGAACAAGAGTTTTTCGATGAAAGATCTCGGTGAAGCTGCTTTCATATTGGGCATCAAGATCTATAGAGATAGATCAAGACGCTTGATAGGACTTTCACAAAGCACATACCTTGATAAAGTTTTGAAGAAGTTCAAAATGGATCAATCCAAGAAGGGGTTCTTGCCGGTATTGCAAGGTACAAAGTTGAGTAAGACTCAATGCCCAGTGACTGCGGAAGATAGAGAAAAGATGAGTGTCGTCCCCTATGCTTCAGCCATAGGCTCTATCATGTATGCAATGCTGTGCACAAGACCAGATGTCAGCCTTGCCATAAGTATGGCCGGAAGGTTTCAAAGTAATCCTGGTATGGATCACTGGACAGCGGTCAAGAATATCCTAAAGTACCTGAAAAGGACTAAGGATATGTTTCTCGTTTATGGAGGTGATCAAGAGCTCGTCGTAAAGGGTTACGTCGATGCAAGCTTTGACACTGATCCGGATGACTCTAAGTCTCAAACCGGATACGTATATATTCTCAACGGGGGAGCGGTAAGCTGGTGCAGTTCCAAGCAGAGTGTGGTAGCTGATTCTACATGTGAAGCGGAGTATATAGCTGCCTCGGAGGCGGCAAAGGAAGGTGTCTGGATGAAGGAGTTCATGACAGATCTTGGAGTTGTGCCTAGTGCACTGAACCCAATGACTCTGTTCTGTGACAACACTGGTGCCATTGCTCTAGCCAAGGAACCAAGGTTTCACAAGAGGACCAGACACATAAAGCGACGCTTCAATTCCATCCGCGATTCGGTCAAGGAGGAGGACATAAACATTTGCAAAGTACACACGGATTTGAATGTTGCAGATCCGTTGACTAAGCCTCTTCCACGGGCTAAGCACAATCAACACCAAGACTCTATGGGTGTTAGATTCATTACCTTGTAATGCTAGATTATTGACTCTAGTGCAAGTGGGAGACTGTTGGAAATATGCCCTAGAGGCAATAATAAAAGAGTTATTATTATATTTCCTTGTTCATGATAATCGTTTATTATCCATGCTATAACTGTATTGATTGGAAACTCAAATACACGTGTGGATGAATAGACAGACTTTGTGTCCCTAGTGAGCCTCTACAGGACTAGCTCGTTGATCAAAGATGACCGCGGTTTCCAGGTCATAGACATGAGTTGTCATTTGATAACGGGATCACATCATTAGGAGAATGATGTGATGGACGAGACCCAAACGTTAACATAGCTTTTGATCGTGTCAGTTATCGCTATAGTTTTCTGCATGTCAAGTATAAGTTCCTATGACCATGAGATCATGTAACTCACTGACACCGTAGGAGTGCTTTGTGTGTGCCAAACGTCGCAACGTAACTGGGTGACTATAAAGGTACTCTACAGGTATCTCCGAGGGTGTCTGTTGGGTTGACATGGATCGAGACTGGGATTTGTCACTCCGTGTGACGGAGGGGTATCTCCGGGCCCACTCGGTAATACGTCATCTCAATGAGCTCAAAGTGACCAAGTAGTTGGTCACGGGATTATGTATTACGGTAACGAGTAAAGAGACTTGCCGGTAACGAGATTGAACTAGGTATAGAGATACCGACGATCGAATCTCGGGCAAGTAACATACCGACGAGACAAAGGGAACTGTATACGGGATTGCCTGAATCCTTGACATCGTGGTTCATCCGATGAGATCATCGAGAAACATGTGAGAACCAATATGGGTATCCAGATCCCGCTATTGGTTATTGACCTGGGAGTGTCTCGGTCATGTCTACATGGTTTCCGAACCCGCAGGGTCTACACACTTAACGTTCGGTGACGCTAGGGTTGTTAGTGAGAAAAGTGCATGGTTACCGAAGGTTGTTCGGAGTCCCGGATGAGATCCCGGACGTGACGAGGGTCTCCGGAATGGTCCGGAGACGAAGATTGATATATAGGATGAAAGGTTTCGGAGTCCGGAAGTGTTCCGGGGAGCATCGGGAAATCGGCGGACGACCGAAAGGGGTTTCGGGGGTTCCGGAAGTAGTTCTGGGCCTATTGGGCCACAAGGGGGAACACCACAGCCCTCAAGGGGCTGTGCGCCCCCCCTGGGCCCTCTCCTCATGCGGCTAAGGGGGTGGAACCCCCTAGGGCAGCCGCACCCCTTTGGAGTGGGGGGCAAGGCACCTAGGGGGGGAAACCCTAGGGCCTGGCCCTTGGCCGCCGCCCCCCCCCCCCCATGCCCTGGCCGCCGGCCCCCCTAGGGGAAACCCTAGGGGCGCCCCCCTCTCCTCCTTCCCCCTATATATAGAGAGGTAGAGGGAGGGCAGCCAACACAAGTTCGTGCCTCGGTGCTGCCCTCCCTCTCCCGTAACATCTTCTTCTCCCGCGGTGCTTAGGCGAAGCCCTGCTGGAAATCTTCTACACCATCACCACCACGCCGTCGTGCTGCCGGTTCTCCATCAACCTCTCCTCCACCCCTTGCTGGATCAAGAAGGAGGAGACGTCCCCGAGCCGTACGTGTGAAGAACGCGGAGGCACCGTTGCTTCGGTGCTAGGATCTTCGGCGATCTGAATCGCGGCGAGTACGACTCCATCATCCGCGTTCATAACGCTTCCGCTTAGCGATCTACAAGGGTATGTGGATCTTACTCTCCCCTCGTAGTTGCATCTACTAGATTGATCTTGGTGAACGTAGAGAAAATTTTTTGTTTTCCATGCAACGTTCCCCAACACTTCTATGGTCACCACTCAAGTAGAACAAGTACTTAAGGCTCATAATGATTTGCTCAATGAATTAAATAGTAAGAATAATGACTATGCTGTTAGAGTTGCTACTAGATGTGGTAAAATGACTCAGGAACCTCTCTATCCTGAAGGCCACCCTAAGAGGATTGAGCAAGATTCTCAGAGAGGTAATGTAGATGCACCTAGTTCTTCTAAGAAGAAGAAAGAGAAAAATGATAGGACTTTGCCCACTTCTAGTGAACCTGTAGCTCACACGCTTGAGAATCCCAATGATATATTTGTTTCTGATGCTGAGACACAATCTGGTAAAGAACATGAACCTAGTGATAATACTAATGATGATGTTCATGATGATGCTCAGCCTAGCAATGATAATGATATAGAGATTGAACCTGTTGTTGATCTTGATAACCCACAATCAAAGAATCAACGTTATGATAAGAGAGACTTTGTTGCTAGGAAACACGGCAAGGAAAGAGAACCATGGGTTCAGAAACCCATGCCTTTTCCTCCTACACCATCTAAGAAGAAGGATGATGAGGATTTTGAGCGCTTTGCTGAAATGATTAGACCTATCTTTTTGCATATGCGTTTGACCGATGTGCTTAAAACTAATCCTTACGCCAAGTATATGAAGGATATTATTACCAATAAAAGAAAGATAACTGAAGTAGAAATTTCCACCATGCTTGCCAATTACACTTTCAAAGGTGGAATACCTAAGAAACTAGGAGATCTAGGAGTACCTACTATACCTTGCTCCATTAAACGAATCTATGTTAAAACTGCTTTGTGTGATCTTGGAGCCGGTGTTAGTGTTATGCCTCTCTCTTTATATCGTAGACTTGACTTGAGTAAGTTGACACCTACTGAAATATCTTTGCAAATGGCTGATAAATCAACTGCTATACCTCTCGGTATTTGTGAGGATGTGCCTGTTGTAGTTGCAAATGTTACTATTCTAACGGACTTTTTTATACTTGATATTCCCGAGGACGATAGTATGTCTATTATTCTTGGAAGACCCTTTTTGAATACTGCAAGGGCTGTTATTGATTGCAACAAACGCAATGTCACTTTTCATGTCAATGGTAATGAGCATACGGTACACTTTCCAAGGAAACAACCTCAGGTCCATAGTATCAATTATATTGGAAAAATTTCAACTATCACTATTGGAGGTTTTGAGTTTCCTATTCCTACTATCAAGAAGACATATGACATCCTTATTGTCGGGGACATACATATCCCCATTGAGGTAACATAGTGTTATTCGAAAATTCTCCGGTTTTGATGCTACTTGGAAAGAGTTTATTAACAAAACTTGATCAACCTTGTTAATGGATTCCTTTTGATGAGCATGGGATAGGTGAATCTAGATAGCACAAACCTTCTGTACCCTCCTTTTACTTTCTGTTAATTAGGATAAATAAAAGAAAAATAGTATTTTCTGTCTGTTTCCAGACTTATCCGTGCAATAAAAAAATACCCTGAAAATAAAAGTTCTCCAAATGCCATGAAAATGAAATATGATTTTCTCTAGAATATTTGAGAAAATATGGCACAGAACACACAGCGAGGGGAGCCAGCACCTGGCCACGAGGGTCCAGGGCGCGCCCCCTGCCTCGTGGGCCCCACGTGGCTCCCTTCCACTTATACCTGCACCCATGTTCTTCTTCTTCCTCCCAAAAAAATCACCAACCAGCTCAAACCCAAGTTCTAGCTCATCTTGCTGCCATTTTCGATCTCCTTGCTCAAAGCACCATTCACCAAACTGTTTGGGGAGATTGTTCCTTGGTATGTGACTCCTCCATTGGTCCAATTAGTTTTTGTTCTAGTGATTTATTTTTTGCAAATTTATGCTACTGTAGTGACCTTGTTCTTGAGCTTGCATGTCAAATTTTCTTGGTCCCAAGTAGTTCTAATGCATGATATAGTCTCTAGGCACTTATAAGAGTTGTTGCTATCAATCTTGTTGAGTTCGGTTAAATTTTATTTTGAGTTACTAAAAACTTCAGAAAATTTCAGAAAAATGCATAGGAAAATATTCCAAGGTGGTACTTCAAGGAAGAAAGAACTGAGGCTCGCGTTTCGTGAGCCTGACGATGAACTACCGAGGGATGCCGACATGCGGCCTTGTGAATGGCCGTCAGATGACTTTGTGGATCAGGTTGGCATCAAGGATGAATTTTTCGCATATGTGCGTAACGCTGACCTCGAGGGCTTCATACAAGATAAGTGCCCTCAATATCGTGGCTTAACTGATAGCTTTGTGAGAAGGTTTAAATTTTCATCTTCACGTAATTCTCACACTCTCCTGTTTGACATGTATGATAAATCTTACACCATGGACTTAGAGGATTTTAATGATGCTTGTAAGCTCCCACAGTGGGGCAGTATGGGTGATCCTCGTAAATCTGAATTTAGCGAGTTCCTTGCTAGTATCACAGTGGGGGAATCTAGGGAAATCACACAGGCTACCATAGGGAGCATCCATTTTCCTGCTATTCATTACTTTGCTCTCTTTATTGGTAGATGCATAAATGGTAAAGATGAGGCTTGTCACATGTGTGTCCCAGATCTTAGTGTTCTCAGGAGTGTTGTACTAGGTGATAGATAGTATAACTTGGGAGCCATTGTTGCACATAGGCTACACCTTAATGGTATCAATGGAGATTTATTTGGTGGGATTTATGCCACTCGCATAGCCCGTTTTCTTGGTGTGCCTGTGCACGTGAATGATGAACCTTTCGCTCCTGCTCATTTAGATTGCCATGCTATGACTAGTCACCGGTTTATAGAGAGGGATGGTCAAACCCTCAAATATTGATTAATCTTTAACAGACAACAGGCCATCCCTATTGTTCTTCCCGCCCCTACTTTGTTTGACTTTCAGGCAAAAGGAAGGTACACTATAACTATGGAGGAGGCAAATGCGTATTATAATATGATAGAAGCAGCTCGCCTTCGAGCTGCAGCTCAGCATGCAGTAGCTGCTGCATCCTAGTACAACCCCAACTACGACTTTGGATATCCGTCAGGCCAATACTGGCCATAGACCAACTTAGGCCAAAAGCCTAAGCTTGGGGGAGTACGTGTTTCTCACCGACTTTACATTCATGTTCACACTTATTCTAGTTGTCGGTGATCACACTCTTTCATCATACCATCCCTGCTTAGTTTCAATTTCGTTTTCTTAGTCTTTTTCTCGTGTGCTAGAAAAACCTTAAGAAAAACAAAAAATATTACTTGTAGCTTCTAGCTAGTTTACTTTCCTTGCTTGTAGTAGTAATTAAAAGAAAACCCAAAAAGATTTCCCATTCTTCTTTTTGCTTGTTGGGAGCTTTCCCGTGTAAATAGTTTCTTTTCTTTTCTTTAGGGGTTAAGAGTACAAGACCAAGATTGAAAATTCTTAGTGGCTCTCATATGCTTTATTGTTGATTTAACCTTGAGCCATATTACCTTGTCTTCTCTCTTATATGAAAAGCTTGCAGATTCTTAGTCCAACGCATGTGCACTATTACTATTATCCACACCGTTCGGTCGTGCAAGTGAAAGGCAATAAGGATGGTATATGATGAACTAATTGAGATGAGAAAAGCTGGTATGAACGCGACCTCTTTTGTTTTTGTAAATATGATGGTTCATCGTTCCTGATTCAGCTTGTTATGAATGAAACATGCTTGCAATGACAATTGGAGATCATAGCTGCTTATTCCATGCTTGATTAGCCGAGAGTTTATAATGGTCTATCTTGTGTGCCAGCATGATATTAAAATGGTTGTGCTGTGGTATGATGGGGTGGTATCCTCCTTTGAACGATTCTAGTGGTCTGACTTGGCACATGTTCACGCATGTAGTTGAAACAAATCCACATAGCCTCCAAGATATTTATGTTCATGGTGATTTATATCCTACTCATGATTGCATTCATTGTTGATTAATTTTAATGCATGTTCATGACCGTTGTTGCTCTCTAGTTGGTCACTTCCCAGTCTCTTTCTAGCCTTCACCTGTACTAAGCGGGAATACTGCTTGTGCATCCACTTCCATAAACCTCAAAGTTATTCCATATGAGTCCACCATACCTTCCTATATGCGGTATTTACCTGCCGTTCCAAGTAAATTTGTATGTGCCAGACTCTAAACCTTCAAATGAAATTCTTTTTTGTATGCTCGAACAGCTCATGTATCAACTAGGGTTGTCTATATCTTCCATGCTAGGTGGGTTATTCTCATGATGAGTGGACTCCGCTCATCAGTCATGAGAAAATGGCTGGTAATCGGGATGCCCGGTCCCATGCTCAAAATCATAATAATTAAACAAAACTCCCCCAGGGCTGTTGCTGGTTTGGACGGTACCCGTTGTTTCGGGTAGCCGCGGAGTGTGCTTGTTGGTGGTTGGGGGAGTATAAACTTTATAATTCTATTTGGGAACCGCCTATAACATGCGTAGCATGGAATATATTGAGATTCTTGGTTGTTATGTCGACAATGAAAGTATACCGCTCAAAATGTTATTCATCTCTATTTAAAAATCGAGCTCTGGCACATCTACAAATCCCTGCTTCCCTCTGCGAAGGGCCTATCTATTTACTTTTATGCAGAGTCATCATCCTCTTATAAAGAGCACCAGTAGGAGAGCACCTCTGTCATTTGCAGGTATTACTATTAATTTGCATTCAGTATGATCATGACTGGATCTCTTTTACCATGAATTACAATGTCTAGTCAGTCCTTGATCTTTAAAGGTGTTCTGCATTTATGTTTTGCGGTCTGGGCTGGCGAGATACCATCTTGTTATATCTTATCATGATTGTTTTGAGAAAGTGTTGTCATCCGAGGTTTATTATTATTGCTCGCTAGTTGATTATGCCATTGATGTGAGTAGTCTTGAGACCTGAAAGTTATTGTGAGTGTGGTTAGTTCATGATCTTGTTGAAAACCTGAATGCTGGATTACATATTTACAACAACAAGAGAAAACAGAGTTTGTCAAAGTTTTTCTTTATCACTTTCAGTTTATCAACTGAATTGCTTGAGGACAAGCAAAGGTTTAAGCTTGGGGGAGTTGATACGTCTCCAACGTATCTACTTTTCCAAACCCTTTTGCCCTTGTTTTGGAATCTAACTTGCATGATTTGTATGGAACTAACCCGGACTGACGCTGTTTTTAGCAGAACTGCCATTATGTTGTTTTTGTGCAGAAATAAAAAGTTCTCGGAATCGCCTAAAAATCCACGGAGAATTATTTTGGAAAATATAAAAAATACCTACAAGAAGATCCAGACCAGTGGGCCCACACCCTGTCCACGAGGGTGCCCCCCCCCTACGGCGCGCTCCCTGCCTCGTGGCCCCCCAGGTGCTCCACCGAGTACCCCCAGATCCTATAAGTTCACTTTCGGGGAGAAAAGAATCAAGGAGAAAGAATTATCGTGTTTCACGAGACAGAGCCACCGCCAAGCCCTAATCTCTCTTGGGAGGGCTGATCTGGAGTCCGTTCGGGGCTCCGAAGAGTGGAGATCATCGCCATCGTCATCATCAACCTTCCTCCATCACCAATTCCATGATGCTCACCGCCGTGCGTGAGTAATTCCATCATAGGCTTGCTGGACGGTGATGGGTTGGATGGGATCTATCATGTAATCGAGTTAGTTTTGTTAGAGTTTGATCCCTAGTATCCACTATGTTCTAAGATTGATGTTGCTATGACTTTGCTATGCTTAATGCTTGTCACTAGGGCTCGAGTGCCATGATTTTAGATCGGAACCTATTACGTTTCCATGAATATATGTGTGTTCTTGATCCTATCTTGCAAGTCTATAGTCACCTACTATGTGTTATGATCCGGCAACCCCGAAGTGACAATAATCGGGACCACTCCCGGTGATGACCATAGTTTGAGGAGTTCATGTATTCACTATGTGTTAATGCTTTGGTCTGGTACTCTATTAAAAGGAGGCCTTAATATCCCTTAGTTTTCAATAGGACCCCGATGCCACGGGAGGGTAGGACAAAAGATGTCATGCAAGTTCTTTTCCATAAGCATGTATGACTATATTCGGAATACATGCCTACATTGCATTGATGAACTAGAGCTAGTTCTGTGTTACCCTAGGTTATAACTTCTACATGATGAATTTCATCCGACATAATTTCCCATCACCGATCCAATGCCTACGAGCTTTTCCTATATTGCTTGTTTCTTATTTACTTTCTGTTGCTACTATTGCAAAAACTACACAAACACTATCGTTACTTTTATTGCCACTACCGCCACTATCATATTACTTTGCTACTAAACTATCTTGCTGCAGATACTAAGTTTCCAGGTGTGGTTGAATTGACAACTCAGCTGCTAATACTTAAGAGTATTCTTTGGCTCCTCTTGTGTCGAATCAATGAATTTGGGTTGAATACTTTACCCTCGAAAACTGTTGCGATCCCCTACACTTGTGGGTTATCACTATGTCTTGTGCCCACAAGGGTATGCTTCCTAGAAGTTTCTTATTTTTCTAATTTTCTAAATATTCCAAAACTGCAGAAATATATTTTTGCGGATTTTTCGAAGAACCTTTACTTAACGTATCACGTACTTCCTTATTTTCATGATTCTTGAGTGTTCCAAAACGACTATTTTATGTGTTCTTTCTGTTGGAAATATGCCCTAGAGGCAATAATAAAAGTATTATTATTATATTTCCTTGTTCATGATAATTGTCTATTATTCATGCTTGAATTGTATTGTACGGAAACATCGATACATGTGTGAATATATAGACCACAATGAGTCCCTGGTAAGCCTCTAGTTACGAGCTCGTTGATCAACAGATGGTCACGGTTTCCTGACCATGGACATAGGATGTCGGTGATAACGGGATCACATCATTAGGAGAATGATGTGATGGACAAGACCCAATCCTGACATAGCACGAGATCGTTTAGTTCGTAATGCATAAGCTTTTCGGTGTCAAGTATTTATTCCTTAGACCATGAGGTTGTGCAACTCCCGGATGCCGTAGGAATACTTTGGGTGTGCCAAACGTCACAACGTAACTAGGTGGCTATAAAGGTACGCATCGGGTATCTCCGAAAGTGTCTGTTGAGTTGGTACGAACCGAGACTGGGATGTTGTCACTCCGTATGACGGAGAGGTACCTCTGGGCCCACTCGGTAAGACATCATCATAATGAGCTCAAGGTGACTAAAGAGTTAGTCATGGGATGATGGATTACGGATCGAGTAAAGAGACTTGCCATGACGAGACTGAACAAGGTATCGGGAATACCGACGATCGAATCTCGGGCAAGTACCGTACCGATGGACAAATGGAATAACATACGGGATTGAGTGAATCCTTGACACAGTGGTTCATCCGATGAAGATCATCGAGGAACACGTGGGAACCAACATGGGTATCCAGATCCCGCTGTTGGTTATTGACCGGAGAGTGGTCTCGGTCATGTCTACGTGTCTCCTGAACCCGTAGGGTCTACACACTTAAGGTACGGTAACGCTAGGGTCGTAGAGATACATGCACGCGGAAACCCGAAAGTTGTTCGGAGTCCCGGATGAGATCCCAGACGTGACGAGGAGTTCCGGAATTGTCCGGAGGTAAAGAATGATATATAGGAAGTCCAGTTTCGGCCATCGGGTGAACTTCGGGGGTCACCGGGAGTGTCCCGGGACCACCGGAGGGGTCCCGGGGGTCCACCGGGTGGGGCCACCCATCCCGGTGGGGCCCCTAGGCCGCAAGGGGAAGGGGCCAGCCCCTGGTGGGCTGGCGCTCCCTACTGGGCCCTCCCTCATGCGCCTAGGGTTGAAACCCTAGGGAAGGGTGGCGCCCCCTATGCCTTGGGGGGCAAGTCTCCCCCCTAGGCCGCCGCCCCCCTTGCAGATTGGATCTACAGGGGCTGGCGCACCCCCTGGCCCCCTATATATATGTGTGGGGGGGAGGGGGGGAGAGGGCAGCCGCACCCAATCCTCTGGCGCCTCTCCCCCTCCCGTCACACCTTCCTCCTCCTCCGCAGGGCGCCGGCGAAGCCCTGCAGGATTTCCTGCTACATCCACCACCACGCCGTCGTGCTGCTGGATCTCCAACGACCTCTCCTCCCCCCTTGCTGGATCAAGAAGGAGGTGACGTTGCTGTACCGGACGTGTGTTGAACGCGGAGGTGCCGTCCGTTCGGCGCTAGATCATCGGTGACGAAGAACGCGAAGAGTACGACTACTTCATCCACGCTTCTTCGAAAGCTTCCGCTCGCGATCTACAAAAGGGTATGTAGATGCACTCTAATATGCTTGTTGCTAGATGTCTCCTTAGATGGATCTTGGTGAATGCGTAGAAATTTTTTGAATTCTGCTACGTTACCCAACGGTGGCATCTGAGCTAGGTCTTGTGCGTAGCATCTTGCACGAGTAGAACACAAAGCAGTTGTGGGCGTTGAGTTTGCTCAATTTTCTTACCGTTACTAGTCTAATCTTGATTCGGCGGTATTGTGGGATGAAGCGACCCGGACCGAATTTACACATACGCTTACGTGAGACTGGTTCCACCGACAGACATGCACTAGATGCATAAGGTGGCTGGTGGGTGTCTGTCTCTCCTACTTTAGTCGGATCGGATTCGATGAATAGGGTCCTTATGAAGGGTAAATAGAAATTGACAAATCACATTGTGGTTTTGGCGTAGGTAAGAAACGTTCTTGCTACAAAACCTATAGAAGCCACGTAAAACTTGCAACAACAATTAGAGGCCGTCTAACTTGTTCTTGCAGCATGTGCTATGTGATATGGTATGGCCAATAAGATGTGATGAATGATATATGTGATGTATGAGATTGATCATGTTCTTGTAATAGGGAATCACGACTTGCATGTCGATGAATTTGACAACCGGCAGGAGCCATAGGAGTTGTCTTTATTATTGTATGACCTGCGTGTCACTGAATAACGTCATGTAATTGCTTTACTTTATTGCTAAACGTTAGCCATAGTAGTAGAAGTAATAGTTGGCGTGACAACTTCATGAAGACACGATGATGGAGATCATGGTGTCGAGCCGGTGACAAGATGATCATGGTGCCCCGAAGATGAAGATCCAAGGAGCAAGATGATATTGGCCATATCATGTCACTTTAATTGATTGCATGTGATGTTTATCATGTTTTTGCATCTTGTTTACTTAGAACGACGGTAGTAAATAAGATGATCTCTCATTAAAATTTCAAGAATTGTGTTCCCCCTAACTGTGCACCGTTGCTAAGGATCGTTGTTCCGAAGCACCACGTGATGATCGGGTGTGATAGGTTCTAACGTTCGCATACAACGGGTGTAAGCCAGATTTACACACGCGATGCACTTAGGGTTGACTTGACGAGCCTAGCATGTACAGACATGGCCTCGGAACACGGAAGACCGAAAGGTCGAACATGAGTCGTATAGAAGATACGATCAACATGTAGATGTTCACCGTTGATGACTAGTCCGTCTCACGTGATGATCGGACACGGCCTAGTCGATTCGGATCATGTATCACTTAGATGACTAGAGAGATGTCTATCTGAGTGGGAGTTCATTAGATGAACTTCATTGTCATGAACAATAGTCTAAGTTGTCTTCGCAAATTATGTAGTAGACCAATAACTGCGTTGTAGCTCCCTGTTTAAATACGATCCTAGAGAAAGACTAAGTTGAAAGATATTGTAAGCAATGATGCGGACTGGGTCCGTATCCGAGGAGTGTCCTCACTGCTACGCAGAAAGCTTACGTCTTTGATGCATCGCTCGATGTGCAAACCCCTACAACGTTGTCTGTGGATGTTGTGAACACCTGACAGACACGTCCTGATGACTACTTGATAGTTTAGTGCACCATACTTCACGGCTTAGAATCGGGATTCCAATGATGTTTTGAACGCCATAGAACATATGAGATGTTCTAAGAGCTGAAATTGGGATTTCAGGCTCATGCCCGTGTTGAGAGGTATGAGACCTCTGACAAGTTCTTTTGCCAAAAAGATGGAGGAGAATAGCTCAGGTAGTGAGCATGTGCTCAGAATGTCTGGGTGCTAAAATCACTTGAACCAAGTGGGAGTTAATCTTCCAGGTGAGATAGTGGTTGACAGAATTCTCTAGACACTATCACCAAGCTATTAGAACTTCGTGATGAACTATGACATGCAAAGGATGGAGTTGATCCCGGAGCTATTAGCGGTTCTTAAGACCGCAAAAGTAGAAATCAAGAAGGAGCATCAAGTGTTGATGGTTTAACAAGACCACTGGTTTCAAAAGGACAAGGGATAGAAGGGAAACTTCATGAATGGCAAACCAGTTGTCGCTCTGATGAAGGAACCCATGGTTGAACCCAAACCTCGAGACTATGTGCTTCTATTGTAAGGGGGAACGGTCACATGGTAGCGGAACTACCCCAAATACATGGTAGATATGATAGCTGGAAACTTCAACAAAGTATATTTGATATACGTGTTATTGATGTGTACCTTACTAGTACTCCTTGTAGCACCTGGGTATTGGATACCGGTTCAGTTGCTATTATTAGTGACTTGAAGCAAAAGCTACGGACTAAACGAAGACTAGCTAAGGGCGAGGTGATGATGTGTGTTGGAAGTGTTTCCAAGGTTGATAAGATCACCATCGCATGCTCCCTCTATTTTCGGGATTAGTGTTGAACCTAGATAAATGTTATCAGGTATCTACGTTGAGCATGAATATGATTAGATCATGTTCATTGAAATACAGTTATTCATTTAAGTTAGAGAATAATGGTTATTCTGTTTACATGAATAATACCTTTATGGTCATGCACCCAATGGTTTATTAATTCTCGATTATAATAATACGCATGATGATAATATTAATGCCAAAAGATGTAGAGTTAATAATGATAGTACCACTTTCTTGTGGCACTGCCGCTTAGGTCATTTTGGCATAAAATGCATGAAGAAACTCCATGCTGATGGATGTTTGGAGTCACTTGATTTTGAATCGCTTGACACATGCGAGCCATGCCTCATGGGAAGGATGACTGAGATCCCGTTTTTAGGTACAATGAAATGGGCAAGTGACTTGTTGGAAATCATACATGCTGATGTGTGTGATCCAATGAGAATTAAGGCGTGTAGTGGATATCGTTATTTTCTCATCTTCACTGACGATTTGAGTAGATATGGGTATATTTACTTAATGAAGTAAAAGTCTGAAACGTTTGAAAAGTTCAAGCAATTTCAGAGTAAAGTTAAGAATCATCATAACAAGAAGATCATGTTCCTACGATCTGATCATGGGGATATTTTCTGAGTTGTGAGTTTGGCAATCACTTAAGACATTGTGGAATTGTTTCGCAGTTGAAGCCACCTAGAACACCACAGCGTAATGGTGAGTCCGGACGTCATGGTTGAACCTTATGAGATATGGTACGATCTATGATGTCTCTTACCGATCTACCGCTATTATTTTGAGGTTATGCGTTAGAGACAGTTGCACTCACTTTAGATAAGGCACCATCTAAGTCCGTTGAGACGACGCCGTATGAACTATGGTTTGGCAAGAAACCATAGTTGTCGTTTCTCAATGTTTGGGGCTGCGAAGCTTATGGCTTCAGCCGGGAAAAGCTCGAACCCAAAGCGGACAAATACATCTTCATAGAATACCCAAAGGTAACAATTGGGTATACCTTCTATCTCAGATCCAAGGGCAAAAAAATGTTTGTCGCTAAGAACGGGTCCTTTCGCGAGAAGGAGTTTCTCTCGAAAGAATTGAGTGGGAGGAAGATAGAACTTGATGAGGTTGTCGAACCCTCACTTCAACCGGAGAGTAGTGCAACACAGCAAGATGTTTCTGTGGAACCTATGACTGTTGAAGAGGAAACTAATGATAGTGATCATGAAGCTTCGGATCAAGTTGCTATCGAACCTCGTAGGTCGACAAGGATAAGTACTACTCCTGAGTGGTACGGTGATCATGTCTTAGAGGTCATGTTGTTGGACAACGATGAACCTACGAACTATGGAGAAGCGATGGTGGGCCTGTATTCCGACAAATGGTTAGAAGCTGAGAAATCCGAGATAGGATCCATGTATCAAAACAAAGTATGGACTTCGGTGGACTTGCCCGATGATTGGCAAGCCATTGAGATAAATGGATCTTTAAGAAGAAGACGGACGTGGACGGTAATGTCACCGTCTATGAAGCTCGACTTGTGGAAAAGAGTTTTTCACAAGTTCAAGGAGTTGACTACGATGAGATTTTCTCACCCGTAGCGATGCTTAAGTCCGTCGGAATCATGTTAGCATTAGCTGCATTTATGAAATCTGGCAGATGGATGACAAAACAAGTTTCCTTACCAGTTTTCGTAAGGAAAGGTTGTATGTGATACAATCAGAAAGGTTTTGTCGATCCTAAGGATGCTAAAAGGTATGCTAGCTCCAGCGATCCTTCCATGGACTGGAGCAAGCATCTCGGTGTCGGAATATACGCTTTGATGGAGTAATCAAAGTTTTTGGGTATACAAAGTTTGTTAGAAACTTGTATTTACAATAAAGTGAGTGGGAGCAATACAACATTTCTGATAAGTATATGTGAATGACATATTATAGATCTGAAATGATGTAGAATTTCTGGAAAGCATAAAGGGTTGTTTGAAAGGAGTTTTTTTTCAAAGGAAGACCTGGATAAAGCTGCTTATATATAATTGGGCATGAAGATCTATAGAGATAGATCAAGACGCCTGATGATACTTTCAAAAGAACACACACCTTTGACATGATTTTGAAGGAGTTCAATAGAGATCAGTCAAAGAAGGAGTTCTTACCCGAGTTGTAAGGTGTGAAGTTGAGTAAGACTCAAAGCTTGACCACGGCAGAAGAAAAAGGAAGGACGAAGGTCGTCCCCTATGCTTTGGTCATAGGCTCTATACGGTATGCCATGCTGAGTACCGCACCTGATGTGTGCCTTGCCACATGTCTGGCAAGAGGGTACAAAGGTGATCCAGGAGTGGATCACTAGATAGTGGTCAAAAGTATCCTTAGAGGAATAAGGAAATGTTTCTCGATTATGGAGGTGATAAAGAGTTCGACGTAAAGAGTTACGTCGATGCAAGCTTAACACCTATCCGGATAACTCTGAGTAGAGATACCGGATACGTATAATGGAGCAATAGTTTGGAATAGCTCCAAGTGGAATGTGGTAGCAGCATCTACGATATGACATAAAGTTTTGCGAAGTACATAGGGATCTGATTGTTGCAGACCCGTTGACTACAACCTCTCTCACAAGCATAACATGATCGAACCAAGAACTCATTGAGTGTTAATCACATATTGATGTGAACTAGATTGCTGACTCTAGTAAACTCTTTGGATGTTGGTCACATGGCGATGTGACCTATGAGTGTTAATCACATGGCGATGTGAACTAGATTATTGACTCTAGTGCAAGTGGGAGACTGTTGGAAATATGCCCTAGAGGCAATAATAAAAGTATTATTATTATATTTCCTTGTTCATGATAATTGTCTGTTATTCATGCTTGAATTGTATTGTACGGAAATAGCGATACATGTGTGAATATATAGACCACAATGAGTCCCTGGTAAGCCTCTAGTTACGAGCTCGTTGATCAACAGATGGTCACGATTTCCTGACCATGGACATAGGATGTCGGTGATAACGGGATCATATCATTAGGAGAATGATGTGATGGACAAGACCCAATCCTGAGCATAGCACGAGATCGTTTAGTTCGTAATGCATAAGCTTTTCGGTGTCAAGTATTTATTCCTTAGACCATGAGGTTGTGCAACTCCCGAATGCCGTAGGAATACTTTGGGTGTGCCAAACGTCACAACGTAACTGGGTGGCTATAAAGGTACGCATCGGGTATCTCCGAAAGTGTCTGTTGAGTTGGTACGAACCGAGACTGGGAAGTTGTCACTCCGTATGACGGAGAGGTACCTCTAGGCCCACTCTGTAAGACATCATCATAATGAGCTCAAGGTGACTAAATAGTTAGTCACGGGATGATGGATTACGGATCGAGTAAAGAGACTTGCCATGACGAGATTGAAGAAGGTATCGGGAATACCGACGGTCGAATCTCGGGCAAGTACCGTACCGATGGACAAAGGGAATAACATACAGGATTGAGTGAATCCTTGACACAGTGGTTCATCCGATGAAGATCATCGAGGAACACGTGGGAACCAACATGGGTATCCAGATCCCGCTATTGGTTATTGACCGGAGAGTGGTCTCGGTCATGTCTACGTGTCTCCCGAACCCGTACGGTCTACACACTTAAGGTACGGTAACGCTAGGGTCGTAGAGATAGATGCATGCGGAAACCCGAAAGTTGTTCGGAGTCCCGGATGAGATCCCGGACATGACGACGAGTTCCGGAATGGTCTGGAGGTAAAGAATGATATATAGGAAGTCCAGTTTCGGCCATCGGGTGAACTTCGGGGGTCACCGGGAGTGTCCCGGGACCACCGGAGGGGTCCCGGGGGTCCACCGGGTGGGGCAACCCATCCCGGTGGGGCCCCTAGGCCGCAAGGGGAAGGGGGCCAGCCCCTGGTGGGCTGGCGCACCCTACTGGGCCCTCCCTCATGCGCCTAGGGTTGAAACCCTAGGGGAGGGAGGCGCCCCCTATGCCTTGGGGGGCAAGTCTCCCCCCTAGGCCGCCGCCCCCCTTGCAGATTGGATCTGCAGGGGCTGGCGCACCCCCCTGGCCCCCTATATATATGTGGGGGGGAGAGGGCAGCCGCACCCAATCCTCTGGCGCCTCTCCCCCTCCCGTCACACCTTCCTCCTCCTCAACAGGGCGCCGCCGAAGCCCTGCAGGATTTCCCGCTGCATCCACCACCACGCCGTCGTGTTGATGGATCTCCAACGACCTCTCCTCCCCCCTTGCTAGATCAAGTAGGAGGTGACGTTGCTGTACCGGACGTGTGTTGAACGCGGAGGTGCCGTCCGTTCGGCGCTAGATCATCGGTGACGAAGAACGCGAAGAGTACGACTGCTTCATCCACGCTTCTTCGAAAGCTTCCGCTCGCGATCTACAAAAGGGTATGTAGATGCACTCTAATATGCTCGTTGCTAGATGTCTCCTTAGATGGATCTTGGTGAATGCGTAGAATTTTTTTGAATTCTGCTACGTTACCCAACACTTTTGGTGTCAAAGTTTGGATAACATTGGTTTCAACATTAATGGGCGTACCTGAGATATAATGTTTTATTCGTTGCCCATTAACAACCTTTGGGTTAGTGCCTTCAACATTATTTATTTTGATAGCTCCAGACCGATAAATCTCCTCGATGACATAGGGACCTTCCCATTTAGAGAAGAGTTTTCCTGCAAAGAACCTGAAGCGATAGTTGTACAAAAGAACATATTCCCCGACTTTGAACTCACGCTTTTGGATTCTTTTATCATGCCATCTTTTAACTTTTTATTTAAATAACTTAGCATTTTCATAAGCTTGGGTTCTCCATTCATCTAATGAGCTAATATCAAATAACCTCTTTTCACCGGCAAGTTTGAAATCATAGTTGAGTTCTTTGATTGCCCAAAATGCTTTATGTTCTAACCCAAGAGGCAAATGATAAGCTTTTCCATAAACCATTTTATAAGGATACATAACCATAGGATTTTTATAAGCTGTTCTGTAAGCCCAAAGTGCATCATCTAATTTCTTAGACCAATTCTTCCTGGACCTATTGACATTATTTTGCAAAATTAATTTTATTTCTGTATTACTAAGCTAAACTTGACCACTAGACTGAAGATGATAAGGTGATGCAATTCTATGGTTAACATCATACTTGGCAAGCATTTTACGGTAAGCACCATGAATAAAGTGTGAACCCCCATCAGTCATTAAATATCTAGGGACTCCAAACCTTGGGAAAATAACTTCCTTAAGCATTTTAATAGAGGTGTTGTGATCAGCACTACTGGTTGGAATAGCTTCTACCCATTTAGTAACATAATCAACAGCAACCAAAATATGTGTATACCCATTAGAGGAAGGAAAAGCTCCCATGTAATCAAATCCCCAAGCATCAAATGGTTCCACGGTAAGTGAATAATTCATGGGTATTTCTTGACGCTTACCGATATTACCTATTCTTTGACATTCTTCATAAGATAAGACGAACTTACGGGCATCCTTGAAGACAATGGGCCAGTAAAATCCAGATTGTAATAGCGTGTGAGCAGTTCGATCTCCAGCATGATGTCCTCCATATGCTTTGGAGTGACATTTCTGAAGGATTTGTCCTTGTTCATGCTCAGGTATACAACGTCTAATAATACCATCTACTCCTACTTTATAAAGATGTGGGTCATCCCAAAACTAGTGTCTTAAATCATAGATTTTTCTTCTTTTGTTGGTATGTATTACTAGGTGGTAAATATTTAGCAACAATGTAATTAGCATAGTCCGCATACCAAGGAGTATTATTAGTAATATTTATTGCAGCTAACTGCTCATCAAGAAAACTATCATCAATAGGTAGTGGGTCATCAAGCACATTTTCAAGCCTAGACAAGTTATCAGCTACAGGGTTCTCAGCTCCTTTTCTATCAGTGATATGCAAATCAAATTCTTGTAGCAAGAAAACCCACCGAATAAGTCTAGGTTTAGCATCTTTCTTTTCCATAAGATATTTAATAGCATCATGGTCAGTGTGAACAATTACTTCTGAATCAACAATGTAAGATCTAAATTTGTCACAAGCAAACACCACTGCTAGGAATTCCTTTTTAGTAGTAGCATAATTCTTTTGAGTACTGTCTTGAGTCTTACTAGCATAATGAATAACATTTAGTTTCTTATCAACTCTTTGTCCTACAACAACACCAACATCATAATCACTAGATCACACATAATTTCAAAAGGCAAGTTCAAATCAGGTGGTTGAACAATAGGTGCAGAAATTAAGGCTTTCTTTAGGGTTTCAAAGGCTTCGAAGAAATCATCATCAAAAACAAAAGGAACATCCTTTTGCAAAAGATTTGTAAGTGGCCTAGAAATTTTAGAAAAGTCTTTAATGAATCTCCTATGCAAACCAGCATGACCTAGGAAACTATGAATACCTTTGATATCCTTAGGACATCGCATTTTCTCAATTGCATCAACCTTAGCTTTGTCAACTTCAATACCCTCTTCAGAAATCTTATGGCCCAACACAATACCTTCGTTAACCATAAAGTGGCACTTCTCCCAATTCAAGACAAGATTTGTTTGTTCACATCTCTGCAAAACTTGATCAAGATTGCTTAAGCAATCATCAAAAGACTTCCCATAGATAGAGAAATCATCCATGAAAACCTCTACAATATTTTCACAAAAGTCAGAGAATATAGCAGTCATGCATCTTTGAAAGGTAGTAGGTGCATTGCATAAACCGAAAGGCATACGTCTATAAGCATAAGTTCCAAAGGGACAAGTAAAAGTGGTATTTTCTTGATCAGGTTGAGAAACATGTATTTGTGAAAAACGAGAGTACCCATCAAGGAAGCAAAAGTGTGTGTGCTTAGATAATCTTTCTAACATTTGATTAATAAAAGACAGAGGGTAATGATCTTTTTTTAGTGGCTTTACTTAATTTTCTGAAATCAATTACCATTCTATAGCCTGTAACAATTCTTTGTGGAATAGGTTCATTCTAATCATTAGGAACAACAGTAATAGCTACTATCTTAGGAACACAATGAACATGACTTACCCATCTACTATCATCTATAGGATAGATTATACCTGCTTCCAAAAGTTTTAATATTTTCGCTCTTACCACTTCTTTCATCTTTGGATTTAACCTACGTTGATGATCAACAACGGGTTTAGCATCAGGTTCCATATTGATCTTGTGCTGACATAGAGTGGGACTAATGCCCTTTAATTAATCAAGAGTATATCCAATAGCAGCTCGGTGCTTCCTTAGAACTTTCAATAATCTTTGTTCTTCATGTTCTGAAAGGTTAGCGCTGATAATAACATGATATATCTTCTTTTTATCAAGATAAGCATATTTCAAAGTGTCTGGCAATTATTTTAATTCAAACACATGATCACCTTTAGGCGGAGGGGGCCTCCTAGAGTTTCAATAGGTATATTATGTTTAACCAGAGGACGTTGTTCAAAGAAATATCATTTATTTCATTTCTTGCATGCATATGTAAATCATTTTCATGGTCTAACAAATATTGTTCCAGAGGATTAGTGGGAGGCACGGCAATAGAAGCAAGACCAATTATTTCATCCTTACTAGGCAATTGTTTTTCATGAAGCTTTCTATTAAACTTGGAGAAATTAAATTCATGAGACGCATTACCAAAACTAACACCGACAGTTTGTTCTTACAGCCTATTTTAGCATTTACGGTGTTCAAGAAAGGTCTACCAAAGATAATGGGATAGAATTCATCTTGTGGGGAACCAAGAACAAGAAAATCAGTAGGGTATTTTATTTTCCCACACAAGACTTCAACAACTCTAACAATCCCAATTGGTGATATAGTATCTCTATTAGCAAGTTTAATAGTGACATCAATGTCTTCTATCTCTGCGGGTGCTATCTCATTCATAATTTCTTGGTATAAAGTGTAGGGAATAGCACACACACTAGCACCTATGTCACATAAACCATGATAACAGTGATCTCATATCTTAACTAAGACAACGGGCAAGCCAACAACAGCTCTATGTTTATCCTCTTTATCGGGTTTGGCAATTCTAGCTGCTTCTTCACAGAAGTAAATAACATGCCCGTCTACATTTTCTTCCAAGAGATCCTTAACCATAGCAATATTAGGTTCTACTTTAATTTGTTCATCTGGTTTAGGTGTTCTAATATAAATTTTGTTAACCACAATTGAAACTTTAGTATGTTGCTTAATCCTAACAGGGAAAGGTGGTTTTTCAATATAAGCAGTAGGAACAATTGGATCAACATTATAAAGTACAGTTCCTTCCTTAGCTAGTACCAGTTCTTTAATTTCTTCTTTAATAGGTGGGTGATATTTAAACCACTTCTCTTTAGGGGGGTCAACATGAGTAGCAAATGATTCACAAAATGATGCTACTATCTCAGAATCAAGTCCATATTTAGTGCTAAACTTTTGAAAAGCATCAGTATCCATAAAAGATTTAACACAATTATACTTGAGCTTAATACCTGACTCTTTACCTTCGTCGAGTTCCTAATATTTAGAGTTGCGTTTAATACTTTCCAAAAGATCCCATCGTAATTCAATAGTTTTCTTCATAAAAGAGCCATCACAAGAAGTATCAAGCATGGATTGATCATTACAAGAAAGCCTAGCATAAAAATTCTGAATAATAATCTCTCTTGAGAGCTCATGATTGGGGCATGAATATAACATTGACTTAAGCCTACCCCAAGCTAGAGTGATACTTTCTCCTTCACGAGGCCAAAAATTATATATATAATTCCGATCACGATGAACTAGATGCATAGGATTTTTTTTGGTGAAACTCCAATTTCAATCGGTTCTAGTTCCAAGATCCCATATCATCGCATAGCCTATACCATGCTAATGCTTTTCCCTTCAAAGATAAAGGAAAAACCTTCTTCATAACTTGATCTCCGGGCAGACCTGCAAGCTTAAACAATCCACAAATTTGTTCCACATATATCAAGTGCATATCAGGATGTTCGGTTCCATATCCTCCATAAGGATTAGCTAGCAGTTGTTCTATCATACCCGAAGGAATTTCATATTCAATATTTCCAGTAGGTGCAGCGGGTTGAGGGGTAGCTAATTGTGGTTTCAGACAAGGGGAAGATACCCCAAACAAACCCCTGAAAGGATTGTTCTCCATAGTAACAAGTGGCAATAAATTTCAGCACACTATATGAATGTTTCCTTACCAATTTCCACTTACCAAAAGCGCTTCACTCCCCGGAAACGGTGCCAGAAAATATCCTTGATGAACCACAAGTATACGGGATAAATTCTAGCTCTTTTCAATAAGTAAGAATGTCGAACCCAACGAGGAGCATAAGGAAATGACACATGTTCTTCAGTAAGGTAATGTCTGCAAGTGCTGAAATTGTAAGTAGCAGAGTAGTTTGATAGGAAGATAATTTTGTAACGAGCAAGTAACGACAGTAGTAGCAAAAGTGCAGCAAGTTAGCCCAATCCTTTTGAGGCAAAGGACTGGCCAAGATGGTCTCTTATAATAAGCAAAGCGTTCTTGAGGGTACATGGGAATTTCATCTAGTCACTTTTATCATGTTGGTTCAATTTGTGTTCGCTACTTTGATAATTTGATATGTGGGTGGATCGGTGCTTAGGTGTTGTTCTTACTTGAACAAACCTCCTACTTATGATTAACCCTCCCGCAAGCATCCGCAACTACGAGAAAAGTATTAAGAATAAATTCTAACCATAGCATTAAACTTTTGGATCCAATCGGTTCCTTACGGAATAGCGCATAAACTGGGGTTTATGCTTCTGTCACTCTCGCGACCCACCATCTAATTACTGTTGGGGAACGTAGCAGAATTTTAAAATTTTATACACATCACCAAGATCAATCTATGGAGTCATCTAGCAACGAGGGAGAGAGGAGTGCATCTACATACCCTTGTAGATCGCGCGCGGAAGCGTTCAAGAGAACGGGGTTGATGGAGTCGTACTCGTCATGATCCAAATCACGGATGACCTAGCGCCGAACGGACAGCACCTCCGCGTTCAACACACATACGGAGCGGGGACGTCTCCTCCTTCTTGATCCAGCAAGGGGGGAGGAGAGGTTGATGGAGATCCAGCAGCACGACGGCGTGGTGGTGGAAGCAGCGGGATTCTAGCAGGGCTTCGCCAAACGCAACTGGAGGAGGAAGAGGTGTCACAGGAGGGAGAGGGAGGCGCCAGGGCTT
>LR738710.1:156112274-156139881 GCA_902687465.1 Secale cereale
AAGTCAGGTGGGGCGCCCCCACTCCTAGGGTTTCCAACCCTAGGCGCAGGGGGAGGCCCAAGGGGGGTGCACCAGCCCACCAGGGGCTGGTTCCCTTCCCACTTCAGCCCATGGGGCCCTCCGGGATAGGTGGCCCCACCCGGTGGACCCCCGGGACCCTTCCGGTGGTCCTGGTACAATACCGGTGACCCCCGAAACTTTCCTGGTGGCCGAAACTGGACTTCCTATATACAAATCTTCACCTCCGGACCATTCCGGAACTCCTCGCAATGTCCGGGATCTCATCCGGGACTCCAAATAACTTTCGAGTTACCGCATACTTATATCTCTACAACCCTAGCGTCACCGAACGTTAAGTGTGTAGACCCTACGGGTTCGGGAGACACGCAGACATGACTGAGACGACTCTTCGGTCAATAACCAATAGCGGGATCTGGATACCCATGTTGGCTCCCACATGCTCCTCGATGATCTCATCGGATGAACTGTGATGTCGAGGATTCAATCAATCCCGTATATGATTCCCTTTGTCTATCGGTATAGCACTTGCCCGAGATTCGATCGTCGGTATACCGATACCTTGTTCAATCTCGTTATGGCAAGTCTCTTTACTCGTTCCGTAACACATCATCCCGTGACCAACCCCTTAGTCACATTGAGCTTATTATGATGATGTCTTACCGAGTGGGCCCAGAGATACCTCTCCATCATACGGAGTGACAAATCCCAGTCTAGGTTCGTGCCAACCCAACAGATGCTTTCGGAGATACCTGTAGTGTACCTTTATAGCCACCCAGTTACGTTGTGACATTTGTCACACCCAAAGTATTCCTACGGTATCCGGGAGTTTCACAACCTCATGGTCTAAGGAAAGGATACTTGACATTGGAAAAGCTTTAGCATATGAACTACACGATCTTGTGCTAGGCTTAGGAGTGGGTCTTGTCCATCACATCATTCTCCTAATGATGTGATCCCGTTATCAATGACATCCAATGTCCATGGTCAGGAAACCGAAACCATCTATTGATCAACGAGCTAGTCAACTAGAGGCTTACTAGGGACACGTTGTGGTCTATGTATTCACACATGTATCACTGTTTCCGGATAATACAATTCAAGCATGAACAATAGACAATTATCATGAACAAGGAAATATGATAATAACCATTTTATTATTGCCTCTACGGCATATTTCCAACAATTACTAGTCCACAATGCATTCCCTTAGGCCCAAATATGGTGAAGTTTCATGTAGTCGACGTTCACATGACACCACTAAGGGAATCACAACATACATACTATCAAAATATCGAACACAAATCAAATTCACATGATTACTTGCAACATGATTTCTCCCGTGACCTCAAGAACAAAGGCAACTACTCACAATTGATAAACATGCTCAAGATCAGAGGGGTATTAAATAGCATATTGGATCTGAACATATAATCTTTCATCAAATGAACCATATAGTAATCAACTACAAGATGTAATCAACAGTACTAGTCACCCACAAGCACCAATATATAGTTACGGTAACAAGATTGAACACAAGAGATGAACTAGGATTTGAGATGAGATGGTGCTGTTGAAGATGTTGATGGAGATAGCCCTCCCCAAGATGGGAGAGTTGTTGGTGATGATGGCGATGATTTCCCCCTCCGGGAAGGAAGTTCCCCTGGCGGAATCGCTCCGCCGGAGGGCAAAAGTGCTCCTGCCCAAGTTCCACCTCGAGACGGCGGTGCTCCGTCCCAAAAGTATTCTCCATATTTTTTCTATGTCAGAATGCTTATATACCAGAAGATGGGCACCAGAGGTGGGCCTGGGTGAGCATAACCCACCCGGGCGCGCCCGGGCTGCCTGGAGTGCCCAGGTGGGTTGTGCCCACCTTGTGAGGACCCTCTGGTACTTATTTGCTCCAATATTCTTCAAATATGGCATAAAAATTCTCTGTGAAGTTTCAGCTTGTTTGGAGTTGTGCAAAATAAGTGGCCTGACGTAGCTTTTTCAGGTCCAGATTTTCAGCTGCCAGAATTCTCCCTCTTGGTGCATACCTTGCAAATTATGAGAGAAAAGGCATTAGAACTACTCCAAAATGCATTAATATACATAAAAACCACATAAATAACGACAAGAAAACATGATGCAAAATGGGCGTATCAGGCCACCTATGTCTTGCTTAGATCTGGAGAGCATGAGAGAGTGAAAAAGAGGAACCCTAGTAAAGCAAGCGCCGAGGCTCCTGCTTATATATATAGTGGAGTGATTTTTTTTGTAGCAACCATTATTAAATTGAATACGCGCGAACCACTATTTTCATTTAAAGTTCAAGTAAAAAAACTTGATCAATAACGTGACACCGCTTCTAGGTAGCACTATCAAATCACCGCGTCCAGGATGCACCGTGTATCCTTCATGTGCGGTCCCCAACCCTCCATCAAGTTGAAAACTAGACTAGTCAAAATGTCAATTGGGATGCCTCTTTGTAAACAAATGCGCTCCTAGCTTCAAAAAATGCGCCTTTACGCATACCCACGAGTGGGTGCGAGAGAACTAGTGCGTGTGTGCACCACGTCTCTATGTGAGAGTACTATATACTATGCCCAAAGAACGTTTGCCACACGAGTAATAGTATAAGTGTGTGACGTCTAAGTTAAAATAAAAGGTGCACGACGTCTTTTATTTTTTCGAAGTTCTGAGGTTAGGGTGTGAAGAGCCCATATGCGTGTGACATCTACCTACAGATAGACGGTGGGTCCGACAGGACTCAGTAGAGTCGTGACTCATGAGGGTGCGTGTGTGCGTGAGAGAGAGGATGCACGTATCAATGCAATGCATGTGTCCGTATATCATATCTGACAAATGTTTGCCACAAGCCGTTTCCTAACGAACGCCGTAAGAACCGTTAGATCGGCATCTGACAGTGTCAGTTTTTCCATGGCATTTAATAGAACGGACACTCCTCCGACACACAAATCTTCCACGTGAGTGTTAGAAACTAGCGTATGCTCCTCCCTCATTCCAAAATGTAGTGCATATAGCTTTATTGAAAAATCGAACCTCACAAACTTTTACCAAGTTTTCGTATACCAACATGCACATATAGAATACCCAGTATATATCATTTCATTTATCTTCGAGAGGTAACTATAGAGACGGGGGGTGCACAAAGAAAGACCTTCGTATCACCTGCAACAATTTCAACCATCCTTTGGTGTGGAGGAATATCATAGGAACTCTATATGATAAGATTTTTATAGGATTTTTTCCTTTAGAGCCAACTGGTTCATAGGAATAGATTCATATACTCCACATTTCAAAGGAAAATAAACATGATATGATTTTTGTAGCTTTAGAGCCACTTGGTTCATATGAATGGATTCCTATACTTCCACAATTTCAAAGGAAAATAAACATTAGCCTAGATTCAATATAAAAGTTCCTATGATGTAAACCAAATGGCATCTCTTTTCCAATCCCTCCTCATAGGAATTGATACATGTCATTTCTAGATTCAATACAAAAGTTCATATGATGTGAACCAAATGACATCTCTTTTCCAATCCCTACTCATAGGAATTGAGATACGAATTACATGTCATCTCTTTCCCTACAACTTCCATATATACATCTTCTATTCCTAAATAGCTAGTACAACCTACTAGAGTAGCTTTTTTCCTAGACATGCAACTATGTCACATGAACACGTCATGCATGCAAGTCATAAATCACATTGTTTTTGTACTCTATGAATGCAAGCACCACATCATCAATTTGTGCATGTTACTCATAAGTTATTTCTTGCATTAGATTTTGTATTGACAATATATGTGTTGGTCACGTGCACACATATGTAGTTCACGTTCACATTTTTGTTATAAATGTCATTCTTTTAACTGCAATTCATTTTTTCTCTTTGTATTACATTTTCATTTTATTTTCATTTTAAGCATACATTCACTTCCCATTAGTTATAGATGTTTTGGAGGAACTTTTATGCATTATTTTGAGTAGCAAATTTCACGCGGCCGCGGGTATATCAAAATGCGGGGCCCATGCATCATTGCCTATTTGTCGAACCTACGTCCACAATTTTTTGTACGTATATCTCCACTGCTCCCCGAACCAAAAATTATGCCTCGTTCCCGTAAAACCGAGAAACCCACTCGTATTAAGGCGTCGACTCGAACTCAATCCATTTCTCGTTTACTACAGCAGGGCCCCGCACGCCGTAGTACTCCTACAAACCCTACCCACCGCACGCATCATCAGTTTTCTTCAAGAGGACGAGTGAGAAGCAGATTTGTAGTGGAGGCTCCTACCCTAGGGCACCCTAGGTAGTTGCCGCACGCATCATTGCTCTTGCGCCCTAGAGTGAAATGATGGTTGCTTCGTCTGTCTAGCTTAATGCGGGAAAGGTGGGTCTTTGTGATTTGACCCATCATCGCTCATTTACTACTACTGCGGCGCTAGGACCGGAGTGCCTCCAAGTCCAACCACTGCTCCGAACTATAATTTGGTGCATCGCACGTCAAACAAGACAGTGGATGAGACACATGTCGGCCAAAGGGGTCCGCGTTCGGTTGTTGACTTGCTACGCCAACGTGACATGAGCAGCCTACCACTTGGTTTTTCTCCTTGGTGAATCCCGACTATATTGATCTAAAAAGATAGTATCCAGATTAGTAAAAATGAGGTGATTTTACCGAGTGGTTGGCGGGGGAGCATGACCTGTCATGCGGTCGCACGTGTCATGATGTACCAAAGCGATGCACGTACCTCTTGAGGTAGAACAATGGCAGAAGCAATACGTGGTTTTCTTGAAGGTGATGGTGGAGAAGCGGATTCAACGAAGTGTGAAATAATGGTTGCTTCGTCCGTCTGGGGGAAAGGTGTGGCTTTGTGATTTGACGTCTCATTGCTCATTACAACTACTGCAGCGCTATGATTGGGGTGCGTCCCCCTGCTGTTCTACACTGTTATTTGGCGCATGACACGTCGACCCGGTTGATGTATGTCCCACATGTTGACGAGAGTAAGTACACCATTCATGAAGACCAGCGTCTCCACTCTTTTAGTACGATGGAGGAGTACAATACATGGCTTGGTTTTTGCTGCTTCGCGCGATCCATCGATACAAACCCGGACTAAAAAAGGCGAGCGCGGGTCTTTTCCCGTGCGGTAGGCAGGGGAGCTTGGCATAGTCTGTTCGAGGCAATGAGGCAGGAAGGGAAACAAGCAAATAAAGGTTGAGCGACTTATTTTTTGTAAAATATGATTTTACGGAGTACGTACCCACCATGGAGGCAGTACTACTTACTAGTTACTACTCCCTCCTTTCCGGTATAGGGCTCATCTAAAAAAATGTTTTTCGGTATAAGTCTCAATTGTACTAGTACTTACCATCACATGTTTGGATTTCGAGGTGCATTAAATCACGCGATGCAAGCAATATCAAGAGAAAACTCACCAATGCATGTAGACGTTCATGGAAATTTAGTGGTCATGCATGCATTCGTTGTAATTAATGCATCGGTAAACATAACTTTATGAGAAAAACGAGCGTACTAATTAAGTACTTGTGCAAACTGCAAAATTAACTCCACCACCACCGTGTACCTTGGTTGGAGAGATTTTGAAATTGAGCCTAAACCAGAAAGGAGGGAGTAGTAACATAGCCTAGGGTAGCTTGTTGTAGCACAGACTCCAAGGAAATTGACGTAGTACTACTCCTACTACTCTACACTACAAGTACTATGAGGCCATCCAACAGTGTCCCGACAGAAGACCGCGGACACTATTATTCGTTCATATTTAAATTTGGTTTCACACAGCAAAATATCCATGAAAACAACACAACGAAAAATTTCATGGCGAATGAGGGATTTTAATGTAGTGGGAGGGCTGGGGCTGGAAGGGGCTGTTTGGATCTTGCTCGGGGTAGCCAAAATATTGGCGACTCTTTTGTCCACCCGTGCCTTTGCCACCGATGAACGAGGTAGACCTCGGGTGCTCATCCTCCAATGCGCGCGTTGGAGACGAGCTCACACGAGCTGTGCTTTTTTTGCCCCACCTCGCCGGCCGAGCTGGCCACAGACCGACCGACGACCTGCAAATTACGCCATCCAACCATAGCCGCACACATTCTCACAACAACTTAACCAACCAGACGGAATCAATTTAAACATGGTGATATTTCATATAAACAATGACTGAATTCATATAAAATACTAGATTTTGATATGAACATGACAGATTTCATTACATTTAAATCAACTGAGCGGTGCTACTCCTGAACAACACAGGTATAATAATACCTAGCCCAAATGGTCGCCTACTGATCCATTTGACTTCCTCATGTACGGCAGCACAATCACCGGATTGCGGAGAGCCCCAGAGGTACATGCTTCAGCGCAAAGGATAGCTGGCTTCCCCACCGCTCAACTGAGTGAAATCATTGGTTAATGCCCAAGATGGAGTCGAAGGGGGCTTCTCCGCTTCCGTGGAGCCCATGCGGGGTCAACGAAGGTCCTCACAACAGAAGGACCCAGCAAGACACCAGTTGTGTACGCCATCGTCGCCTCAGTGGTGGCCTTCATGGGACCCAAGCGGCGGCAGCCTCCCATGTTCTACTTCTCCTCGATGATGGCGGCAGATGCGGAGGAGCTAGCCACCGACTCATCGCTCTCCGTGCACCCGGCTTCTGTCTCTCCTTGCATGGCACCGCCGCAGGCACGGGAGTCTTGGACACAGACATGGGAGACATGGTCGTAGACACAGGAGGCGCAGTACGAGGTGACAGTGTGGACGGCAGCGATGACGCATGTGCTCCCCGCCATGCCGGTTGGAGCAGCTCGCCGCTCCTCGTCGAGCCGGCCTGGAGTGGTGAGTTGTTGAACCACGTGCCAGCTTGGGGCGACAACTTGCTCCGTTGGGCGAGTGGAGGGAGGTGGATCAGCGAGCTGCATATCTCGTATCCGGCGGGCACGGCGGGCCACCCAGTTGGCTTGGATGCTGGATAACTGCTCTTCGTAAGCCATTGTAAGAGTGGAGAAAATGGTGAAGCAAGAGAAAGGGGAGCGGCGGAGGTGTGTGATTCTTGGCCGGTGTCTGGCCTCGTTTAAATAGGAGATTAATTAGACGGCGGACGGGAGGAGCTCGGCTAGTGTTGCGTTTAATGCCGGCCCGATCATGAACGGACGTGTGTCCGGAGTGGGTTTCTCGGCTTCCACACGGGTTTCATGGGCGCGTTTGAATGTGGCAAGGAGGTGTATTTAGCCGGGCGTGCAGCGAGCGGCACCCTCGACTCTGGCGTACGACACCGCATTGTTCATCCACTGACGTATGGGCCCATTGGGTACATGTCATGCATGTTAGTGAACCAACGCAGGCAGCGCACGACAGAGGAGCCGGCTCCACATGAATGCGGGCAGCTAGCGCCGGGCGGGAATCGCGCACGGGAGAGGTGTAGCGACCTCGATCCGAATAGACTGATGTCTCTGTTCTCAGTATCATCCCTGGATCGATATGCTGACACACACAATACTTCGAGGATTTATAGCAGAGTTCAATCACACTTTATTACATAGAAAATCCTCATAATAAGTCTTATTGCAATAAGATGGTTGAAGGCCATGAACTAATACGAAATCTTGCGGAAGCATCGAAGATAAGTTGAGTCCATCCAACTCCACGTCTACAAGCATGGCTAAGCAATAAGTAACAAAGCGTATATTCCATTGGGTTGATCTCAAGTCATAGGTTCCTACCTCATGAACTACTAAGCAATACCACATGTAATCAAGTCCTACTCATGCAATCTTTGAGGATAGAACTAATGCAATAAAAATTGGGTATTGGAAAATATGATCAACGTATGAACTTGCCTTACTGACAATCGTTGAAACCCAGTGACTCATAGTAGCACACTTCACACTCCGGGAATTATATCGCAATCAAACAATAGCATAGATAAGCAATAATGCAACATAATCGAAGAACGAAACTCGAAAGAACTCCAAAACAAATGAATAACTCTTGCAACAGAAAACAATTTCTAACAGTACCAAAATTATGTGAATTTGGCCTTATCAAAAATTTTAGGTCCAGAGCTTCGATTTGCAAAAAGAATCAACTCAAATGGAGTTACGAAACTCAAGTTACGATCAAAAGAAGTTCAAACACAAATCAATTTAAATTCAAAATTGAAAACTTTCAAAATCAAATTTGGTTCATGCTAATGGAAATATAAGATCAAAACAAAGAAATTGGTGTTGGTTTCATCTAATTCCGACTAACGAGTAAAAAGTAACGATCGTTTGAAAAACAGGGGATGATTTGTAAAAACTTAAACTACTGATAGGTCCCTGACGAAAAAATAACAGAAAAAGAAAAATCTAAATAGCGAACGCTCGTTTTCTAAAACTAAACAGCGGACGTTCGTTGTTTAAAATAAACGCGAAAAAATGAATCTAGGTTTTCTAAAAAAACCTGATTTGTTTTTTTAACTGAAACAAAAAAATGGCGGTTTTTACCTCGCGGACCAGATCGGCCAGCGGGTTCGGGCGACAGGCGCGGCGGCGGCGGCGCCTGCTCCAGTGGGCGGCGGTGCGGGGTGGCTGCGGCTGCGGTAGGCGGCGAGGCGGCGGGCGGTGGCGCGAGCGGGCGGCGGTGTGGCGGCTCAAGGCCCGGGACTCGGTTATAAATAGCCTCGGGGGCGGTGGCTTGGGGAAGGGGCCAAGCCGCGGCGGTGGCGGCTCGGACTCCTCCGAGTCCGGCGGCGGCATGGCGGGGATGGAGGCGGTGGCGAGCTGGGCCGGCCCAGTAATTTTTTTTAAAAATCCGCTGAACGAAAAAAATACAAAAAAATATAAAAAATCCTAAAAAATTCCAGATACAATTTTCCTCGTTCCCACCTAATATTTGGGACAAAGTGAACATTTTTCTGAAATGAAAATGCCTAATTTTAAAATAACTTTTAATGTAATTTTAATATAATAAATTGCAAATAAAAATCCAATAAAAATAATTTTACTCAAAATTCAAATTCCAATATTTTTATTCTGTTTTTGAAGAAGTCATATTATCTTCTCTCATTTAGTTTAAAACATTGAAAATGAAAATTACCAAAAATAATATTTGATCCAACCCCACTGATAAAATAATAAAATAGTGGGTCCTCTTTGGGAAAACTTCCAACTCTCTCACTTGGGTCCTTGAGTTGCTTAATGTTTTTGGATCAATTTTCAAATAAACACAATTGCAAAATGCCCAAATGATGAATGCATATGAATGATCTATGTTAAGATCCAAATTGAAAATTGGGATGTTACAAACCTACCCCCCTTAAGATGAATCTCGCCCTCGAGATTTGGGTTAGCTAGAAAATAAATGTGGGTGGTCCTCGCATAGATCATCCTCTTGTTCCCGGGTGGCTTCATCCTCTGTATGGTGGCTCCACTACACTTTGCAAAACTTGATGACCTTGCTGCGGGTAACTCTGTCGGCAAACTCGAGAATCTTGACTGGCTTCTTCTCATAAGTCAAACCACTCTCTAACTGAATTGTTTCCACGGGCAATTTATCTCGTAGCGGAATCTCGGCCATCTCTACATGACATTTCTTCAATTGAGATATGTGAAATACATCGTGAAATCCGGACAAGGTTTCAGGCAACTCTAGCTGATAAGCTACTTCTCCTATGTGCTCCAAAACTTTGTACGGTCCCACGAATCGTGGTGCCAGTTTACCCTTCACTCCAAAACACTTAACTCCTTGAAGCAGGGACACGTGAAGATATGATCTATCTCCAACTTCGTAGGTCACCTCCTTGCATTTCGTATCTGCATAACTCTTCTATCGGGACTGAGCTATCTTTAGTCTGTCGCGGATCAACTTGACCTTCTCTTCTGAATCTCTGATTAAGTCAGGTCCAAATAACTGATGGTCTCCAAATTCATCCCACATCAACGGTGTTCTGCACCTCCTTCCGTACAAAGCCTCGAAAGGGGCCATTTGTAAACTGGTCTGATAACTGTTGTTATATGAAAACTTTGCATAGGGAAAATTATCGTCCCAACTAGATCCGTAGTCTAGCGCACAAGCTCTCAACATGTCCTCCAGAATCTGATTGACTCTCTCTGTCTGTTCATCTCTCTCTGGATGAAAGGTTGTACTGCTAGCCTCATACCCAAAGTCTCGTGCAACTGCTTCCAAAACTTTGAAGTAAAATGTGTTCCTCTACCTGATACAATGGTCCTCGGAACTCCATGCAAACATACGATCCTGGTCATGTATATCTTGGCCAACTTAGCACTCATGTAAGTGGTCTTCACAGGGATGAAATGAGCTACCTTCGTCAAGCGATCAACTATAACCCATATGGAATAATACCCTGAACATGTCCTGGGTAGTCCTGTGATAAAGTCCATTCCAAGTTTATCCCACTTCCATTCTGGTATGGGTAACAGTTGCAATAACCCTGCTGGTTTCTGAGGTTCTGCCTTGACTCTCTGACAGACGTCACATACTGCTACATACTCGGCAATGTCCTTCTTCATTCCTGTCCACCAGAAATTGTGCTTCAAATCCAAGTACATCTTGGTGTTGCCTGGATGGATGGAATACGATGAATCTTGAGCCTCTTGAAGAATCAACTACCTGATCTTCGGGTCATTGGGCACATAAATACGCTCTTCAAACCATAGCGTTCCGTGTTCATCCACACGAAATCCTTCTTCTTTTCCTTTGGCCATTCTGGCCTTTCTTTCTGCTTACCTTCATCTGTCTTCTAGGCTTCTCGAATGTTACCCAACAAAGTGAACTGAATTTCCAATGTTGCAACATAACCTCTAGGGACTATCTCCAAATGTAAATCTCTGAGGTCACTTGCCAACTCCTATGGTAAACCTTCGGTTATGATTGTGTTAACATAACACTTGCGACTTAACGCATCTGCCACAACATTGGCTTTTCCTGGATGATAATGCAATCTCATGTCGTAATCCTGTATAAGCTCCAACCATCTCCTTTGCCTGCGATTCAACTCCTTCTGCGTGAAGATGTATTTTAAACTCTTGTGATTCGTGTATACATCACAACGGTTTCCAATAAGAAAGTGCCTCCTGGTCTTGAGTGCGTGCACTACGGCCGCTAACTCCAAATCATGTGTGGCATAATTCAACTCAAGGGGTCGAAGTTGACATGAGGCATATGAAGCAACTCTTCCTTCTTGCATGAGAACACCTCCAAGTCCTTGACGTGAAGCGTCACAATACACTTGAAAATCCTTGCGAATATTCGGGAGAATTAGCACTGGAGCTGTAACCAAACGCTTCTTCAACTCCTGAAAACTGGCCTCACATGCTTCGGTCCAATTGTACTTACTTTCCTTCTTCAACAACTTTGTCATGGGCTTCGCAATGTTGGAGAAATTCTCAATGAACCTTCGATAATATACTGTGAGTCCAAGAAAACTGCGAATCTCTCCAACTGAGGTGGGTGCCTTCCATTCCGTAATGGCCTCTACTTTGGAAGGGTGCAATGCTATACCATCTCCTGATATAACATGTCTGAGAAATCCTACTTCCTTCAACCAAAACTCAAATTTGCTGAACTTGGCATATAACTGCTGTTCTCTGAGCTTCTCGAGAACTAAACGCAAATGTTCCTTGTGCTCCTCTTCGTTCTTGGAGTAAACCAATATGTCATCAATGAACACTACCACAAACATATCCAAGAACTCCATGAATACCTTGTTCATCATACTCATGAAATAGGCAGGGGCATTAGTCAATCCAAATGACATAATTGTGTACTCGTAAAGCCCGTACCTTGTGGTAAAAGTTGTCTTAGGTATATCCTGCTCTTGGATCTTCTACTGGTTATAACCACATCGTAGATCGATCTTAGAGAATACCTTGGCTCCTTGCAACTGATCAAACAGGTCATTTATCATGGGCAGAGGGTATTTGTTCTTGATCGTCACTTCATTCAGTGCTCGATAATCCATAACCATTCTTAGGGAACCATCTTTCTTCTCGACTAAAAGTACTAGGGCTCCCCAAGGTGATGAACTTGGTCGGATATAACCTTTTTTCCATTAACTCCTTGATCTGGTTCTTAATCTCTTCTAGATCATTCGCGGGCATCCGATACGGTCTCTTGGATATTGGTCTGGTGCCTGGTAGCAACTCAATTAAGAACTCGATGTCTCTATCCGGTGGCATACCTAGTAACTCCTGCGGAAAAACATCGGGGTAATCCTTCACAACTGGTACTTCCTCCTGAACAACTCCCGAGAGTGCATTCATGTGCGACTTCCGGAGCGTGTGCCTCAACACATACTTGATCATCTTTCCTTCCGGGGAGGTGAGAAGAATTGATCTACTGGCATAGTCGATGTTTCCTCCAAACTTGGATAGCCAATCCATTCCTATGATTACATCCAAACCCTGGGATTCCAAAATGATGAGGTCTGTGGGAAATACATGTCTTCCAATGGTCAGTGGCACTTGATAACATCCTCGGCTAGCCATGTACTCCGCTGCAGGGGAACTTACTAACATAGGTGTTCTAAGGGCTACGATGGGCAAATGATACTTTTCCACAAAACCCCTTTATATGTATCAATGAGATGCACCAGTGTAAAAAAGAACAAGGGCGGTAATTGCATTAACCAAAAACTTACCAACCACTGCATCGGGCTGCTCGTCAATCTCCTCCACGTTGACGTGGTTCACCTGTCCTATGGTGAAAGGGTTGGGCTTCTTCCCTGAACTTTCGTTGCCATTTCCATTCTTTCCTTCAGGACACTCTGTGGCATAATGTCCAGTCTTCCCGCACTTGAAACAAGTAATGTGGCTCAAATCTCTCTTTGGGGGCGTGGATGGAGTGGAACAGTTTTGGTTGTTGTTTCCTCCATTCCCATGGCCTCCAGTGGTGGGATGGTTATGTCCTCCTGAGTATGGGGAATAACGGGGCTTCTGCTGGGCTCCAGATTTAAACTTCCCCGATCGATACTTCCTCTTGCGGGTGTCAATCTGCTGCTGCTTTCCTTCAATCATGATAGCCTTTTCTACCAAATCCTGGTAGTTGTTGTAGGTGGCTACCATCAGCTGCATGCTCAACTCATCGTTGAGTCCCTCCAGAAACTTCTCCTGCTTCGCGGCGTCAGTGGCTATATCATCTGGCGTGTAACGAGCTAACTGCATGAAGTCATCCACGTACTACCCCATGGTACAGTTTCCTTGGCGCAAGTTGTGAAACTCATGCTTCTTCAGGTTCATGGCTCCAGCTGAGACATGTGCCATGTGAAAGGCTTGCTGAAACTGATCCCATGTAACTGTAGCAAGTGGATAGGTGGGGTGCAGTTCTCCTACCAAATGGCTGCTGGTCCCTCAAGCTGATGTGTGACAAAGCGCACTCTCTCTCTGCATCAGTGCATCCTGCAGTTGCTAGCTCTCTTCCCATCTTGCGGAGCCAGTCATCTGCAACAATCAGCTCGGTGCTACTAGAGAACACTAGCGGTAGCAACCTTAAGAACCGGGTCAGGTTGTCATGGGGAGGCGGAGGTGGGTTGTTGTTGTTGTTACCTTGGTTCTGAACAAGTAGTTGCATCGAAGTGTTCTGCTACTGGATCAATTGAGTGAGCTCAGGGGGAAACTCAAATCCGGGCTCATGTCTCGGAAGCATCAGAGGGGTTTAGAGGGGAGAGATTAGAATAGAATGAGGTCTAGGGGAATCACTACCCGTATGCACATGAGACAAACAATTTTCAAATCATATCACTCAATTCAATCAAGGTCACACAAAAGATCCTAATACAAAGCTAGAGAATGATTCCTAACTACTTGGAAGAATACTAATGATTACAAGGTGGTAATCTAATCACTATCATCGGAAGACTCCATGATATCTCCTCCAACTTCGTCTTCATAATCACTCTCATCGCTGTGTGTCGTCTATCAGAATGTAGTTTTTCATATTAATACCCATCTTTGGTTCCGGCTTCACCGTGTTTGTTCCAGCCTTCTTCTTCAATGCTTCATTCTGCTCCAATAGTACGGTGATTTCCTCTTCATATCCATCACTTACCGTCTTGAGTTCTTCTTCTAGCTCCACGTTCCGTGTTATCACCATATTGGTCTTCTGCATGAGCATGCACATCTGGTTCTCATAGTGTTGAATGTGTTGGTCCATCTCTTGAATGAATGTTGCAATGGATCCATCCTTCCTGGTGCAAAGCATCTCCCATTGCTCGTCTCGGCATCCACACATCTAGTAGAAGGTGTCTTCAAGGTCCTTGTTGTAGACTGCACATATGCGCCCAAATGTGATTTGAGCTGCCATACTCTTTCCCAAGCTCCATGTCGGTGCGTCAAAGACAAGCTCAAGTGGTTCCGTGAATGGTGCAATGGTTCTCCCAGGAACACTAACTTTGATCTTCCAGCACTCCTCTTCCGGCAATGTTGCATATAGATCTCCAGTGATACTTGGTATTCCAATGCATAGGTATCTAGTGACTTTCTTCAAGTGTCTTCCAAAAGGGGTGTCATCGTCTGGCTGAGTGAACTTGCTCCCGGGGTCTGACATCTATAGAATAGAAATAGAGAAGAATTAGAATGAGTGGAGAAGAAATAGAATGAGTAGAGGAGAACATCATGTGGCTTATCCTAGTGGTCGCGTCCTATAGCCAACGTCTGCTCTGATACCATCTCTGTAGCGACCCCGATCCGAATGGACCGATGTCTCTATGCTCAGTGTCATCCTTGGATTGGTATGCTAACACACACAGTACTCGAGGATTTATAGGAGAGTTCAATCACACTTTATTACATCGAAAATCCTCATAATGAGTCTTATTACTATAATATGGCTGAAGGCCATAAACTAATATGAAATTTTGCGAAAGCATCACAGATAAGTTGAGTCCATCCAACTCCACGTCTATAAGCATGGCTAAGCAATAAGTAACAAAGTGTATATTCCCTTGGGTTGATCTCAAGTCATAGGTTCCTACCTCATGAACTACTAAGCAATACCACATGTAATCAAGTCCTACTCATGCAATCTTTGAGGATAGAAACTAATGTAATAAAAACTGGGTATTGGAAAATATAATCAAAGTATGAACTTGCCTGGCTGACGATCGTTGAAACCTAGTGACTCCTAGTAGGACGCTTCGCACTCCGGGAATTCTATCGCAATCAAACAATAGCATACATATGCAATCATGCAACAGAATCGAAGAACGACACTCGAAAGAACTCAAAAACAAATGAATAACTCTGCAACAGAAAACAATTTCTAACAGTACCAAAATTAAGTGAATTTGGCCTTATCATAAAGTTTAGGTCCAGAGCTTCGATTTGCAAAAAGAATCAACTCAAACAGAGTTACGAAATTCAAATTACGATCAAAAGAAGTTCAAACAAAAATTAGTTTAAATTCAAAATTTAAAACTTTCAAAATCAAATTTGGTTCGCTCTACTGGAAAGATAAGACCAAAACAAAGAAATTGGCATTGGTTTCGTCTAATTCTGACTAACGAGTAAAAAGTAACGATCATTTGAAAAACATGGGCTGATTTGTAAAAACTTAAACTACGAATAGGTCCCTGACAAAAAATAACAGAAAAAGAAAAATCTAAGCAGCGAACGTTCGTCTTCTGAAACTAAACAGCGGACTTTCGTTGTTTAAAATAAACCCTAAAAACGAATCTAGGTTTTCTAAAAAAACCGATCTAGTTTTTTTTTAAAAGACGAAACTAAAAAAACGAGACGGTGGTTTTTACCTCGCGGACCGGATCAGCCGGCTGGTCGGGCCGCGGGATCGGGCGACGGGCGCAGCGGCGGTGGGGGCTGCTCCGGCGGGCGGCGGCGGCGGCGTGAGGCGAGCGGCGGCGGTGCTCGGGCTGGCGGCAGTGTGGCGGCTCGAGGCCCGGGGCTCGGCTATAAATAGCCTCGGGAGGGGGGGGGGCACGGTGGCTTGGGCGAGGGGTCAAGCTGGGGTGGCGGCGGCTCGGACTCCTCCGTTTACGGCGGCGGCTCGACGGGGATGGAGGCGGTGGTGAGCTGGGTCGTGGCCTGGCTTCGGCTGTGCCGACCCAGTAATTTAAAAAAAATCCGCCGAACAAAAAAAATACAAATAAAATATAAAAGAAATCCTTAAAAATTCCAGAAACAATTTTCCTCGTTCCCACCTAATATTTGGGACACACTGAAAAAATTTCTAAAATGAAAATGCCTAACAATAAAATAACTTTTTAATGCAGTTTTAAAATAATAAATTGCAAATAAAAATCCAATAAAATTATTTTTACTCAAAATTCCAATTCCAATATTTTTATTCTGTTTTCGAAGAAGTCATATTATCTTCTCTCATTTATTTTAAAACATTGAAAATGAAAATTTGCAAAAATAATATTTGATCCAACCCCATTGATACAATAATAAAATAGTGTGTCCTCTTTGGGAAAACTTCGAACTCTCTCACTTGGGTCCTAGAGTTGCTTAAAGTTTTTGGATCAATTTCAAATAAACGCAATTTCAAAATGGCCAAATGATGAATGCATATGAATGATCTATGTTAACATCCAAATTGAAAATTGGGATGTTACAAGAGGGGAGGCGGTTTTGGTGGGCCAGGGCGGTGAGAAGCTGGCATTTAATAAACTGATGATTGTTCATTGGGTGTGACATCATCTAATTCATGTAGGCTGACAAGCCTACTATATAATGTAAGAGAATTTTAAAAAATTCATATATACATTGATAGACCATTCGATACGTTGTGATTCATCAAGACCGCTGCAAACATCAATGTTCTGCTTATCACTGATAAGATTGATTAATACTCGTAACAATCCATGTCCTTAACAAAGGGTGCATGCATGTATAGGTTGAGTGTGTGTCTTGCGTCGTATGTTGTGTGCATGCAGGCGGGCGAGTGTTGTGTGCGTGCATGTGTACATTTCAGTGTTGCATGCATGCGTGCGTGTGTTCGTGTGTGCATGTGTATGTGTGAGTGTTGCACGCCTGCATGCGTGCGTGTGTTCGTGCGAGTGTTACGTGTGTGTATCTGTATGTCTGAGTATTACATGCATGCATGAAGGCGTTGCGGGCGTGTTTGTGCACATGTGTGATGTGTTTGTATTCACCAAAGTGGCTCGTGCGTGCGTGCAATTAAAACAGCGGGTTCAACATATCATCACAAGGCGACCTTGTCCGTTGTGGTTAGTGAAGGAAATATGCCCTAGATGCAATAATAAAATCGTTTTTTTATTTCCTAATATCATGATAAATGTTTATTATTCATGCTAGAATTGTATTAACAGGAAACTTAGTACATTTGTGAATACATAGACAAAACAGAGTGTCCCAAGTATGCCTCTACTAGACTAGCTCATTGATCAAAGATGGTTATGTTTCCTAGCCATAGACATGAGTTGTCATTTGATCAACGGGATCACATCATTAGGAGAATGATGTGATGGACACGACCCATCCATTTGCTTAGCGACTTGATCGTTTAGTTTTACTGCTATTGCTTTCTTCATAACTTATACATGTTCCTATGACTATGAGATTATGCAACTCCCGAATACCGGAGGAACACCTTGTGTGCTATCAAACATCACAACCTAACTGGGTGATTATAAAGATGCTCTGCAGGTGTCTCCGAAGGTTTTTGTGGTGTTGGCATAGATCAAGAATAGGATTTGTCACTCCAAGTGTCGGAGAGGTATCTCTGGGCCCTCTCGGTAATACACATCATAATAAGCCTTGCAAGCAAATGACTAATGAGTTAGTCACGAGATGATGTATTACGGAACAAGTAAAGAGACTTGCCGGTAACGAGATTAACTAGGTATGGTGATACCGACGATCGAATCTCGGGCAAGTAACATATCGATGACAAAGGGAACAACGTATGTTGTTATGCTGTTTGACCGATAAAGATCTTCGTAGAATATGTAGGAACCAATATGAGCATCCAGGTTCCGCTATTGGTTATTGACCGGAGATGAGTCTCAGTCATGTCTACATAGTTCTCGAACCCGTAGGGTCCGCACGCTTAATGTTTGATGACGATCAGTATTTTGAGTTTATGTGTTTTGATGTACCGAAGGTAGTTCTGAGTCCCGGATGTGATCACGGGCATGATGAGGAGTCTCGGAATGTCTGAGACATAAAGATCGATATATTGGAAGCCTATATATGGACATCAGAATGGTTCCGGATGAGTTCAGGCATTTACCGGAGTACCGGGGGGCAACCGGAACCCCTCGGGGAGTTAATGGGCCTTAATGGGCCATAGTGGAAAAGAGGAGGAGGCGGCCAAGGTGGGGGCGCGCCCCCCCCACAAGCCCAATCCAAATTGGGAAGGGGGGCGGCCCCCCTTTCCTTCTTCCCCTTCTCCTCCTTCCTTCTTCTCCTACTCCAACTTGGGAAGAGGGGGGAATCCAACTCCCGGTGGGAGAAGGACTCCCCTAGGGCGCGACATAGAGAGGGTCGGCCCCTCCCCTCCTCAACTCCTTTATATACGTGGGGAGGGGGCACCCCATAGACACACAAGTTGATTCTAGCCGTGTGCGGTGCCCCTCCCCACAGTTACACACCTCGGTCATATCGTTGTAGTGCTTAGGCGAAGCCCTGCACCGGTAGCTTCGTCAGCACCGTTACCATGCCATCGTGCTGACGAAACTCTCCTGTGAAGATCAACTAGATCAAGAGCTTGTGGGACGTCATCAAGCTGAACGTGTGCTGAATGAGGAGGTGTCGTATGTTCGGTGCTAGGGTCGGTTGGATCGCGAAGACGTTCGACTACATCAACCGCGTCACTAGACGCTTCTGCTTTTGGTGTACGAGGGTACATAGACACACTCTCCCCCCTCGTTGCTATGCTTCTAGTAGATAGATCTTGCGTGATTGTAGGATTTTTTTTGAAATACTACGTTCCCCAACAGCGACATCATGAGCCGGTTCTATGCGTAGATGATATGCACGAGTAGAACACAATGAGATGTGGGCGATAATATTCATATTGCTTACCATCATGTCATACTTTGATTCGCTGGTATTATTGGATGAAGCGGCCCGGACCGACATTAGGCATACGCTTAAGCGAGACTGGTTCTACCGATGTGCTTCGCACACAGGTGGCTGGCGGGTGTCAATTTCTCCAACTTTAGTTGAATCAAGTGTGGCTATGCCCGGTCCTTGTGAAGGTTAAAACATCACATACTTGACGAAAAATCGTTGTGGTTTTGAATGTGTAGGTAAGAACGGTTCGTGCTAAGCCCGTAGCAGCAACGTAAAACTTGCAACAACAAAGTAGATGACATCTAACTTGTTTTTGCAGGGCATGTTGTGATGTGATATGGTCAAGACGTGATGAGTTATACGTTATTGTATTTGTAAAGTTATCGGCAATCGGCAGGAGCCTTATGGTTGTCTCTTTATTGTATGAATTGCGAAGGCCATGTAACTGCTTTACTTTATCAGTATGAGTTAGCAATAGCAGTAGTAGCAATAGTTGGCGAGACGACCACGACGCTACGATGAAGATCATGGTGTCAAGCCGGTGACGGTGGAGATCATGACGATGCTTTGGAGATGGAGATCAAAAGCACAAGATGATGATGGCCATATCATGTCACATATTTTGATTGCATGTGATGTTTATCTTATCATGCTTTTTATTTTGCTTAGAACGACGGTAACATTATAAGATGATCCCTTACAAAATTTCAAGGTACAAGTGTTCTCCCTGAGTATGCACCGTTGCGAAAGTTCGTCGTGCCGAGACACCACGTGATGATCAGGTGTGATAAGCTCTACATTCAAATACAATGGGTGTAAGACAGTTTTGCACATGCAGAATACTTGGGTTAAACTTGACGAGCCTAGCATGTACAGACATGGCCTCGGAACACTGGATACCGAAAGGTCGAGCGTGAATCATATAGTAGATATGATCAACACAAGATGTTCACCATTTAAAACTACTCCATCTCACGTGATGATCGGACATGGTTTAGTTGATTTGGATCACGTGATCATTTAGATGACTAGAGGGATGTCTATCTAAGTGGGAGTTCTTTAGAAATATGATTAATTGAACTTTAATTTATCATGAACTTAGTCCTGATAGTTTTTTCATATCTATATTGTTGTAAGTCAATGGCCCGTGCTACTGTTCCCTTGAACTTTAATGCATTCCTAGAGAAAGCTAAGTTGAAAGACGATGGTAGCAATTACACGGATTGGGTCTGTAACTTGAGGATTATCCTCATTGCTGCACAGAAGAATTATGTCCTGGAAGCACCGCTAGGTGACAGGTCTGCTGCAGGAGCAACCCCGGACGTTATGAACATCTGGCAAGCTCGTTCGGATGACTACACGATAGTTCAGTGTGCCATGCTTTACGACTTAGAACCAGGACTTCAACAATGTTTTGAACGTCATGGAGCATATGAGATGTTCCAGGATTTGAAGTTAATATTTCAAGCAAATGCCCAGATTGAGAAATATGAAATTTCCAATAAGTTCTACAGCTGCAAGATGGAGGAGAACAGTTCTATCAGTGAACACTTGCTCAGAATGTATGGGTACTACAATCATATGACTCAACTTGGTTGCAAAGTTGACGAAGATAGTGTTATTGATAGAGTTCTTCAATCACTGCAGCCAAGCTATAAAGGCTTCATGATGAACTATAACATGCAAGAGATGCATAAGACAATTTCCGAGCTCTTCTCTATGCTCAAAGCTGCGGAGGTAGAAATAAAAAAGGAGCATCAAGTGTTGATGGTTAACAAGACCACTAGTTTCAAGAAAAAAGGCAAGGGAAAGAAGGGGAACTTCAAGAAGAATAGCAAGACAGTTGCTACTCCCGCGAAGAAACCCAAGTCTGGAGCCAAGCCTGAAACTGAGTGCTTCTACTGCAAAGGGACTGGACACTGGAAGCGGAACTGCCCCAAGTATTTGGCGGATAAGAAGGATGGCAAAGTGAACAAAGGTATATTTGATATACATGTGTACCTTACTAATGCTCGTAGTAGAACCTGGGTATTTGATACTCGTTCGGTTGCTAATATTTGTAACTCGAAACAAGGGCTATGGATTAAACGAAGATTAGCAAAGGACGAGGTGACGATGCGCGTGGGAAATGGTTCCAAATTCGATGTGATCGCCGTCGGCACGCTACCTCTACATCTACCATCAGGATTAGTATTAGACCTAAATAATTGTTATTTGGTGCCAGCGTTGAGTATGAACATTATATCTGGATCTTGTTTGTTCCGAGACAGTTATTCATTTAAATCAGAGAATAATGGTTGTTCTATTTATATGAGTAATATCTTTAATGGTCATGCACCCTTGAAGAGTGGTATATTCTTGTTGGATCTCGATCGTAGTGATACACATTTTCATAATATTGAAGCCAAAAGATGCAAGGTTAATAATGATAGTGCAACTTATTTGTGGCACTGCCGTTTAGGTCATATTTGTGTAAAGCGCATGAAGAAACTCCATACTGATGGACTTTTGGAATCATTTATTATGAATCACTTGGTACTTGTGAACCATGCCTCATGGGCAAGATGACAAAAACTCCATTCTCCGGAACAATGGAGCGAGCAACTGATTTGTTGGAAATCATACATACTGATGTGTGTGGACCGATGAGTGTTGAAGCTCACGGCGGGTATCGTTATTTTCCGACCTTCACTGATGATTTGAACCGATATGGGTATATCTACTTAATGAAACACAAGTCTGAAACATTTGAAAAGTTCAAAGAATTTCAGAGTGAAGTAGAGAATCAAAGTAACAAGAAAATAAAGTTTCTGCGATCCGATCGTGGAGGAGAATATTTGAGTTATGAGTTTGGTCTTCATTTGAAACAATGTGGAATAGTTTCACAACTCACGCCACCCGGAACACCACAGTGTAATGGTGTGTCCGAATGTCGTAACCGTACTTTATTAGATATGGTGCGATCTATGATGTCTCTTACCGATTTACCACTATCATTTTGGGGTTATTCTTTAGAGACAGTTGCATTCACGTTAAATAGGGCACCATCTAAATCCGTTGAGACAACACCATATGAACTGTGGTTTGGCAAGAAACCAAAGTTGTCGTTTCTTAAAGTTTGGGGTTGCGATTCTTATGTGAAAAAGCTTCAACCTGATAAGCTCGAACCCAAGTCGGAGAAATGTGTCTTCATAACATACCCAAAGGAGACTGTTGGGTACACCTTCTATCACAGATCCAAAGGCAAGTTATTCGTTGCTAAGAATGGATCCTTTCTAGAGAAGGAGTTTCTCTTGAAAGAAGTGAGTGGGAGGAAAGTAGAACTTGATGAGTTAATTGTACCTTCTCCCAAATTGGAAAGTAGTACATCATAGAAACTAGTTCCAGTGATTCCTACACCAATTAGTGAGGAAGCTAATGATGGTGATCATGAAACTTCGGATCAAGTTACTGCTGAACTTCATAGATCAACCAGAGTACGTTCCGCACCAGAGTGGTACGGCAACCTGGTTCTGGAAGTCATGTTACTGGACCATGATGAACCTACGAACTATGAGGAAGCGATGATGAGCCCAGATTCCGCAAAATGGCTTGAGCCCATGAAATCTGAGATGGGATCCATGTATGAGAACAAAGTGTGGACTTTGGTTGACTTGCCCGATGATCGGCAAGCCATTGAAAATAAATGGATCTTCAAGAGGAAGACCGACGCCGATGGTAATGTTACTGTCTACAAAGATTGACTTGTTGCGAAAGGTTTTTGACAAGTTCAAGGAGTTGACTACGATGAGACTTCCTGACCCGTGGGGATGCTTAAGTCTCTCCGAATCATGTTAGCAATTGCCGCATTTTATGATTATGAAATCTGGCAAATGGTTGTCAAAACTGCATTCCTAAATGGATACCTCAAAGAAGAGTTATATATGATGCAACCAGAAGGTTTTGTCGATCCTAAAGGTGCTAACAAAGTGCGAAAGCTCCAGCGATCCATCTATGGACTGATGCAAGCATCTCGGAGTTAGAATATACGCTTTGATGAGGTGATCAAAGCATATGGTTTTATACAGACTTTTGGAGAAGCATGTATTTACAAGAAAGTGAGTGGGAGCTCTGTAGCATTTCTAATATTATATATAGATGACATATTGTTGATTGGAAATGATATAGAATTTCTGGATGGCATAAAAGGATACTAGAACAAGAATTTTTCAATGAAAGACCTCGGTGAAGCTGCTTATATATTAGGCATCAAGATCTATAGAGATAGATCAAGACGCTTAATTGGACTTTCACAAAGCACATACCTTGATAAAGTTTGGAAAAATTTCAAAATGGATTTGTCAAAGAAAAGTTCTTGCCTGTGTTACAAGGTGTGAAGTTGAGTAAGACTCAATGCCCGACCGCTACAGAAGATAGAGAGAAAATGAAAGTCATTCCCTATGCCTCAGCCATAGGATCTATCATGTATGCAATGCTGTGTAACAGACCTGATGTGTGCCTTGCTATAAGTTTAGCAGGGAGGTACCAAAGTAATCCAGGAGTGGATCACTGGACAGCGGTCAAGAATATCCTGAAGTACATGAAAAGGACAAAGGATATGTTTCTCATTTATGGAGGTGACAAAGAGCTTGTCGTAAATGGTTACGTCGATTCAAGCTTTGACACTGATCCGGATGACTCTAAGTCACAAATCGGATATGTATTTTTATTGAACGGTGGAGCTGTCAGTTGGTGTAGTTCCAACCAGAGCATCGTGGCGGGATCTACGTGTGAAGCGGAGTACATAGCTGCTTCGGAAGCAGCAAATGAAGGAGTCTGGATGAAGGAGTACATATCCAATCTAGGTGTAATACCTAGTGCATCGGGTGCAATGAAAATCTTTTGTGACAACACTCGAGCAATAGCCTTGGCGAAGGAATCTGGGTTTCACAAGAGAACAAAGCACATCAAGAGACGCTTCAATTCCATCTGCGATCAAGTCCAGGAGGGAGACATAGAAGTATGCAAGATACATACGGATTTGAATGTCATAGACCCGTTGACTAAGCCTCTTCCACGAGAAAAACATGATCAACACCAAGAGTCCATGGGTGATAGAATCATTACTATGTAATCTCGATTATTGACTCTAGTTCAAGTGGGAGACTGAAGAAAATATGCCCTAGAGGCAATAATAAAGTTGTTATTTGTATTTCCTTATATCATGATAAATGTTTATTATTCATGCTAGAATTTTATTAACCAAAAACTTAGTACATGTGTGAATACATAGACAAAACAGAGTGTCCCTAGTATGCCTCTACTAGACTAGCTCATTGATCAAATACGGTCATGTTTCCTAGCCATGGACATGAGTTGTCATTTGATCAACGGGATCACATCATTGGGAGAATGATGTGATGGACAAGAACCATCTGTTAGCTTAGCAACTTGATCGTTTAGTTTTATTGCTATTGCTTTCTTCATACCTTATACATGTTCCTACTACTATGAGATTATGCAACTCCCGAATACCGGTGGAAGACCTTGTGTTCTATCAAATGTCACAACATAACTGGGTGATTATAAAGATGCTCTAGAGGTGTCTCCGGAGGTGTTTGTGGTGTTGGCATAGATCAAGAATAGGATTTGTCACTCCGAGTGTCGGAGAGGTATCTCTGGGCCCTCTCGGTAATACACATCATAATAAGCCTTGCAAGCAAATGACTAATGATTTAGTCACAAGATGATGTATTACGGAATGAGTAAAGAGACTTGCTGGTAACGAGATTAACTAGGTATGGTGATATCGACGATCAAATCTCGGGCAAGTAACATACCGATGACAAAGGGAACAGCGTATGTTGTTATGCGGTTTAACCGATAAAGATCTTCGTAGAATATGTAGGAACCAATATGAGCATCCAGGTTCCGATATTGGTTATTGACCGGAAATGAGTCTCGGTCATGTCTACATAGTTCTCGAACCCGTAGGGTCCGCACGCTTAACGTTTGATGACGATCAGTATTATGAGTTTATGTGTTTTGATGTACCGACGGTAGTTTGGAGTCCCGGATGTGATCACGGGCATGACGAGGAGTCTCGGAATGTCCGAGACATAAAGATCAATATATTGGAAGCCTATATATGGACATCGGAATGGTTCTGGATGAGTTTGGGCATTTACCGGAGTACCGGGGGGCTACCGGAACCCCCCTGGGAGTTAATGGGCCTTACTGGGCCATAGTGGAAAAGAGGAGGAGGTAGCCAAGGTGGGGGCGCACCCCCACAAGACCAATCCGGATTGGGAAGGGGGCCGGCCCCCCTTTCATTCTTCTCCTTCTGCTCCTTCCCTCGTCTCCTACTCCAACTTGGGAGGGGGGGGGATCCTACTCTCGACTTTTGGAGAAAACTCCGAGTAATGTCCAATTACCAGAGGGACTCTCACCCCAGGATATCTTCAATAAAATGATATTTCCTGGGGGAGTAGGACTCCCCTAGGGTGCGCCATAGAGAGGGTCAGCCCCTCCCCTCCTCCACTCCTTTATATACGTGGGAAGGGGGCACCCCATAGACACACAGGTTGATTCTAGCCGTGTGCGGTGCCCCTCCCCACAGTTACACACCTCGGTCATATCGTTGCAGTGCTTAGGCGAAGCGCTGCGCCGGTAGCTTCATCATCACCATCACCACACCGTCGTGCTGACAAAACTCTCCCGTGAAGCTCAACTAGATCAAGAGCTCGTGGGACGTCATCAAGCTGAACGTGTACTGAACGTGGAGCTGCCGTACGTTCGGTGCTAGGATTGGTTGGATCGCGAAGACGTTTGACTACATCAACCGCATCACTAGACGCTTCCGCTTTCGGTCTACGAGGGTACGTAGGCACATTCTCCCCTCTCGCTGCTATGCTTCTAGTAGTTAGATCTTGCGTGATCGTAGGAAATTTTTAAATACTACGTTCCCCAACAGTTAGGATGCGCGGGCAGCCAACTAGAGGTCTCAGGACTTCGAATCTCTATCGACCACTAATTTATTACCATTTATGTCTTTCATATACGCGCTGATAGGTGGGCCCTATGGTAATGTGCGGTGATGAACGTGGACCGTTTGACTGGTCAATTGATCGTGTCATCAACAAATTATGGAGTTGTATGGTGAGCCAGTGATCGTATGATCACCATGAAATCTATTTTATTAACATAGTACATACGCAAGCTACCATTTCTTTCTTTCATATACGCGTTGATAGATGGTCCCCACGATTACGTGCGCTGATGGTGCAACACTATTTGCACCATATGGAACGTTTGACTGGTCAATTGATCGTGTCATCAACAAATTCAGAGTTGTATGGTGAGCCAGTGACTGTATAATAACGACATGTATTTTTTAACACATTATAGATGCAAGCGCTCATATATACGCGCAAACACCCACCGCTATAAGAGCACACACGCACACCCTACCCCTATGAGCACCTTCGAGAGATTGAGCCAGCATATCATCTTGAGATTTTATGAAGTCACCATAAGGGCCTCATAGTCGAGGGGAACGTCTCCTCCCATAGAATGCGCATCACCGGAAATACTGAAATTAATTCAGGATAAATGCGAGCACCGGGACTTTATACCTGGTGGGCTGGGGATACCATTGTCCCCCTAACCATCCAACCATAGGTTGGTTAGCACCACAAAATGTATATGGTGACCATAATGAGGTTATTATGAAGTCCACTGACCATATCGTGCTTTCTCTTAAACTACAATGACTGTAAGTGTCATCAACACAATACGGAGCACGCATCAAATACAATGACCGTCAGTGTCATCAACAAAATACAGAGACGTATGGTGAGATAGATACCATATGATTACCACAAGAATGTATACGGTGATCGTAATGTGCATATTCTGAAGTCCAATGATTGTATAGTACTTTCGCTTGAAATATAGTGACCGCCACGGGTGAATATGTTAGGGGCATACTTTTAGAGAGCTGAGAGATAGTCTGTGTGCATACGTGAAAGTGGTGTAGAGAGAGGGGGTGTGTGGTGGAGACAAAGAGAGATATGCAATTAACTTTCATGTATAACTTTGTACTATTGTATATGCTTATTTTCTTAGTGGCCAATTGTGTGTGGGGTGCGGTGGGGACATCATTTCTAGTTGTGGTGGGTCGACGTGAGAACTCATGGGTCGGTTCCATCCTGCGCCACATAGGTTGGACCAAGGCGCGTTATACGAGGCCCATGGACGACTCGACGTACAAGACGAGCTACCTGAGTTGTGGAGGACTCTATACCAACTGATGATAAGCCGACTATATATGATTTGTAACCCTAGGCCCTGAGTATGTTATATAAGCCCGGGGGCTAGTTCGTCGATAGTATACACACATATAATGTGTGGTATTCACGTGTACTTTGGAGATACCTCTATCACAAATATATACAGTACCAAGAGTATGCTTTTTCCTCAATTGCAAGGGCCCAGACTTGGGTAAAACTTAGCCTCATATTACCATCCAGCCTAATAGTCAGGGATATCTTACCGAAGGAATTATATCCGGCAACTAGTAA
>LR738710.1:156139964-156164688 GCA_902687465.1 Secale cereale
GTGCGAGAGAGGCCTAAAGATAATTTGCGTGCACGAGACACCGAGGCACATGTATGTGCATATAGAGGGCCAACAGAGATCGTGCATCTGTATATATGCTTGTGAGAGAAATAGTGTTTTCCAACTGAGATTAGTGAAAGTAGTGGTATGTAGTAGTAAGAGAGAGAGAGAGAGAGGGAGATATATAGAGAGTGTGTGCGTGAGACATCCCGAGTGAGAGTGTGAGCATGTGTGAGAGAGAAATGACGATGTATATAAAGTGTGTGCACTTATGCGTCAGATAGAGAGATATATAGCGCATGTGCGAGGACGGGCCGAGGCATAATGCATCTACACGTAAATGACGATTCTACGCATTAAATCAAAATATAAATTGCATTAATTTTTTTGGATGAGATCATGAATTTTTCAATTTGCGTATGAACGAACATTGGTTTATCAAACACCCATACTCTATTGAATTTGATCATGTGTATGGGTTTATATCATATTACCGATCCATAGAGTGAGAGTGGTTTGAAATCCAAACAATGCATGGCTTTTGCAAATCATATATAAACATTAATTAGTGTACTCCGTGTTGTTAGTGTCAGACACTTTATACATTTGAAACATACATGGATACATTCCAAATTGCTAGCTACGGTAGAATACATGTTCAATTCAACATAAAGGTGGTTTCGAAGATTCCAATTCATAGGAAGTGCATTCATCTATTTGAATTCAAGATAATGGCATTTGTAAATCAGATCTAAAAGGGGGCATCAATCTTTGTAATGCGTTTGAACATGCTATATATTCATACGCATGTCTAACTATTTTTTTGCAACCAAGGCGATTATATCTCGAACCATGCATGAATTGAGCTAAGCTGCATATTTTTTAGTATATACTCGTGTACAATGTATATTTGAATGTACCCCCTCCATTCCAAAATAATCGTAGTTTTAGGATTTTCAAGAGTCAAAATTTTTGAAGTTTGAAAAATCCTGAAAGTTCAATTCAAGAGAAAGGTAAATGTTAATGTTTCTGCTCCCAAATATTGAACGAAGCACCAAATAAGCCTCTCGTCGCTCGAAACCGCGCGAGACTAATGTTTGGTGGTAGGAAATTACTGTCCTGACTCTGACCCGTGTAGCCTATCAGCTCGATGTCCAAAGGTGTAAACCGGGGTAGGTTTGTACTTCACCAAGATGCTAGTTAACCACCTCCGTGAAGCATTCATACACAGTGGGCGCCTAAACACCCATGCGCTATTCGGGACACCTGAGATTACTGTCCTACCGCCGACCCGCAATATGTTCAAAATTTTAGATGGGGGCAAAGTTTGTAACTTTCCCCAAATTTCAAACAAGCGCGTCCCAAACCGAAACATTGTTCCCCCTTAGTTCCCCCTCCCTCTGTTTCCCCATTCATACATGTGGGCGCCGAAACACCCTCTCCACCAGCCGCGAAACCCCAGCCTCCTCCGTCCTCCACCCCATCGCGCCCAATCCATCGCCGCCCTCCTCCATCACATCGGAGCCGGTACCCCGACGTCGTCGTCCAACGCAACCGCAACCGCAAAGCCCTCAAGGACTTAGCAGTTGAAGCCGAGGTAGAGCTGCCTCCACGACGTCGACGCCGACGTGCACCGTACCAAAACCACTTCACGCCGTCCTGCGCCTCACCGCTGCCGCTCCACTGTTGCAACTGTCCACTGCACCGGAGATGTTCCCGCTACGCCGTTGTTCGCCGCCTCGGATCTGGTTCCCCGCCGCTGACAGACGGCCACCGCACCACACTCAACAACTTGCCGATGGGTTCGTCCAAGGCTCCACCGTCCTCCACAACTTCTTGTTTCCAACGAACCACAAGAAGATCGTTGGAAAAATAGAAGGAGGACACAACACTGCTAGTAGAAAGAGGTACTACTCTTCCCTTATTCATGCAAATCTTGCATCTCTGCTCACACATTGTATTCATACCACGAAAGAAACTAGTTGAGCGCTTATTACTGCACCTTCTTCGTGATACTAAATGCACAAGGTTTCCTCCCATTTACTATTTCACTTTAGCTAGAGGTTAGTCGCCCCCTTGGATTTCAATTCAGGGTCAGTTGATTCGCAATTAAAAGAAGCAACACCCGCTTAGGCGCGCAGAGCACCTACTCTGCATGTTCACTGGGGAAGCTGCGCATCGGTGTCTATCATAGGGGTGTGGGGCGCAGGAGCTGCTTGTGCCCGATCTGGAGATCAGCGGGTCTTGAAGGGATGGTCGGGGCGGTGCCAAGCACGTTGGTGCGGGTGAGGTCGATGGGAGGGCGGAGGCAGGGGACTGGGCCGGTGGTCGCTGGACTTTCGAGGAAGATCATCAACACTGACTGGCTGGAGGTAGATGAAGGCCATATGCCCGTTCTTTGTACATCAGGAGGTGTAGAAAAAATGGATTGACCTATTTTTTTAGTTGATTGTTATTTACATAGGACCACATCTTGTTGTGTGCTGGAGGAGTACCTGCATTTCCAAATCATCCATGTGCTCATATTTCAAAATCCTATAATTTAATTTCGTGTGCCATACATGTTGTAGAGCTATAATATGTCTCCCGTCATTTATTTCTCACACACTTGCTATCTGGTACTTTTACGGTGTACCACTTGTGCACACACTTCACCAGTAGGCTAGCCACAATGGAGAGTAACGTACACTAGTAACATACACATTGCCCTAGACTATGTTACTACCTTCATAGTGGGTACTAGTATAACATATGTGTGGTGTCATACAAAGCTTCATTTATTAGGTTAGAGACTCATATTGCATTGGAACATGTGATGTTACAATAACTAGCTAAGTTACTCAAACTACCTCTCTCTTCATTAACTCATTGCCACATAGACAAATTTGCCGAGTTGGACTCGAAGTTACTGCTGATGTTACTCCCACTACGGCTAGTCATACTCACACTATTGTTTTGCTATGCATGGTTATTTCAGACTCTGGCGCTCCGTTGATAAATACACAAAAGAAAAGATAGAAGTCGCTCCGGTCTAATTTGAGGATAAGCAATAAGCGTTTCAGCGTTCTAAAGGGTGTACTGTCAGCAGACGGAGACAGTAAACGTAGCTCTGCAGATGATGATCTCATTCGCTGTAATGCCCAGGATGGAGTTATACCTCCTACGTGTCGAGGCACGACTTAAAGGCATAAATCCATCCTAGAATGATCTCAAGTTTGGTAATCTTTGCACAACTCATGTAAAAGAGGGGATTGTAAACATAAATAGTTGGCTTACACTCGCCACGTCACACAATTACATAACAAGTCTCAATCACCATACATTAAGAACATCACAACCCTCTAAGGGCAAAATCCAAATGCAAGATACCATACTTAAATAACATCCACAGGCGGATCGAATCCTAGTAGGAGTCTCCACTACTGATCATCCGGATATCGCACATAGTACCGACTACGCTCCTCGTCGTACTCCCAATCCAGCTCGGTGCCATCACCTGGATAGCTCACAACTGGACCTGCATCTGGTGTGGTGAAGTAACTGTGAGCCACAGAGGACTCAGTAATCCCGTTCCCGGGTAACAAGACTATTTAAGCCTTTGGGAGAGGAAAGGCTGAAGAAAAGAATAAGTGTCTGCATCAGCAACTAGCAACCAGCTTACGTGAGTGAGAGCGAGAAGAGAAAGCCTCGGCGAGAAGTGATCACGAAGTGATCCTAGCTACAAGCTCCACAATCATAACCCCTCCGTGTTCAACTCCCGAATCCCTATTCGGAAATTGACAGTCACGGAACACACGCTGGTAGTGTATTAGAAACATTGTGTCAAGTTATCTACAACCGGATATTAACAAGCTCCCATCTGCCACATAACCGCGGGCACGGCTTTCGAAAGTTCAAACCCTGCAGGGGTGTTCCAACTTGACCCATTACAAGCCCACGATCCGCGGAGTCGCAACTCCAAAGTGGGAAGACCCGAGTATCCTCGGAATCCCGTGCTCGAGATATACCCAACTAAGGTAAGGCTAATCCAGCAAATCCTCCTGGCGTGCCGACACCCTGATAGTAGCCGCGCGTATCTCGTCTCAGGCCATGACCGGATGGGACAAGCTACGGGTTTTTAACAGACCTTGAGTTTCCTCGAGGTGGCCCCGCAGGTTGCCCGTTTCGGACCAACACTCATGTGGAGCACTGGCCCGAGGTTGTTAATTAAGAAAAAGGGTTTATAACTCCCTATGCAAGTTTAGTTTGTTACTAGGCAAATAGTACCAATGTTGGGACTTGCTGGAAAAGACTTAGCACTTAGCGGTTTATCGAGGGGGTCCCATACACCCCAACCGTGTTAGGAACGCATAATCAAGGAACATAACACCGGTTTATACGGTTCCTAACGGCATGAGTGGAACAAATCACCAAGCAAAATGCTTAGCCTTCCACCCTTGCCAATATATAGATGATTTCATTTTAAGCATTTATATAGTGTGATAAAACCCAACCAAACTTCAACATGAAGCAAGCATCTTCGATCTTCAGCTGCAACTAGCAATGCTATAAGAAGGGCTGAGCGAAGCGTACTTAGCCAAGCAACGGTTTGCATAGGTAGGTTGGTTAAACATGCAATGGTTACAAGTAGGAGGCTGACAAGAAGATCATGGGCATCGAGGCAAAACAATAGAGCGGATCTACTAGCAATAGGCAAAGATAGTAATGTTATCGGGGTTCGGTCATCTTGCCTGAAGAGAAGTCGTTCGGATCGTAAGAAGGGTCCTTGTGCTCAACCTCGTGCTCGTACTCGAACTCGGTCTCTGCTTCCGGCTCTAAACAAAACAATCACACCAAGCACCAATCAACAAGATGCAATGCGCACTCGAAAAGATGAATGCATGATGGATGCACTAAGGATGCACACGGAGCACGTAAAATATCACTCAAGCAAAACACCTCAAAACATTATAACAATCGTATATTATTAATCTACATGGAAAAACAATCAAGTTTCATATAAGATTCGCTGAAATCGGAGTTACGGGCTAAAAGTTATGCCTGAAACAAGAAATGAGCGAAAGCTGAAAATTACAGCATCATAGCAACTTCGGAGCACAAAATAATTAAGCTACAGCACTCAAATGTCATGGCAAAGAACATGAACACAAACTAGACATATACTATAGCAACTAAGTCCAAAGGTGCACCCCCAACGGAGCCACGGATCAATAGCAATGATCTTGGACATATTGAACTTGACAATAAAATTCTGGCAGCAGAATTTTATTGAAACTTTGGAGCAAAAGATAAACATGCTACAGCCACTTAAATAGATATGTGAGGACATGGATGGAAAGACAACAATATATACTACAAGGAACAATCAAGATCCACTCCAAAACTAACATGCTTTGTCCTAGAACATCACACGAACATGGCATCGGAACGTTACAGATTTCAGACTTAGTGAAAATCCACTAAGTCCTAAAACAGCAATTTCATCATGGCATCTAAAAGAGCAAGTTTGAGTCATCTCGAAACTAAACATGGCAAGAGGTAAGCACCTCATCAAAGTACACATGATGGTGATTCCGAAACACACAAGCATGCTTCATGGAGATAAACACGACGATTGCAACGAGCTCAACAAGATGGCATTTCATAACAAGTGAAATAACATCACAACCACATGGCACTTTGCAACGATGATAAACATGGCAAGAATAAATCTAACATGCTACCTAGCACATACAACATGTAGAGCATGGCAAGACGAACACGTGGACATGTCATTTGCATCATTCGGTCAAACGAGCTAAAAGATATCACATAGCAAAGATGACATAAAAACATCACATAGCAGCAGTTTATATCACGATGCACTCTTGCAACAGCAAAACAAGCACCTAGATGATCTCTAACACGCATGACAACGAAAGATAAAACGTAGTGCTATTCACCACGAACGTCTGGACATGCTATTTGCGCGAAACGGAGTTACACACAAAAAGTTATGCACGTTTGAAAACTGCATCAGACAACTAGATCTCAGGGACTTAAAGGAAAAACGGAGCAACCTTGGGTCAACAGAGAAGTCAACCCGGATCTGACGCGGATCGGGTCGGGGGCTCGCGGATCGGGCCCTGGAGGCGGATCGGGCGCGGCCTAGCGGGCTCCGGGCGCCGGATCCGGCCCCAAGCGGGTCGGGACCCGAAATGGATCGGCGGCGGCGGCGGCGGTTACCGAACCCGCGCGGCGGCGCGCCTAGCTCGCCGGCGAGAGGGCGCAGCCCGACGGAAGAGGCGGGGCCGGTGGCCTGGTGGCCCGGCTGGCCGGCGGTGAGCTCGCGACGGCGGAGGGCGGCGGGGCGCACTCGGCCAGGAGTGAGGCGAGGTGGAGGCGGCGCGTCGGTGAGGTGGGGGTGGCCCGGCGGTGAGCTCGCCGGAGGCCGGCGGCGGTGGTCGCGGAGGAGGAGCGGCGGGGTGACGGCGGCGGGAGCCGGGCCCGGTCGCGGCCCGGGGCGGGCCCGATCTGGGCTTCGGCCGCGGAAGGGAAGGCTGGGAGGAGGTGTGGCGGCGCGGGCCAATGGGGAGCGGCCACGTGGCGGCGGCGCTGAGGTGGCGCTCCCCTATTGGACGGGGTGAGGTGGCTGCGCGGCGGCGGACATGTCCGGCCCGGTCGGATGTGTCCGGCGCGGCGCGGAGGGAGGAGGGGCTAGGTTTCGTCCGAAAAATGGACGTGGGGGACGTTTTTATAGGCACAAGGAGCTAGGAGACTCCAAATGGAGCGCGATTTTCGGCCACCGGATCAGATTTTGATGGCCTAGATGATAGAAGTGGTTAGGAGTGGATGTTGGGCTGTTGGAGGGGGTGTTTTGGGCCTCAAAGTGGAGGCACTTTGAGCCCACACAAATAACTGTTGGAGGAGCAAACGGACTCGAAACGCGACGAGACTTGAGAGGCGGGTTGCACACAACAAAACAACAACACACACAACAACCTCGCGGTACACCGGTAACGTTACATGCCCAAACACCAAAGTAGGCCTACGGGACGTCACGTACACGTGAGGGGGCTCCGTAACGCGAAACGGACAACGGGAAGAAACACGTAGAACCGGATGCAACCGACCACACAAATGCAATGCGATGCACATGTCTACATGATATGAATGAATGCCACACACGCACACAACAACACGACGAAAACCCGAAAGACAAAGAACCCGAAATGGAATAGATGAAGCCGGAGATATATTATATGCCCAAAAGGGAAAGTATTACATCCGGGGCATTACAAACTCTCCTCTACTACAAAAAGATATCGTCCCGAGATCTAGGACTGGAAAAAGGAAGGGTACTCGGAACGAAGATGATCTTCTCGTTCCCAGGTAGCTTCTCGGTCGGTGTGATGTGACCACTTGACTTTCAGAAATTTGATGGACTTGTTGCGGGTCTTGCGTTCGGTTTCTTCGAGAATGGCAACGGGATGCTCTTGGTAGGACATGTCTTGTTGAAGATCATTCTCCTCAAACGGAATCATGCGCTCAGGTGCCTTGAAGCATTTGCGAAGTTGAGACACATGGAAGACATCATGAACATTGGCGAAGTTTTGAGGGAGCTCAAGTTGATAGGCTAGATCGCCTCTTTTGCCAAGAATCTTGAAAGGCCCGACGTATCTAGGAGCAAGCTTTCCTTTGATACCGAATCTTTGGGTGCCTTTCATCGGAGACACACGGAGATAGACATGATCATCAATATTGAAAGCCAAATCACGATGCTTGCCGTCATAGTAGCTCTTCTGACGCGACTGAGCGGCCTTGAGATTCTCATGTATGACTTTGCACATTTCTTCGGCTTCTGAGATCAAGTCATTGCCAAGGAGTTGACGTTCGCCTGTTTCAGACCAGTTGAGAGGGGTACGACACTTTCTGCCATAGAGAATTTCAAACGGTGCTTTGCCTGCACTTGCTTGAAAGCTGTTGTTGTAAGAGAACTCGGCAAATGGAAGGCAGTCTTCCCATTTCATGCCAAAGGAGATGACACAGGCTCTGAGCATGTCTTCTAGAATCTGATTCACGCGCTCGACTTGACCACTAGTCTGAGGGTGAAAAGCAGTGCTGAACCTGATCTTAGTGCCCATGGCGGACTGAAAGGAGTCCCAGAACCTTGAAGTGAACAAACTTCCACGGTCTGAGGATATCACTTGAGGAATGCCATGTAGGGACACAATTCTGGAAGTGTACAGCTCTGCAAGTTGAGCTGCATTGATTGATTCTTTGACTGGCAGGAAGTGAGCGACTTTGGTAAGCTTGTCAATCACCACAAAGATAGCATCATTTCCTCGCTTGGATTTAGGAAAACCAGTGACGAAGTCCATTTCAATGTGGTCGAACTTCCACTCGGGGATAGGAAGAGGTTGGAGAAGACCGGCTGGACGTTGATGTTCTGCTTTCACTCTTCTGCAAACATCACATTCGTTCACGAATTGGGCAATCTCCCTTTTCATGCGTGTCCACCAGTAAGACTGCTTGAGGTCTTGATACATCTTGGAACTGCCAGGATGAATGGAAAGGAGAGAATCATGAGCTTCTTCCATTATGAGCTTCCTGAGATCACCTTTGGGAACAACGAGTCTGTCCTCGAAGAACAAGGTATCTCTCTCATCAACACGGAAGCACTTGTATTTTGGAGTGCCCTTTGCAATCCCATGTTTCACTTTCTTCACCATGGTATCACTGAGCTGGGCCTCACGGACTTGATCATCCAAGGTAGGAGCAATTTGGAGATTTGCAAGAAAACCCTGCGGAACAACTTGGAGGTTGAGTTTCCTGAAAGCTTCACAAAGCTCAGGCTGGCACGGCTTGATAAGAAGGCTGTTGCAATATGCCTTTCTGCTCAAAGCATCTGCAATCACATTCACCTTGCCAGGAGTGTATTCAATGCTGGGATTGTACTCTTGGATCATTTCGACCCAACGAGTCTGGCGGAGGTTCAGATGCGGCTGTGTGAAGATGTACTTCAAGCTCTTGTGATCAGTGAAGATGTCGACCTTTCTGCCCAACAACAGATGTCTCCACGTAATCAGAGCATGTACCACAGCTGCTAGCTCGAGATCATGTGTGGGATAGTTCTTCTCACTTGGCTTGAGCTGACGAGAAGTGTATGCCACAATTCTCTTATCTTGCATAAGCACACCACCAAGACCTTGAAGAGAAGCATCACAGAATACTTCATAGGGCTTGGATTCATCTGGAGGAGTCAGAACTGGAGCAGAGACAAGCTTTTCTTTGAGAGTTTTGAATGCCACTTCACACTCTGGAGACCAAAAGTATTTGACCTTCTTCTGAAGCAAGTTGGAAAGAGGCTTGGCAATCTTGGAGAAGTTCTCAACGAATCTTCTGCAATAGCTGGCAAGACCCAGAAAACTGCGGAGCTGCTTGACGTTCTGAGGAGCTTCCCAGTTGACAATTGCTTCAACTTTCTCGGGATTAACCGCAATGCCGTCAGCTGAGATGATGTGGCCCAGGTACAAAACCTTATCGAGCCAAAACTCGCACTTGGAGAACTTGGCATAGAATTTATGCTCTCGGAGTCGATCAAGAACCAGACGTAAGTGCTTTTCGTGATCTTCTTCATTCTTGGAAAACACCAGAATATCATCCAGATACACAAGCACAAACTCGCCAGTATAGGGGTTGAAGATGTAATGCATCATCCTTGAAAAGGTAGGAGGAGCATTGGCAAGACCGAAGGACATGACGGTATACTCGTATGAACCGTAGCTCGTTCTGAAGGCCGTCTTGGGAATGTCTTCCTCGCGAATGCGAATTTGATGATAGCCCATTCGGATGTCAAGCTTAGAGAACACTTTAGCTCCTTTGAGCTGCTCAAAGAGTTCGTTGATGTTGGGGAGCAAATACTTGTTCTGTATTGTCTTTTTGTTCAATGGCCGGTAGTCAACACAGAGACGCTCCGTGCCATCTTTCTTCTTGACAAATAAGACACCACAGCCCCACGGAGACGTACTAGGTCTGATGAGACCCATACTCTCCTGCTTATCAAGCTACTTCTTCAATTCCTTCAATTCATCCGGAGAGAGCTTGTACGGACGCCGGCATGCTGGCTCGGTACCCGGCTCGAGTTCAATGACAAACTCCACCTGACGGTGTGGAGGCATGCCTGGAAGTTCTTCAGGAAAGACGTCTTGATATTCGTTCACCACCGGAATTTGAGATATGGCATTAATTTCGCCCTTATCATTGAGAGAGAAAAGTCTGATAGTGTTATCCCTGGAGGCGAAGATAATCACATCTTCATCAGAATGAGTCATCTTGACTTCCTTTTGAGCACAATCGATGTGAGCATCGTGCTGAGAAAGCCAATCCATTCCGAGGATGAGGTCGATGTCAGAATTACCAAGAATCACCGGAGAAGCCAAAAATCGATAATCACCCATGCGAATAGAAACATTCGGAGCCACCATACTAGAGCTCAATCTCTTGCCAGGTGATATGACACTCAAAGGTCTTGGCAAAGTTTCAGAGTGAACATTATTCTTGGATGCAAATGGATATGACATGAAAGAGCAAGAAGCACCCGAATCAAACAAAACTTTAGCAGGGATAGAGTTCACTGGAAGGTTACCCAAAATGACATCAGAAGAATTCTCCGCTTGCGCTGCATTCATCAGATTGACCCTTGCTGCCTTTGGATCATGCTTGACAATAGCTGAACTCACAGGTGGAGGAGGTGGAAGACGCTTCGGATTCGGACATCTGTTGGCATAATGACCTTTCTGAGTGCATTTGTTGCAAGTCACTTCTGAGAGAGGACGGAAATGAGAGCCACTTGACTTGGAGCCTTGAGACTGAAACTGCTTCTTCGACTGGTTGCTCGGGTTGGGTGGGTGGGAGAAACCACGTCCACTAGAGTTCTTGTTGTTGGAGTTGTTGAAGTTGTTGTATGGAGCTCGAATCACTGGAGGAGGAGGAAGCCAGAATTTCTGATGCTTCGAGACCATCTGAGACGATGAGGAAGAGTGAATAGCATCTCGAATTCTCTTCTTAGAAGCCTCCATCTTAAGCTGAGCTGCTTCTTGTTTCAAAGCCATGTTATAGAACTTGTCGAATTCATCGGGCTCGAACAAGGTGAGAGCAAGCTGAAGTCCATCTTTGAGACCTCCACGAAACTGGTAGATTTTACTCTTGGCATCAGGAATGTCTTGCTTAGCATAGCGGGCAAGGTTTTGGAACTTGACATTATACTGATAGACTGTCATGGAGCCCTGCTTCAGGTTGCGGAATTGCTCACGCATACCCTCGATGACACTTGTAGGAATGTGGTGCAAGCGAAAATCCTTGCAGAAATTCTCCCAAGAGATCACTTGACCCGGCCTGGAGTCTTTGTACTGCTGCCACCAATCAGCTGCTTGATCTTTCAGTTGGAAGGCTGCAAACTTCACATAATCATCTTCTCTTACGTTACTGCACTCAAAATGCTTCTTTATATCGGTTAACCAATCTTCAGCATCAATAGGGTCGACACAGTAACTGAAAGCTTTAGGATTGTTGGCCAAGAACTGGTTAAGAGTAGCATGGTGCTGCTGGTTGAAGAAGTTGCCTTGGTTCCCTGGAATACCCTGATTAGCTTGATTAGCTTGCATCTGCTGCATCATCTGCATCATCAACTGGGTGTTTTGAGCTGTAGTCTGCATAATTGCTCTCCAAGCCTCAGGCGGAGGAGGAGGGGAAGAAGGACGATCTGGGACCTCTTCCACCTCTGGGTTAGCGTTGGGAACCTTTTTCGGAGTCATCCTGTAAGAGATGACCACGAATCATCAATTGATTGACAAAAGGTATAAGCTGAATCAATGGCATGAATTGCATCAAGTCTTCACAATAATCATTCGAACAATAAGAACGAATGAAATCATTCGAACAAGAGGAACGAATGAAATTCTTAGTTAAATGATAACATCAATCTTCACGAGAAGCCACATAGGGACAAAAGGATAAAATAAGAAAACAACAAGGTACGGATGGGAACAAACACAAGAGAGGAGTTTCGTTCTAACATCTTTGTGCTGAAAGCATATGAACGCGTTACGAAAAGGTTTTGCAATCCCCGGATCAGCATAGCCAAGGATCCTTTAAGATGCAACTCCTGATAGTAACATCGGTCATAAACCACTTCACTCAATGTAGAACCCCGAACTCACTAACCTGCATTCGTTGGAAGAATGCCTACGATCTACTGGATAAACCCACCTATAGATTTCCGAAAGATTCCAGTTATGCAATCAGGTGTTGGGGATACACGGGAAGCACCGCGCAATCAACTCTAAACCTACATCCAGGTGTATCCATCCTTCAACACATAACCAGTCTTTCTCGGAAACTGTGTACCTCGGACCTTCGAAAAGCATCCACTATAACAAGCTATGGCAATACTCCCGAACTACCTCCCCAGTACTGGGTGATGTCGGGGTTATCTTGCCACTGGCCGTATAGGAGAGATTTTCGATGTCGGCCGTCTTAAGTATTTAGTACTGCCGTGATATGCTTGTGATAACAATACCCCGAAGCTCAACTCCCCGGGAACAGGAGGTATCGATAACAATATCCTTGTCACAAGAACATCGAAACAATCCCAGAATACTCGCGGGATTCCTAAAAAAAAAATTTGTGCAATTTTTGAAGATAGAAGAGACAAGAGTAGTCGTCAGGAGTCCTCACCAGAGAGAAAGGGGATGAGAAGCAAAGAAATCCTACTCTCCGATATAATATAGGACTCAAAAAGTTTTTCAGTGTGTGCCTAGACTCGACCGTCAACAATTCGATCAAACAGTGGGGGCTCCTAGGTCGGAAAAGGCTCTGAATACCAACTTGTAATGCCCAGGATGGAGTTATACCTCCTACGTGTCGAGGCACGACTTAAAGGCATAAATCCATCCTAGAATGATCTCAAGTTTGGTAATATTTGCACAACTCATGTAAAAGAGGGGATTGTAAACATAAATAGTTGGCTTACACTCGCCACGTCACACAATTACATAACAAGTCTCAATCACCATACATTAAGAACATCACAACCCTCTAAGGGCAAAATCCAAATGCAAGATACCAAACTTAAATAACATCCACAGGCGGATCGAATCCTAGTAGGAGTCTCCACTACTGATCATCCGGATATCGCACATAGTACCGACTACGCTCCTCGTCGTACTCCCAATCCAGCTCGGTGCCATCACCTGGATAGCTCACAACGGACCTGCATCTGGTGTGGTGAAGTAACTGTGAGCCACAGAGGACTCAGCAATCCCGTTCCCGGGTAACAAGGCTATTTAAGCCTTTGGGAGAGGAAAGGCTGAAGAAAAGAATAAGTGTCTGCAGCAGCAACTAGCAACCAGCTTACGTGAGTGAGAGCGAGAAGAGAAAGCCTCGGCGAGAAGTGATCACGAAGTGATCCTAGCTACAAGCTCCACAATCATAACCCCTCCGTGTTCAACTCCCGAATCCCTATTCGGAAATTGACAGTCACGGAACACACGCTGGTAGTGTATTAGAAACATTGTGTCAAGTTATCTACAACCGGATATTAACAAGCTCCCATCTGCCACATAACCGCGGGCACGGCTTTCGAAAGTTCAAACCCTGCAGGGGTGTTCCAACTTGACCCATTACAAGCCCACGATCCGCGGAGTCGCAACTCCAAAGTGGGAAGACCCGAGTATCCTCGGAATCCCGTGCTCAAGATATACCGAACTAAGGTAAGGCTAATCCAGCAAATCCTCCCGGCGTGCCGACACCCTGATAGTAGACGCGCGTATCTCGTCTCAGGCCACGACCGGATGGGCCAAGCTACGGGTTTTTACCAGACCTTGAGTTTCCTCGAGGTGGCCCCGCAGGTTGCCCGTTTCGGACCAACACTCATGTGGAGCACTGGCCCGGGGTTGTTGATTAAGAAAAAGGGTTTATAACTCCCTATGCAAGTTTAGTTTGTTATTAGGCAAATAGTACCAATGTTGGGACTTGCTGGAAAAGACTTAGCACTTAGCGGTTTATCGAGGGGGTCCCATACACCCCAACCGTGTTAGGAACGCATAATCAAGGAACATAACACCGGTTTATACGGTTCCTAACGGCATGAGTGGAACAAATCACCAAGCAAAAGGCTTAGCCTTCCACCCATGCCAATATATAGATGATTTCATTTTAAGCATTTATATAGTGTGATAAAACCCAACCAAACTTCAACATGAAGCAAGCATCTTCGATCTTCACCTGCAACTAGCAATGCTATAAGAAGGGCTGAGCGAAGCGTACTTAGCCAAGCAACGGTTTGCATAGGTAGGTTGGTTAAACATGCAATGGTTACAAGTAGGAGGCTGACAAGAAGATCATGGGCATCGAGGCAAAACTATAGAGCGGATCTACTAGCAATAGGCAAAGATAGTAATGTTATCGGGGTTCGGTCATCTTGCATGAAGAGAAGTCGTTTGGATCGTAAGAAGGGTCCTCGTGCTCAACCTCGTGCTCGTACTCGAACTCGGTCTCTGCTTCCGGCTCTAAACAAAACAATCACACCAAGCACCAATCAACAAGATGCAATGCGCACTCGAAAAGATGAATGCATGATGGATGCACTAAGGATGCACACGGAGCACGTAAAATATCACTCAAGCAAAACACCTCAAAACATGATAACAATCGGATATTATTAACCTACATGGAAAAACAATCAAGTTTCATATAAGATTCGCTGAAATCGGAGTTACGGGCTAAAAGTTATGCCCGAAACAAGAAATGAGCGAAAGCTGAAAATTACAGCATCATAGCAACTTCGGAGCACAAAATAATTAAGCTACAACACTCAAATGTCATGGCAAAGAACATGAAAACAAACTAGACATATACTACAGCAACTAAGTCCAAAGGTGCACCCCCAACGGAGCCACGGATCAATAGCAATGATCTTGGACATATTGAACTTGACAATAAAATTCTGGCAGCAGATTTTTATTGAAACTTTGGAGCAAAAGATAAACATGCTACAGCCACTTAAATAGACATTTGAGGACATGGATGGAAAGACAACAATATATACTACAAGGAACAATCAAGATCCACTCCAAAACTAACATGCTTTGTCCTAGAACATCACACGAACATGGCATCGGAACGTTACAGATTTCAGACTTAGTGAAAATCCACTAAGTCCTAAAACAGCAATTTCATCATGGCATCTAAAAGAGCAAGTTTGAGTCATCTCGAAACTAAACATGGCAAGAGGTAAGCACCTCATCAAAGTACACATGATGGTGAGTCCGAAACACACAAGCATGCTTCATGGAGATAAACACGACGATTGCAACGAGCTCAACAAGATGGCATTTCATAACAAGTGAAATAACATCACAGCCACATGGCACTTTGCAACGATGATAAACATGGCAAGAATAAATCTAACATGCTACCTAGCACATACAATATGTAGAGCATGGCAAGACGAACACGTGGACATGTCATTTGCATCATTCGGTCAAACGAGCTAAAAGATATCACATGGCAAAGATGACATAAAAACATCACATAGCAGCAGTTTTTATCACGATGCACTCTTGCAACAGCAAAACAAGCACCTAGATGATCTCTAACATGCATGACAACAAAAGATAAAACGTAGTGCTATTCACCACGAACGTCTGGACATGCTATTTGCGCGAAACGGAGTTACACACAAAAAGTTATGCACGTTTGAAAACTGCATCAAACAACTAGATCTCAGGGACTTAAAGGAAAAACGGAGCAACCTTGGGTCAACGGAGAAGTCAACCCGGATCTTACGCGGATCGGGTCGGGGGCTCGCGGATCGGGCCCTGGAGGCGGATCGGGCGCGGCCTAGCGGGCTCCGGGCGCCGGATCCGGCCCGAAGCGGGTCGGGACCCGAAATGGATCGGCGGCGGCGGCGGTTACCGAACCCGCGCGGCGGCGCGCCTAGATCGCCGGCGAGAGGGCGCAGCCCGGCGGAAGAGGCGGGGCCGGTGGCCTGGTGGCCCGGCTGGCCGGCGGTGAGCTCGCGACGGCGGAGGGCGGCGGGGCGCGCTCGGCCAGGAGTGAGGCGAGGTGGAGGCGGCGCGTCGGTGAGGTGGGGGTTGCCCGGCGGTGAGCTCGCCGGAGGCCGGCGGCGGTGGTCGCGGAGGAGGAGCGGCGGGGTGACGGCGGCGGGAGCCGGGCCCGGTCGCGGCCCGGGGCGGGCCCGATCTGGGCTTCGGCCGCGGAAGGGAAGGCTGGGAGGAGGTGTGGCGGCGCGGGCCAATGGGGAGCGGCCACGTGGCGGCGGCGCTGAGGTGGCGCTCCCCTATTGGACGGGGTGAGGTGGCTGCGCGGCGGCGGACATGTCCGGCCCGGTCGGATGTGTCCGGCGCGGCGCGGAGGGAGGAGGGGCTAGGTTTCGTCCGAAAAATGGACGTGAGGGATGTTTTTATAGGCACAAGGAGCTAGGAGACTCCAAATGGAGCGCGGTTTTCGGCCACCGGATCAGATTTTGATGGCCTAGATGATAGAAGTGGTTAGGAGTGGATGGTGGGCTGTTGGAGGGGGTGTTTTGGGCCTCAAAGTGGAGGCACTTTGAGCCCACACAAATAACTGTTGGAGGAGCAAACGGACTCGAAACGGGACGAGACTTGAGAGGCGGGTTGCACACAACAAAACAACAACACACACAACAACCTCGCGGCACACCGGTAACGTTACACGCCCAAACACCAAAGTAGGCCTACGGGACGTCACGTACACATGAGGGAGCTCCGGAACGCGAAACGGACAACGGGAAGAAACACGTAGAACCGGATGCAACCGACCACACAAATGCAATGCGATGCACATGTCTACATGATATGAATGAATGCCACACACGCACACAACAACACGACGAAAACCCGAAAGACAAAGAACCCGAAATGGAATAGATGAAGCCGGAGATATATTATATGCCCAAAAGGGAAAGTATTACATCCGGGGCATTACATTCGCCATGAAACACCATCCTGGTGCTTGCTTTAACTTCGCGTTGTCATATGTGGTTACATGTTGCATATGGCGTCTAGCTTGTATTGCTTCCAATTTGGTTAAATTGCATCTGCTTACTTTACAAAGCGTACCTTTGATAATGACATGCCTTCCTATTTTTGATACATACTACATCTGTCTATTAATCATGTTCTTACATCAAACTAATGCTCTTGTGCATCCGTCATCAATCACTTATGACGAGACAGTCACACCAGTGGGTTACTGTGAGACATGCTACTCTTTTAAAGAGTGCAGTGTCATCCTCCCCATGTGATTCTCAAGAAACCGCAATGCTAGATGAAGATGGTCAACGTAGCTCTCTAGTTGATGACCACATTTTCCCTACACGACTATCATAAGTGCTTGCTCTTACTTGGCAGTGTGATATGTTGTTGCATGTTGCATATGGTGTCTACCTTGTATTGCTTCTAATTAGTGTAAACTGCATCTGCTTAGTTAATACATTATACTTTGAATATGACATGCCTTCCTGTTTTTGGTACATACTACGTCTTTCTATTAACCATGTTCTTACATCAAACTACTTTTCTTGTGTATCCCGCATCAATCACCTTCAAATTGACAGTGTGATGTTGGTTGCATCTTGCATATCATTTCAAGCATGTACTGCCTCTAATTAGTATAAATGTCACTTATGAATTGACACTTTTAACTTGGTATAGTGATTTTGGTTGGATCTTTCATATGGCGTCTAACTTGCATTGTTTCTAATTTGTTGAAATGTCTTATGCTTAGAGTTTTTCGTACATATTCCATCCTCCTACAATGCGGTTGCCTTACATAAAATTTGTGTTCATAAGTATCATGCATCAATGAATATGGAAGAGCGAACTTCATTCCTTTTTCTTTTGGGTTTGACTTGACAAGACAAAATCTAAAAGTAAGAACGCACGAGATGATGGTGGTCCTCTGGAGCAACCGAAACAGATGATCTCTATAGATTCTCCTGCTACTCCTACTGCAGCGCAAGTTTTAAATCTCATCTCCCCTACTCCACAACCCCAGGTGCTTGCTCTAACATGGTAGTGTAATATCTGGTTGCATGTTATTGCGCCTAGCTTGTATTGCTTCTAATTTTTTAAATTGCATCTCCTTATCTTACACATTATACATGTGAATATGACACACCTTCCTATTTTGGTACATACTACATCTGCCTATCACGCCATGTTCTTACATCAATGCTATTGTTCTTGTATGTCCTCCATCTATCACTTATGATGAGATAGTCATGCCCGTGGGTTAGTATGAGACGCGCTACTCTTATAAAGAGTGCACTTTCATCCTCCCCACATGATTCTCAAGAATATGGTGTCTGGCTTGTAATGCTTCTAATTAGGGTAAATTGCATCTTCTTAGTTTACACATTATACCTATGAATATAACATGCCTTACTGTTTTTGGTACATACTTACATCTATCCATTAACCAGGTTCTTACATGAAACTACGGCTCTTGGTTATCCTGCATCAATCACTTACGATGAGACACCTTTATTCGTTGCATATTGCATATGATTTCTAGCATGTTGCGGTGTTGACATGTATTTCTTCTAATTTGTTGAAATACCCTTATGAGGCCACCCTTTTAATTTGGCAGATTGATATTGGTTTCATCTTTCATATGGTGTCTAGCTTGCATTGCTTCTAATTAGTTCAAACACCTTCTGCTCAGTTTACACTTTCCACATCATACATGTCAATATGTCATGTTGTCCTGTTTTCCATACATATTCCATCCTCCTATCATGTGGTTGCCTTACATCAAAGTAGTGTTTGTCAGTATCATGCCGCAATGAGTTGTAAAGAGCAAATTTCATTTCTTTTTCTTGTGGGTTTGACTAGACAAGGAAAAATCAAAAAAGAGGAAAGAAAATAGTAAGGAAGGTGATGATGGTGGTCCTCTGCAGCAGTGTAAATGGAGCATCTATATGGATTCTCCTCGTTCTGCTAGTGCATCACAAGTTCGAAGTCTCCGCTCCCCTACTCCACCATCCCAGGTGCTTTCCCTAACTTGGCAGTGTGATATCTGGTTGCATGTTGCATATGGTGTCCATCTTGTATTGTTTCTAATTAGTGTAAACTGCATCTGCTTAGCTTACACATTATATATGTGAATCATTGTTCAAGAAATCTTCCTATTCAACGATTTATCGTCTGATTTATCGCTACTCTTGGGGTGACCGATAAGATTATGCTTTATCTTTACCATTTATCGTTTGGGCCGATTTATCGCTATGACCAACGATTTATCGGGAACCTGCTAATAAATCAGGCCTATTCATAGCACTATGTTTGCAAAAACTATGTGTATTTGCATTTCGTTGACCTTGTTATGCAATATGTATTGTTGGCCTATTTTGTCTGTCATTATACAAGGATTCAAAGGCTAGGAACCAAGGTAATACTTATGTCCAATATTTTTTTGGTGTTGAATATAACATATTTTTGTGTTGGGAACCTGGGATTTGCAAAAAAATGGACAATTAATTGTCGACCGATAAAATCGATTAATCGGCCGATTTCCGATTAATCTCTAATCCACAGCTGACCGAGACGATAACGATAAGCGATATCCTCAACATTGATGTGAATATGACATGCCTTCCTGTTTTTGGTACATACTATATCTAACTATCACACCATGTTCTTACATGAAACTATTGTTCTTGTCTATCCTGCACCAGTCACTTATGATGAGTCACCTTTAAGTTGGCAGTGTGATATTGGTTGCGTCTTGAATATGATTTCTAGCATGTACTGTTTCCAATTTGTTGAACGCCACCTATGACAAGACAGTTTTAACTTGGTAGAGTGATATTGGTTGCACCTTCCATATGGTGTCTAGCTTGAAGTGCTTCTAATTTGTTGAAGTGCCTTCTTCTTAGTTTCCACATCATAGGTTTGAATATGTCATGTCGTCCAGTTTTTCGTGCATATTCCATCCTCGTTTTATGAGTTTGCCTTTCATCATAGTAGTGTTCGTCAGTATCATGCATGAATGAGTTCTGAAGAGTGAATTTTATTCCTTTTTCTTGTAGGTTTGACTTCACAATGCAAAATCAATAAAGCGGGAGGAATTTTTAAGACATTAGATGATGGTGGTCCTTCCGAGCAATTCAAACGGAGGGTCTCTACTGATTTTACTCCGCCATCCTCCCAACAAGTTAGTAATACAACGCAAGGCTAGGCCGTCAACGTAGTTGTGTAGATGATGAACACATCTCCCCTACTCCACCATCATAGGTGTTTTCTCTAACTTGGCACTCTTTGGTTTGCATGTTGCGTATGATGAATAGCTTGTATTGCTTCTAACTTTGTTGCATTGCATCTTCTTACTTTACACATTATACATGTGAATATGACATGTGTTCCTGTTTCTAGAACATACTATATCTGATCACACCATGTTCTTACATCAGACTACTGTTCTTGTGTATCCCGCATCAGTCACTTATGATGAGACACCTTTAAGTGGCCACTGTGATATTGGTTGCATCTTGCATATGATTTCTGGCATGTATTGCTTCTAATTTGTTGAAATGTCGGACACTTTTAACTTGGCAGACTGATATAGGTTGCATCTTTCATATGGATGCATGCATCGATTGATGTAGAGGCCGAAGGTCAACCTCCTTTTTTTAAGGGTGTAGCTTGCAGTGCTTCTAAGTTATTGAAATATCTCATGCTTAGTTACCACATCATATGTCTGAATATGTCACACCATCATATTTTTCGTACATATTCCATCCTCGTATAATGTGCTTGCCTTTCATCCGCATAGTGTTTGTCGGTATCATGCTTGAATGAGTTCTGAAGAGCAATTTTTTTCCTTTTTATTATCGGTTTGAATTTGCAATGCAAAATCAATACATCGGAAGGAAATTAGTAAGGTAGTGAATGATGGTGGTCCTTTGGAGCAACTCAAATAGAGGGTATCTACAGATTCTACTCCGCCATCCTCCCAGCAAGATTCACAAGACAACACAACCTTGGACAGTCAACGTAGCAGTGTAGATGATGAGCACATCTCCCCTACTCCACCGTCACACGTGCTTGCTCTAACTTGGCACTGTTATATGTGGTTGTGTGTTCCGTATGATGTCTAGTTTGTATTGCTCATAATTATGTTGAATTGTAAATGCGTAGCTTACAACTTATACCTGTCAATATGACACGTGTTCTTATTTCTAGAACATAATAAATCTGTCTATCACACCATGTTCTTACATCAAAGTACTGTTGTGTATCCTGTAACAATCACTTACCCATAAGACACATTTAACTTGGGAGTGTAGTATAGGTTGCATCTTGCATTGCCTTCTAGCTTCTACTGCTTCTAATTTGTTGAAATGGCACTTAGGACGAGACACTGTTTACCTGGTAGAGTGATATTGGTTGCATGTTCATATGGTGCTTAGCCTTCATTTCTTCTAATTTTGTTCAAATGCCTTCTGTTACTGTTTTTCATACATATATATCATAGGTGTGAACATGCAATGAGGTCCTTCTTTTCATATATATTCCATCCTCCTATCATGTGCTTGCCTTGCATCAAAGTAGTGTTCGTCTCTATCATGCATCAATGAGTTATGCAGAGCTAATTTTATTCCATTTCTTGTGGTTTTGACTATAAAAGGCAATATCAAAAAAGAGGAAGGAAAATAGTAAGTTATGGAATGTTTGTGGTCCTCCGGACCGACACAAATGGAGGCTCTCTAGATTTTCCCCCGCAACTGCTACTGTAGTTGAAGTCCCAAGTCTATATGATGAGTTCATCTCCCCTACTCCACCATCTTAGGTGCTTGCTCTAAGTTGATAGTCTGATAATTGGTTTCATGTTGCATATGGTTTCTAGCTTGTATTTCTTCTAATTTGATTAAATTGCACCTGGTGAGTTCATGTTGCCTTTCTGTTTCTAGAATACACTTCATCTATCTATTGTACCATGTTCTTACATCAAAGTACTGCTATTGTGTATGTCGCGTCAATCACTTATGATTGGATGCTTTTAACTTGGCAGTGTGATATTGGTTGCATGTTGCATTGATTTCTAGGTTGTAGTGCTTCTAGTTTTTCGAATTCCACTTATGACAAGACACTTTCAACTTGGCAGAGTGATATTGGTTGCATCTTTCATATGGTGTCTAGCTTGCATTTCTTCTAATTTCTTGAAAATCATTCTGCTTAGTTTACACATCGTAGGTGTGAATATGCCATGTTGTCCTGTTTTTCTTACATATTCCATCCTCCTCATACGGTTGTCTTACATCAAAGTATTGCTTGTATATATCATGCATTAATGAGTTTTGAAGAGTGAATTTTATTCTTTTGTGTTGTGGGTGCGTCTTGACATGGCAAAGTCGAAAAGATCAAGGAAAAGAATATAGTAGGGAATGGTGTTACTAGTCGGGTGCAACAGAAAAGGGTCTTCCCTCAAGATTCTTCTGGTACTTATAGTGCAGTAGAAAGTCCAAGTCCACTGGCTAAATCTATAAACATAGTATCCCCTGCTCCACCAACTGCAGCACCTCCTTCAACGGTACCAACATCTCAATGAGTTACTCGTTCGTTTGCTTCGCAAGTGGCATATTCCCAAGCTGCCTTCACACCTAACACTACTTCCGAAGCACTGCTGATACTACAGGACTTGGCAAGATCATATGAACCTCATGAGCATCAACACCAAGACGGTACCTGGCCGAGTCAAGTTGAAGTTGCATGCTCCTTTATATGTACCCTCACGGTTTGATCTGCACTAACACTTTCCATATTCGTTGTTGAACTAGCAGCACAACACAAGAGGAAACAAACATCAGGGATAATGCTTGACAGATTAACAAAATCTAAAGGAGGAAGAATGGAGATCCATTTTCAGGAAGATTTAAAAAGGCCTCGTGATGCTACAGAGTCAGCCAAGTTAGTATCAGAGGCAGTCGTTGCTGTTAGGTGTCATGCACGTATCCTCCCAATGTGGATCCACTATAGTAATGCGAAAAACGATACCCAGTTTAACACCTTCCTTGACCATTTATCCATACGTAATGTTATTCATCACAATTTGTAATGTTGTCTTGCTTTGTCCCATACTTTCTAGCTTCCTCCTAATGAGTCTCCCATCCTTTTTTCAACAAGGGAGGTTCAAGTTGGATCAGAAAGATTATGCAACTAAACAAGCATGCAATCATGTTTTTCAGTCTGCTCGGCGACAGTATCGGTATCACCTTAGAAAAAGTCACTTTGAAGGCAAGGCTAACAATGAAATTGCCCAAACATCTCCAGTGGAATATATTACGGATGAAGACTGGACAACCATTGTTAAACACTGGTCTGATCTAAAGTATTAGGTAGGGTATATGTATGTGATCAGATCACATATTGAACTCATATTTACGTATGTGCCTTACAAGTCTATCTTTTTCTAGGCTAACTATTTGAAGAACAAGATCAACCCTTCTAAAATTAAATTTCCAATAGACAACAGGATTTCGTAGCTATATTGCACACTGCGAGGCTCTTGTAAATAACTGCTATTTCCTTATTTTTGTTGTGTCATATTATCGTATCTATATTGACTTGTTTGAAATACAGAGGAAAGCCCATGCAGACCAAAAAGAACCTAAACTGAATGTAATGCAAATATTCAAGGATTGTCACACCAGCAAGATGAAGGGCATGAGCACACTAGTTCCAGACGATGTTGTAAGTCCTTACTCCTCATGCCTTTGAACTGCTTGTTATTGTGACGTGTTCATTTAACTGCTTGGTTTGTAGCCAATGCCAGTTACTCTGTTCACTTTTGTACACAGTTTTCTTAACGTATCATTTCACCTTACACGGTTTAAAAGAGAGGAAGGATGTTCCTTTGGTCTTGATCAGTAATCTAGTTGTGATGTTCACGTGCCCACATAATGATACAATAGCCCGTTTGTTTGATATATGTTTGCATGTGATATGAATGATGTCATACTATGTTCATCCTACTTTAAATCATGTCTCATTTATCCTTAGATGTCAATGAATGTGAGGAAATAGACAATACAATAGGCATGCTACGTGGACATAGGTTCTGAAAGTGATTTTATTATGTAGTTAGCACTATAATACATGCAAATGTATTACAGTAGCTCACCAAAATAAGTTATGTATAAACGTGAAACCTATTTTGTTTGTTTTTGTCTCATTAGTAACTTATCTGGTACACTAATCTACATATTCAAAATTTCAGAAAGCTATCGAACAAATAATTGAATAGCCACAACCATCTGAAGGTGACGACGCTACCACAGGCACAATGTCACCTCTTTCTGCAGTGCGTCAATATCTCTCAGCTAACAGTGCAAAAAGCACCTTCCTGCGTAATTATGGGTTGGTTGTCAAGATAAACTCGTCCAAATCGCGTAATGAACAAAATCTTCTCGCTAGATAGAGTGATATATTTGTGCTCCACACACACCAATCCCAATGGATGTCGTTTGAACTGAGGGTTGGAAAGAAAGGAGGTTCCGCTCCCCACTCCCATTAGGGTTCCCCTCTGCCACAGCCTCCGCCCTAGCCTCCTCCCGCCGCGGCTGGCGGCCAGCGCACGTGTCCCAGGTTGTCCCGCCCCCTCTCCCCCCTCTCCCGACCCCCGTTCGCTCGCCCCCCCC
>LR738710.1:156164831-156272401 GCA_902687465.1 Secale cereale
GGGGGGGGGGGGGGGGGGGCTGACGGCAGCGGTGCTGCCCAGCCGGCAGCGGTGTGGCTCGACAGCGGCTACCCCGTGGGCGACGGGTGCCCTTGGCACGGCGGCGCGACAATTGGTCGTGGGCGGCGCGGTGGTGCTGACGGCTTGTGGTGCCCACTCGGCCCAGATTTGGGCCCTTTAGGGCCCGATCTGGGCTAGCGCGGGCCGGTGGCTCGGCGCGGCGGCATTGCTCCCTGGTGGTTGCGAGGCGTCGGTGGTCTATGGGCGGTGCTTGGTTCATTGGCCGGCGTGCTGCAGCGTGGGGATAGGGACTGTCCGGACCTATGTGGGTCCGTCCGGGGCGTCGGGGCCTGGCAAGTCCTTGTTGCCGCATCCAGTCGGCTCCACGAGAGCGATGCAGGTTTTCCCCTCCCGCCGGTCGAGTTGCGGTTGCCCCCGCGGTCGTTGTCTCCTTTCCATCCCCTAGGTCTCGTGTTGGCGGCCCCAGTGAGACGAGGATGTTGGTTTGGTGAATGTGGTGGCATAGGATGGTAGGCGGCATATTGGGTGGTGCATTATGGAGGGTCAGGGGTGGTGGTGGTTGTTTGGGTCGGGAGAAACCCCTGGCGGCTCGGCCGGCTCCGACGCGGTGACGCCTGTGGGCGCCGCCGGACCTTCCTGAAGGGCGTCGGGTATCCCACTTCCCCGCTGCCCTCCACGTACCGAGGGAAATCCTATGACTCGTTTGGGCAATAGTGGTGGCGCCATCACATTCCTTCATGAAGGTGTTGCTTGGTACGTGACGCTCCGGAATGCTAGGAACGCGGTGGTACTTCTCCGGAGAGTGCAGGGTTTGCCGGTCTTCGTCGCTTAGTTGATCTACGGTGTCGGCATTTGTTTCTCTTTTCTTTCTCTTTTTTTCCTTTTGGGCTTGTTTGTGTTGCGGCCCCGGCGAGTTGGATCACTACTGCAGGATGGTCCAAACGCAACACTACGATCAGAGAGCCTTCGACGAAACTATGTGCGATGTCGTAATCGCAAACAGTTGTGTAAAAAACCCGTCAAAAAGGTGCAAAACGTTTGCGATAACGGATGCATCAAATACAGTTCGTATTTTAGTTGCGTGTGCGATGCAGCATACGATTCAGTTCAATTAACTGTTTGCGATGAGGAGGAACAAAAGAAACGGGCAACCAGATGAAGGTGTGTGCGATATACAGCATAAAGTTCACTAGGATGAACTTTGTGTGATTAGGCAACACAATGGAAACGGTTCAACTGAACAAGATGTGTGTGATACGCGGCAAACAGGTACGTGATCAAAAATGTGTGCAAAGACCAATAATAACACAGACGATTGCTGCAAATAAGCCATGTGATTTGGTCTGTCTACAGAAGAATAACATGTCTCTCTCTCTCTCTCTCTCTCTATATATATATATATATATGAAATAAACATCCAATTACATAAGTGACTATACACATCATTCGCACACACCTCAATAAACAATTGCATGCATTCTAAAGTAGGAGAAACGATCGTCTAGTCATTTACTTCTTGTGACGCTTCCGCCACTGCTCTATGGCTCGATCCCTTGGCTGGGGAAGGAAGAAGACATTTCCTCATGTCAGCGATCCGCCTGTACATCTCGTAGCTTGTGTATGCATCCTTGGCCGCGTACTTGACATGTTCTTCATCCAGTCTCTCATGCCACACACCGTGCCAGGCGTTCTTGTCCTTGTTGCTCTTATTCTTCATCTTCATGTAGTAGGGGTCGATGACGGCCGAGGCAAAGTCAACTAGGGAGTTCAGTTTGTTTTTGTCACTGCCCCAGACCTTGTAGTCGTGCTAGATGTTGACAGGATTCGGGCATTTCAAGCCTGAAACCTTGAGCGCTTTTAGATCGTTGGTGGTGTCCATCGTAGCGAAACTCGAGTCGGAGATGTTGATAAACCTGGAGAAATGCTCGCAAGGCCTTGTGGCCAGGTGGTAGTGGTAGATGAGGACGTCATGTCGCACGCACAATTGGGCGACGGCAACCTTCTGATCGTGCTCGGCACGACCGATGGTGTAGTCGAGGTCGAAGCCGACCACTTGGTACTTGTCCTCGACAAGGAACTGCTCCATAGTTTGGATGGAGCTCTACACTGAGACAGGATCAGTCATGTACAGCACCGAGAGGGCCTTCCCCCTCACTTGGGTGTCCACTACGTGATGTGTGGTGAGCTGCCTGCCGTTGTCGTCGTCGGCCACTGGGAGCGCCATTGGAGCCATGGGGATCGCCATTGGAACCGCTGGATGTCCTCTCTGTATGTGTCGTCATGGGTGTGCTTATTGTATCGTGTGACGCGAGATACGAAGGTAAAAGGCCGCATGAATAAATGGGGGCCGGGCGGCCTGGATTCTCGACGCGTCCGCATGGCAGTTTTTGCAGCGGGTAACTGCATTGTCGCACCGCGCCCGGCGTAACCGCATGCACACAAATGTGTGTGATCGTGCACCGGCCCCAAACACTGGCAGCGCGTGTGGAGGGACGAGGGCAGAGCACCCGGAGGGATGCGAGAGCAGAGCGCGCGCGGCGGGACGCGAGCAGAGCGCGCCGCGGCTGTCTCAACCACAAGCAACCACACACATAGAGCAGTTGAACACGCAGGAAATAGTCGCCTACAAGCCGTATATTTTGTGCCATACTTTGCCCTCAAATCTAACCAACAAAATGGTAATGCATGTTATAAAAATTATATAATTGGAAATTATGTTCAAATACGAATCCAACTATATAATCTTTGGCGACATGCATTCGTATTTTATTAGTTAAATCCTACTTATAAACCAGGATGGGGGTATATTAGGTAATTAAATCGCAAACGTTTTTTTATTGACCGTATGTGTACGTGGCCTTTCTTCCTCCTCTCGCACGTCTTGTCACCCCGCTGCCGCAGAGGGCTTACAACGCAGGCATGTGCAACGCGCGAGGGCGTTCTTTTGGCCAAATGGTGGCGCCAATGAATCGTCGGTGAGCCCATTCCCGCGCAACCTCGCAGGTTCCTACGCAAGCTTCCCGCCCGACTCAGTGAAATTCCGCAAAATCCAGATGCTTACCGGCCGCCTGCTATATAAACCCTCACAGTCGGCGAGTCCTGCGTCGCATTTTCCCCTCCCTCCCTGTAGCTTATCTCGTCTGCTTCTCCCACAATCGCCAATGGCACCGGTCCGTTGTCATCGCTCCGCCACTCCGCCGTCATCAAAGGACAACTCCAGCTGCGAGGCTACACCGTGGTAGTGCCGCAGTCCCCGGCATAGTGTAGTGCGTGTGGCGTCCTTGTTGGGTGTGCACGGAACACCGACCATACGCTCCGCCGCCGCTGCCCGTCGGCAGCTGTTGCCGGCCGCCGTTGCCGCCACACCACCGTCAAAAGCCAAGGCCATCGCCCGCTCCGCCGCCGCGGCCCGAAGGCGGGAGGTGGCCGTTGTGGCCGCCACCCCACTGCCAGCCATCGTGGGCATCACTCGCTCTGCCACGGTGGCCCGAAGGCGGGATGTGGTGGTCGTGGCCGCCACCGCATCGTCGGCCGCCGTGGCCGCCAGCCCACCGTCGATCATCGGGGCCATCATCTGCTCCGCCACCACCGCCCGAAGGCGGGAGGCAGAGGTGGATGCCCGCACGTGCGCAAGCGACCTTGTGCGCTACACCGAGTTCCTGCGGGAGGAGGAGGAGCGCCTCATCGAGCATGCAAAGAGCCTTACCGTCGCCGTCGTCACGGCACATGCCGCCTTAGAGGCAAGGAATAAGAAGATCTACGAGGAGAACCACCGCTTCAAGAGGGGTCATCTGGAGCGGCAGCGGGCGTTCGAGGTGAGCGTCGTTGAAGGTGCAGCAGCGGCAGGCACCATATTGCAGTTGTCTAGCTCATCGGTAGGCTCCTCCTCCTCTGACTCTTACTGAGCGCACTCGGCGGAGGAGAGGCTGCCGGAAGTAGTACAAAGCCCCTCTGTAGTAGTAGTATTTAGGGGCTATTTTGTTCATTTCATCTAACTATACATGTGGTGGAACTGTACAACATACTTAAAATTAAATAGTATGTAAATTAGAACTAGCTATTTCAGTACGTGGTTGGCAACAATTGGTGAAATTTTTGGTCGGTTCAGCTATCGAGTTGAACTATTTGTATAAAGAACGACTGCTTAATCTATGAATGAAATATATGCTTAATTATTGAATTTTAGTTGCAAAAATTAGATAGTGATTTTTAGCTTCATATTTTGACAAATAGCAGTGTTACGAGGTTGACAAATGGCAATGTTAGTAGATGAACAAATGTCAATCTTTCCAGTTTGACAAATGGCAACATACCCAATATGATAGATGCAAATCTTACCAAATTGTTTGGATCATCCCAAATAACCGTTTGCGTTCAAGAAATGCACAAATCCTGCTCTCACTTTGCATACGGGTGTTCAATCTTAAACGTTTGAGATCAAGAGCTGCACAAATCCTGCTCGGCACATTTTCCCTTTGCTTCCTGGGGAAGCTGGCGGTTTGCATATGGATGTTCTAACTAAAACATTTGCGATGAGTGTTTTATATTTAAAAACCATTGACGTTTTTTCAAAAGAAAATCACCAATGGCACCACGTCGTCTTGTCGTTGTCGTCCTATGGGATGCCGTTGTTGAAGTCTTCAATGCAGCACATAATGTTTCTCACTTGTAAATCAAACATCATGTCATCGCGCGATCGACGGGCGGGGCACGAGAGGACGGCAGCTGGCGGCGCTGAGAGGTAGCTGTCGACGGCGACGACCCATGCCGCGGAGGGGGGCGCACGGGCACGGGCACGGCGGGTGTAGCCAAACGCACGGGGACCGGCACCGCGGTGGGTGGAGGGGCGCGCACAAGCACGCTTCTCGGTGAGCCTGTGCGGCATACATCTCGCACGCTTCCTGGTAAGCCTGCACATTGAAGGACAGCTTGCACGCCTCTTTGTTAGCTTGTGCACCGCATTATGCTCGCACGCCTCCCATTCAGTCAAGCAGTTGTCCTTACGGCACCTCCTATAGCCATTAAAACGAAGACACGTGGTGTCACGTGAATGGTTAACATAACGGACATGACTTAATTATACAAACGTTTGCGATGTTACAGTGGCAGCTTTTTTTTCAAAATGCCTTTGTTGGCTGTTATTCAAATGCGCCTTCTCTCGGAATGGACATGAAAAATAACACAGCATGTCTGGTGCCATTCCATGATAGCATGCCAAGTTTCATGAATTCCAGATGAGTTTTCGATTTGCTATAATTTGAAAAGAAAGTATCTCAACGTTTTGCTGGCAATCAACGGTGCCCTATTGTTTGAAATTCATTCCCATTTCTTGCATGGGACCTAAGCATTCACCCAAGGACAAATATTTGATTTTTCAACCAATTTATATGCAATGGAGCATGTGCATGTAGTTCAAATTTGAATTATGCACATAAATGCATTGAAAACTCAATTAATGCATAAAGATGTCCAAACGAACCCCGAAAAATCCCAAAAATTGACACAACACTGATGTTGTTCTATGTTGACATGAGAATTTTTTTGAAAACAATAAGAGGCAATGGATATCGTTTCATCCCCAAAGGTGGAATGTTCCCTACCGAAACCATCATGCATGTTGTGAGAAGCTTTGGTTTTTGAGAAGCATATACCCAAACCTGCCCCAAATGGGACAAAAAAATTACCACGTCATTTTGATGCCGCTCCATGATAGCATGCCAAGTTTCATGAATTTCAGACGAGGTTTAGATTTACTAGAATTTAAAAACCGGGTATCTCAACGTTTGCGGACGAGTGACAGTGGCATGGTGTTTGACATTCATTCCCGTTTCTTGCATGGGACCTAAGCATGCAACCAAGGACACAGATTTGAATTTTCAACCAATTTATATGCATTAGAGCATGTGCGAGTAGTTCAAATTTCAATTCTGCACATAAATGCATTGAAAACTCAATTAATACATAAAAATGTCCAAACGAACCCCGAAAATTCCCAAAATTGACACAACACTCCTGTTATTCTATGTTGACACGAGAATTTTTTTTAAAGCAATAAGAGGCAATGGATATCTTTTCATCCCCCAAGGTGGGATGTTCCCTACCGAAACCATCATGCTTGTTGTGAGAAGCTCTGGTTCATGAGAAGCATATACCCAAACCTGCCCCAAATGGGACAAAAAAATTACCACGGCATTTTGATGCCGCTCCATGATAGCATGCCAAGTTTCATGAATTTCAGATGAGGTTTGGATTTACTAGAATTTAAAAACCAGTTATCTCAATGTTTGCGGACGAGTGACGGTGGCAGGGTGTTTGACATTCACTGTCATTTCTTGCATGGGACCTAAGCATGTAACCAAGGACACATATTTGAATTTTCAACCAATTTATATGCATTAGAGCATGTGCAAGTAGTTCAAATTTGAATTATGCACATAAATGCATTGAAAACTCAATTAATGCATACAAATGTCCAAACGAACCCCGAAAAATCCCAGAAATTGACACAACACTCATGTTGTTCTATGTTGACACTAGGAAAAAATTCAAATCGAGAAGAGGCAATGGATATCGTTTCGTCCAGAAAGGTGAAACGTTCCCTACCGAAACCATCGGGCTTGTTGTGACAACCTCTAGTTTGTGAGAAACATATCCTCAAACTTGCACCAAAAGGGACAAAAAATTTACCACGGCTTGTTGATGCCGCTCCATGATAGCATGCCAAGTTTCATGAATTTTAGACGAGCTTTGGATTTACTAGAATTTAAAAACCAGGTATCTCAATGTTTGCGGCCGAGTGACGGTGGAGGGTGTTTGACATTCATTCCCATTTCTTGCATGGGACCTAAGCATGCACCGATGGACACATATTTGATTTTTCAACCTGTTTATATTGTGACAGCCTTGATTTTGCCCTTTTCTTTTTCTTTAAATTTTCTTGGATTTCTTGATTCTATTTGCTTTTCAGTGGCTATGTGGTTTTGAAACTTGGGAAGATCATGTCTTCCTAGGTTTTATAGTGGCTTGCCATCCTCCTCCTCATCCCATGATCCTGTCATTTCCATCCTTGACCTAACCCAATATTCTTTTTCCAAGGAATATTCCTTTTCTATTGAAGGAATAATTATTTTGCCCTAGGTTGTGAAGCAACCTATATCTCTGTCATTCTGAAAATTCCCAAATAATTCTCATAAATTGTTTGGGTCATATATTGCTCAAATATGGCAAAACATTTCATTGCCATGTTCAAAAATAATCCTCCAATAATCATTATCCTATTCAGCCCTAAATGACACTTTGTAAAGCAAGTGCTATTTATATTTGCCCAATTGCCTCCAAACTTTTTGGACATCTTTTAGTGTCCATATCATTGCCTTGTACCAAATTTCAACTTCATTTGCCTAGTAATTAGTTTTCAGCAATTTTCCAAAGTTTCTGCCCATAAAGGAAGTTTGTGAAGGAAGTATATTCTAAGCATGTCCAAATGAGTTGAAACTTTGTCACATCCTTCAGTTGACAAAATCATGACTCTCTGCCAATTTTGAGCTTATGGAGATCATCTATGTGAGCTCAGCTCCAAATCTTGGTTTATGTCAGATTTTCACTTTGTGAAGCAACTATATTTTATATTGCTTCATTTGGGCTGAAAATTTACCAAGTTATTCTTACATCTATACCTACTCCCTCCACCAAGTTTTGGCTCAAACCACTTAGCCATTTACCCTCAGCAAATTTTCCTAGTTTCTGGTCAGAATGGAGCTTTGTGAAGCAAGTGCCTCTTTGGTAATTCCAAATGGCATGAATTATTTACAGAAGCTCCATATGGTCAGATAACCCCACTCCACAAAATTTAAGCTCATGAAGCTTAAGTATGTGAGTGAAACATCATAGTGCCCTAATCTGGCTAGTTTTGCACTTTCTACAGCAAGTATCTTCTAAACTCATCCTCTTAGTCTGATTTTTGGTGATCAACATAACCTTAGTGTGAGATCATCACCATACAAATTATTTACTGCATTACCAAGTTGGTGTCCCCACTGCACGGCACAAATACTTGGTTGTTGGTCTGTTTTGTGGTCAACTGCAAATCACTTCTTTGCCCCTGGACCAAATTATTTCTTCAGTTAGAAAAAGGGCACTAAGGACTATCTACTGGACATGGTTGGCCACGCCAAAGAGCGCCTCTCGCGCCAGTGACCGTGGTGATCACGCTTGCGTCATGCAGATTGCAAGCTCCGGTGCATTCTTGCCCCTGTTCTCGTCTCCTCCCTCGTCGTCTTGACCTCCATTCGTGTCCTGGAGCTTCCCCGTGATCGACTGCATCACCCTGTGCCCCTACTTTGTCTCCGTTTGCCATAATTGCGCCACTAGAATAGTGCTCGTGCCGCGTCCAGTCTCTGCCCGCCATTGTAGCTTGTCGTGAGCTCGCTCGTGAGCTCTAGGAGCCTCTCCCGCGGCTATATAAGGACCCCCGAGGTCCTCCGCTCCTCACCAACCCCTTCCCCGCATCTCCAGTCCCCCGGAGCACCTCTCCCTCGCCTCTGTCCATCGCCGTTCACCATTGCCGCCTCGGCCTCGGCTTGGTTCCGACCAAACCAAGCCTCCCTCGCCATTACGAGCTATCCAATGCACTCCCCACTCCTCTGCGGTTCGCCCCACCCCCTTGCCCCCTCGCCGGAGCCCGTGCTTCACCGAGTACCTCCACCGCCCGAGCTCTCTGTAGCCTCCCCGGTCGTCGCGCCTCACCGGCTCTCCATCACTCTCCGGCGCCTTCTTTGCCTTTGAATGGGTGCAGTGCTCCGCCCTGAAGCCGCCAATGCCCGCGCCTTGGCTTGAGGTGGCCGGAGCAGTCCGCTCCGTCGTCGGCGCCCGCCCTGTGTTCTTCTCTGTTGCCAACGACCGCCGCAGCCCCAAGCCTCCCCCGCGCCTCTTCTCTCTTGGAGTGGGTGTGGTGTGGCCCCGCGCACCCACCGGTGTGCTCGGCCGGGCCAGAGCTAGCCGGAGCCAGCCGGCCCCTTGGCCTCTTCCCTCCCCTGCCGCTGCTCTGCTTCACACGAGGCACAGAGGCGGGAGGAAGGGGACGTGCGCTCGTGCCCCCTCCCCCTGCGCCTGGGCCCGGCCAATCAGTGGCTCAGCCAGCTGGGCTGAGGTGGCAAGTGGACTCGTATTCTGGTGAGTGCGTGTTCAGTTCTTCGAAAGCGCATTCCTTTCCTGTGTTCTACCTAAAATATGTTTTCCCTTCTAGAAAGCATATTCCCTTCTAACTGCAGCTCAAAATACGTTTTTCTTTCCAGAAAACGTGTTTTGCCCGAGGGCGCTTTCTGTTTCAGCCGCCTGGGGCCCGTTGGTGATGAAAATATTCATAGATTGGTCCCTAGCCTTCTTCACTTCATATCTCTGCAACCGTAGCTCCGATTCAGGTGAAACCAGCGCTCACTTCTTCATCTTGTCGAGCTCTTTCTATTTGTGTCATTTTCACTAGGTGGTCTCACTGTAAAAATGACCTTTGTGCCATTTCCCTTATCTAGCCCCCATCGAAGGAGAACCGTTCTGGCAAATTGTTCTGCGGCTTCACTTCACTTCTTCCCAGAGTCTCCATCACCCCCAGGCAAGCCACAACAACCACTTGCATGATAGCCATGCAGTAGCCATGGTTTCTACTTGAATACTTAATAAAAGTTTGACCGTTATCTGTCTGCTTGTTTGCTACTATTATCGTTGTTTTGGTTGTGCTCGTGGTTTCATGCTCACTATCATGCTATGGTCTGATGCTTCTTGTTATCTTGTACTACTTGTTAGTATCATGTTTCCATGTTATGCTTGGTAGTAGAATTACATGTCGGTATTAGTGATGTTTATCCTGATGCATGCTTATTGTCTGTCATGTACCGTTGATATGCATGTTCCGTTGCAACTAGTTGGTTACATGCTTACTTGGTAGTGTTCTTGTTATGTTCTTGCATGTTATTTATTTATGATGCTAGTAGTCATGTATGCCATGAGTAGAGTTATACTTGGGATATTTATGCTAGTTTGTATGCCATGCTCATTTGGATATATGCTTCATTGTGGTTACGCTCGATGATTATGTTGCACCTCCATGCTTTTATTGATATTGTGTTCACGCATTGTAGTTGCATCATGTTCTTTTATTATGACTTAGCTTATTGCATACAAGTTTAACAGGATAATAATGAACTTGAACAACTGTTGGCTGATTCATGGTGCCACCAAATCGAGCTGACCAGTGCACCCACGCTTGCCTTTATGGGAAGGCCCTAACTGGGTCTATTGTCATGCCTCTCGCCGGTGCCTCCAACAAGGGAAGGTTATGGGAGCGCGCTACCCTGATCAGGTAGGCGGACATAATCCTTGTGTGCCCATTGTTGTTGTAAGGATCCTTGTCCCCGTTTGGGACCGTTTATGTTTTGCCACGACGGTGGCTGTTGGTGCCTTTGGTAGGCACGGGGCCACCCAGGACTTAGCCCAAAGGGGAGTTGGTCGGAGTGGCCGGGAGAGTGTCATGGCAGTAGATCGGATTTGTCGGAACGCCATTGGTCCACCCGAATGAGAGTATGAGGCCATGGGTTCCGTGGTGTGGGTACAGTGTGCTAACCTCTACAGAGTGTGTGTTTAATCTATCGAGAGCCATGCCCGCGGATAAGGGCCCAGTTAGTGTCGGTCACACTGTGAGTAGATATTCGTGATGTTGTGTGAGAATCATGGGTAAAGATCAAGCTTCTTGTGGTCATTTAATGATTACTACGGTATTGTTTATACCAAGCTTGATTTGATCCTGAGATGGTCGTGTGATGTTTGTGGTGGTAAGTTTGTGCATGTAAGGGTTACGAGGTAACCCGAGCGGAGTAAGTTGGTGCATGATAATGTCATAATGTTGCATGTTAGTATTATCATGTTTCTATGTTCATGCCATGCTCGTATTGTTCTAGCTGTACATGCCATGTTATCCTGATGATGTCGTGCTCGTGAATGATTTAACCTGATAATGCCATGATGTTGTTTGTCTTGACTGCTTTTGGTTTATTGTGAGCCTGCAAGTACATTCAATGTACTGACCTGGCGTGTCATGCCAGTTTGCAGGTTGTGCCTGGATTGCTTGCTTCTTTTGGTGCGTTCGTGAGCTAGGATAAACATTCCAGCCAGAGTCCCGGCGCAGTGGAGTCCATCATCATCGTTCGTTGTTCCGCTGCCAGTAGAGGTTCCGCTGCCTCGAGTTGTTATGCTGCTTGCATAGAGCAACTGTGGTTGGCGTAGCATCGTCGTGCCGGTGTTATTCATTGTAATATCGGAGACCTTGTATCCATATCTGCGTTGTAATAGAAATCTAGTTTGTTCTATGCTAAGCAGTTCTGTATTCCAGAAGACTTCACCTCGATCTCTGGGCTGGAATACGGGCGTTCCGGTTTCTCTGAGCCGGGGTGCCACAGCGCTTGGTATCAGAGCAGGTCTGGCTGTAGAGCGTCCTAGTCTGCTGGAACGTTAGAAAATGGTAGTATAGGGTCTGGTTGTTGCCCTTGCTTGCTGCATTTCGTTGTTGCATTAGTTTGCTGCATATAATCTTATTCGGTTACCCCTAACCCCTGTTTCGTGCGTAGATGGGGGTCAACTTCCATGAGTTCAGTATCATCCCTAGAGATCCCGATGCTATTCTTATTACATTCAGTACCACTCCTGCACCTCTCAGCTTTGCCACCCTCCTTGGAGATATGTGGCGTAGAATTTATTCCCTCGGAGATCCACCCCAGCACCAAGTATTCCAGTTTTCTACCGGAGGAAGAATCCTGGAGTATGTTGCTCATGTTCATCTATCAGTCCCGATTCCTATCGGTGAGCGCATCTACAGTTTCCACTATGGTTACGGCGCTACTCCCGAGCGTGCCGTTCAGCTTGCCGCAATGGCAGGAATCACCGGTCTTCGTCATCAAGAGAGCATGGTGCATGAAAACCGTGCTTATCAGTATTACCCCACCATTGTCGAGAATCCTAGGCGAATCCAGTTTCCCTCCGTCAACCCTCAAGATGACCCGGCTATCCTCGCCATGTCTTCTTACATGACGGCCGAGTGTCTTCATATTTCCGAGTTACTCTGAGACACCATTCGAGCCAGGAGATTGCTTGGTGCTGCGTTACCTCAGTCTCCACCAGCTTCTCCAACCCCTCCGCCTCGTCCATCCGGAGTTTTGGAGTCAGCCGTCCCGCTTGCTACTTCATCAATTCCCGAGCGTTTTCTCAAGCGTAGGGTGTAGTCCCGCTTGTAGTGCATGTGCATTTGTTGTAGTATTATGCTTGTGTGTGCTTGTATGTGCATGTGTGAAATAGTTTTGTAGCTTGTTTGTTGTGTGCTTTATTTAGCTTGTTTGCTGTGTGGTTTGTGCCATCGCTCATTTTCTCGTGCTTATTTGTTTTGAATCTTTGTTGTTACCCCCTTATGGAAATTGCTCATCAACACACCAGATCAGAAGAAGCAGTGAGAAGTAAAAATATACACCAAGGCACTCAGCTAAAAGCAATGAGATTCTCAGCCGACGGCATTGTCTTGCAGACATCCGGTCTCGATACAGATTATATTCTGCTCAGACTTTCAGTAACAAGTACCTATCAGAGATCCATATTTATTGAAGCAATAATTAAACCAGCATGAGAACAAAATTGGATCTAAGTCCAACATGCATTTTAATTAAAGGTATGGTCCGTACACACATAATAATTCTGCCATGAGTCAGATTTAATACGCGCGACACCCAGAAGTCAGTCCAAATATGCAATGAATTCCGCAAGGATAGTCAGACAATTCTTGTCATACAAATAATCAGCAGTCGGAAAGGCAAGAATATATATATGTTATTTGGTTCCCAAAGAAAATTAGTCCAGTCCGTCTTCACAATTTATCAGCGAAGCGTACAAGGCAAGATTCCCCAGTCTGCATCAGTAAGGTATGAATAATTTTCCCATGCAAGACATTCAGTACTCTTCAATAAGATATTGCACAAGCTTCTGGCGTAAGATACGAAATCTTCCCTAGTAAGTCTTTAAGGGGGAAGCTTTCTGAGGTACGGTACCAAGTCTTCCTTAGCAAGCTATCCGCTGAAAGCTTTGAGAACAAGCCATCCAGTATTCCTCAGCAAGATATCCCAGAGGTTTCTAGTGGAAGCTGCCTAGTCTTCTTCAGTACGACACTCGTACAAGAGATTAAACAATAAATTGTCAGCATACGGCAGTTTATTTCAAGTGTCAGATCTGCAACGGTTAAGTCAGAAATGAGAATCAGTCGGAACAAAGGTATGATGACAGAATATTGCATATGACAACACTAAGGGTCGCGAAAATAATCAAGGATATATAATGCCCAGTCTTTCAGTTAAAAATCTAGACATAGAAAATAATAATGAAGGATCAAGACCAACAATACAGTAAGGATCTCGCATCAGGACAACTTGCTCAGTCCATAGTATGCTCAGAACTGACAAACATTGAATACCCGAGTCTATCACGTCCGACCTCAGGATAGCTCAATATATTGACCTCAGTGAAGCATCGCACGGACAGTCATCCCCATGGATATACCAACAAAATAAAGAATCAGTAAGCTGGTGCATTTTTCTATTCAGACACATCAAGCAACAATCAAACCTCTGGATACTTGAGACTGTGAAGCCAGTCAATATAAGTCAGAAACTCCTACAAGACGTCAGAATCCATCAAAAGAACAGGTATGGTTCACATCACAGTTTTGAAACATATATATTCGAGCGACACGATGCCTAGATAAAAGAGAATTATTTATTCCACAGGAAGGTATTCCCAACTCCGTGGAATATTCTCGATACTCGATACAGACTAATATCTATCTCAAGGATCAATATCGAGAAGGACACATATGTCAGAATGATAATCTTTCGGACCTCGGCTAAGTCAGCAGTATGAAATGAAAATTTGAGACAGTATGAACAGGAGCATATCAGGCAAGCCCGGTCAAAATTTCAGGTACGGTAAAGCAAACCACCTCAGATCAAGGCAGTCAGTCAGATCAAATTTAGTGGAAATATTATATGGGAACATAATGTGAGAGTGAATAAAAGAAACCCGAGTTGGAAACGGTTTCTTCAAGTCAGAATATTTAGTTTTTCCCTAAGCACACAAATCTCAAGGACGAGATTTCTTTAAGGGGGGAGGTTTGTGATAGCTTGGATTTTTCCCTTTTCTTTTTCTTTTAATTTTCTTGGATTTCTTGATTTTATTTGCTTTTCAGTGGCTATGTGGTTCTGAAACTTGGGAAGATCATGTCTCCCTAGGTTGAAGCAACCTATATCTCTGTCATTCTAAAAATTCCCAAATAATTCTCATAAATTGTTTGGGTCATATCTTGCTCAAATATGGCAAAGCATTTCATTGCCATGTTCAAAAATAATCCTGCAACAATAATTTTTCTATTCAGCCCTAAATGATACTTTGTGAAGCAAGTGCTATTTATATTTGCCCAATTACCTCCAAACTTTTTGGACATCTTTTCATGTCCATATCATTGCCTTGTGCCAAATTTCAACTTCATTTGCCTAGTAATTATTTTTCATCAATTTTCCAAAGTTTTTGCCCATAAAGGAACTTTGTGAAGGAAGTATATTCTAGGCATGTCCAAATGAGTTGAAACTTTGTCACATCCTTCAGTTGACAAAATCATGACTCCCTGCCAAGATTGAGCTTATGGAGATCATCTATGTGAGCTGAGCTCCAAATCTTGGTTTATCGTCAGATTTTCACTTTGTGAAGCAACTATATTTTATATTGCTTCATTTGGGCTGAAAATTTACCAGGTTATTCTTACATCTATACCTACTCCCTCCACCAAGTTTTGGCTCAAACCACTTAGCCATTTACCCTCAGCAAATTTTCCTAGTTTCTGGTCAGAATGGAGCTTTGTGAAGCAAGTGCCACTTTGGTAATTCCAAATGGCATGAATTATTTACAGAAGCTCCATATGGTCAAATAACCACACTCCACCAAATTTAAGCTCATGAAGCTTAAGTATGTGAGTGAAACATCATAGTGCCCTAATTTGGCCAGTTTTGCACTTTCTACAGCAAGTATCTTCTAAACTCATCCTCTTAGTCTGATTTTTGGTGATCAACATAACCTTAGTGTGAGATCACCACCATACAAATTATTTACTGCGTTACCAAGCTGGTGTCCCCACTGCATAGCACAAACACTTGGTTGTTGGTCTTTTTGTGGCCATCTGCAAATCACTTCTTTGCCCCTGGACCAAATTATTTCTTCAGTTAGAAAAAGAGCACTAAGGACTATCTACTTGACATGGTTGGCCACGCCAAAGAGCGCCGCTCGCGCCAGTGATCGTGGTGATCATGCTTGCGTCATGCAGGTTGCAAGCTCTGGCGCGTTCTTGCCCCTATTCTCATCTCCTCCCTCGTCGTCTTGACCTCCATTCGTGTCCTGGAGCTTCCCCGTGATCGACTGCATCACCCTATGCCCCTGCTTCGTCTCCGTCCACCATAATTGCGCCGCTAGAACAGTGCCCGTGCCGCATCCAGCCTCTTGCCGCCATTGTAGCTTGTCATGAGCTCGCTCGTGAGCTCTAGGAGCCTCTCCCGCGGCTATACAAGGAACCCCGAGGTCCTCCGCTCCTCACCAACCCCTTCCCCGCCTCTCCAGTCCCCCGGAGCACCTCCCCCTCGCCTCTGTCCGTCGTCGTTCACCATTGCCGCCTCGGCCTCGGCTTGGTTCTGACCAAACCAAGCCTCGCCTCGTCGTTACGAGCTATCCAATGCACTCCCCACTCCTCCGCGGTTCACCCACCCACTTGCCCCCTTGCCGGAGCCCCTGCTTCACCGAGTACCTCCACTGCCCGAGCTCTCTGTAGCCTCCCCGGTCGCCGCGCCTCACCGCATCTCCACCTCTCTGCGCCTCCTTTGCCTCTGAATGGGTGCAGTGCTCCGCCCTGAAGCCGTCGGTGCCCGCGCCTTGGCTTGAGGTGGCCGGAGCAGTCCGCTCCATCGTCGGCGCTCGCCCTGTGTTCTTCTTTGTTGCCAACCACCACCGCAGCCCCAGGCCTCCCCCGCACCTCTTCTCTCTTGGAGCGGGTGCGGTGTGGCCCCGCGCACCCACCGGTCTGCTTGGCCAGGCGAGAGCTGGCCGGAGCCGGCCGGCCCCTTTGCCTCTTCCCTCCCCTGCCACTGCTCTGCTTCACACAAGGCACAGAGGCGGCAGGAAGGGGACGAGCGCCCGTGCCCCCTCCCCCTGCGCCTGGGCCCGGCCCGTCAGTGGCTCAGCCACCTGTGCTGAGGTGGCAAGTGGACACGTATTCTAGTGAGACCGTGTTCAGTTCTTCGAAAGCGCATTCCTTTCCTCTCTTCTACCTAAATGTGTTTTCCCTTCTGGAAAGCATATTCCCTTCTAAATGCAGCTCAAAATACGTTTTTCTTTCCAGAAAACGTGTTCTACCCGAGGGCGCTTTCTATTTCAGCCGCCAAGGACCCGTTGGTGATGAAAATATTCACAGATTGGTCCCTAGCCTTCTTCACTTCATATCTCCGCAACCGTAGCTCCAATTGAGGTGAAACCAGAGATCACTTCTTCGTCCTATCGAGCTCTTTCTGTTTGTGACATTTTCACTAGGTGGTCTCACTGTAAAAATGACCTTTGTGCCCTTGCCTTTATCTAGCCCCCATCGAAGGAGAAGCGTTCTGGCGAATCGTTCCGCGGCTTCACTTCACTTCTTCCCGGAGTCTCCGTCACCCCCAGGCAAGCCACAACAACCACTTGCATGATAGCCGTGCAGTAGCCATGGTTTCTACTAGAATACTTAATAAAAGTTTGACTGTTATATGTCTGCTTGTTTGCTACTATTGTCGTTGTTTCAGTTATTGTAACATCCCAAATTTTCAATTTGGAATGTTATACATAGATCATTGCATTGCATATTTTATTGCATTTTTTGCGTGGCGGTCCTCGAAAATTCTAAGAAACTCAAGGACCTACGGAGAGAGTTGGGAATTATACCGTTTTCGTATTTGAGTTTTCTCGAATACAGGTACGGGGATCACGTTGGTTTTCATTATTTTTTGTCCCTAAAAATATTTCTTAATAAAATATATGAGCGGAGATAATATGACTTCTCCAAAATAAAAGAAATATTGGAGGAAAAATATTAAAATCACTTTTGGAATTTTATTCGGATTTATTTGCGATTTTATTTGCATAGGAAAAATGCGTGTTTTTCAAAATTGCATTTAGGTCCGCGAAAAATGTTCACTTTGTCATAAATATTATTAGAGGACGGTGAAATTTTATTTTGGAATTTTTGGAGTCCATTTAGTATTGTTTTTCGTCTGTTTTAGTGCGTTAGGACTCTTTTAAAAAAAAGGGAACCGACTTCTGGCCGTGTCCGGCTAGGACTTCTCCTAGCCCGGGGCCTTTAAAGCCCGAGGCCGCCGCCGCCCCGCAGCTCACCCGTGCCCCCCCCCCCCCAAAACCCTAGCTGCGCCAGCCGCCGCCGCCCGCCGAGGTAGTCACCGTCGTCGTCGGTTTTTTTAAACCGATGTGTTTTATTTTCGAAACCCTAGATCTGTTTTTTTAGATTGGTTCGGTTTTCTTTCGGTTTAGTTAGTTTGTGGACGTTCGTCCGTACGTTTGTTTTAACGAACGCGGTTCGCCCGTTAGCCACAGATAGCGAACGTTCGTCCGTTAGCCTGTTCGTCAGTTTTCTATTTCCGGGCTTTTTCCGCGGTTATTTTCGATCGCGATTTCTGCCCTGATCTTGTTTTTAGTTTTTTTTTTCGCTCGAGAGTCGGAATCAGGCGATTCAAAAGCCCAGATCTTCGTCTCGAAGCCCTCTTTCCGTTTAACCAACTTGAACAAGGTTTTGCTACTGTAAAATTTGACTTTAGATCAATCTAGTAAACGGATTTTGTTTCTTTCGTAGTTTGAGTTTCGTTGCTCCGTTAGATTTGATTCTTTTTGCAAACCGGAGTTCTTAAGTTGAACTTTCCGGTTAGATCTTCTTATTTGTAGTTATGTTTGTGCATCTTTGCTTGACTGCTTATGTATGCTATTGTTTGCTTGTGATAGAATACCCAGAGTGTGAAGCGTGCCACTACGAGTCTCTAGGTTTTGCGAACCATCAGCAAGGCAAGTAACACTTTGATCATACCCCTTTATTACCCAGTTTTTATGCATTAGATCAAACCCTCACACATTGCATGAGTAGGATCTCTTAACTTGTGGGTCTGGGAAGTAGATTGAGGTAGAACCTATTACCTGCATTATTTTCAAACCATTGGGAGTTACTTCTACGTTGTGCTTAGGTTGCCATGCTATGCTCATAGACGTCGTTTGGGTTTGAGTGAAATCCATGACATTTGTGAGTCGTTAATTAATGGTTCAACTTAAGGTGGCTACTTGAATACACATCTGGGTGGATTGGTTGCAGGGCACCTGGAGAATACCGTATTGTCCTAGGAAATCTCGGAGGAACCGTGTGATTATCCTATGGCATGCCACCCAGGCTCAAAGGGATCATAAAACTATTCATGCTAGAAACTTCCGTGTGCAGCCACAATGCCATTATGGGCTCTGGCATAGTATGAGTAAGTTGGGTGAGCTCTTTCAGTGGTGGACTAGCAGATATAGGGGAAAGTAGGTGTACCGGTCCACCCGGGGTAAAGAGTAAATGCTTCTGAAAGACTGTGTCTCAGTCATCTGTTTCTCAAACACCATGCAGTGCGTGAAATTTAACGGAGGAGATCCAGTCTTGTGGGGAAAAGTGCACAAACCTCTGCAGAGTGTACAAACTGATCATGATTAGCCTTGTCCCCAGTTATGGACAATCTTGAGTATCTGGTACTTGAATTATTGGTTGATCTCATCACTCTAAAATTAATTTGTTGGGTTAATGATGACTACTTTAATTGGGATTGAGTTGGAGGTACCTTCTCAATGATGTTTTAACTACCATGATAGTTAAAATAAAATATATTACTTTGTTGTAGGGAAAAATTGGTTTATGCAAAAACTTTAACCTTAGAGCCTCCACCAGCCAAATATGCATATAGTGTTAGCCTTTGTTTCTGTTACTTGCTCTACTGTGTTATCTTGCCAGCATATTCCATGTGCTGACCCGTTTCGGGATGCAACATGTTACGTTGTAGACTTTTCAGGCGAGGAGTAAGACATGCTAGGTCGTGTGTCATGCACTCAGCTATGCCATTGGAGTTGATGGATTCACTTATCTTCCCAGCCTTCCGCTGTTATTTTGTTAGATGGCCTTATGCCATAGACTTTTGTAATAAGTTCTCTTTTGAGACATTCGTTGTAATAAGTGTGTGATTGCCACTCTGTTATAAATCCTTCAAGTACTGTGTGTGTCAGCATTACCGATCCAGGGATGACACAGAGCACAGAGACTTCGGTCCATTTGGATCGTGGTCGCTACAAGATGGTATCAGAGCCCACGCTGACTGTATGACACGACCACTAAGATAAACCCGAGGTCACTCTTCTCTACTCATTTCTGACTCCTCTCCATTTTCTACTCTTTTAGGATGGTGGACCCAAGGAACAAGTTCACTCAACCAGATGAAGACACGCCTTTTGGACGACACTTGAAAGAAGTCACTAGGTACCTGAACATAGGAATACCAAGATTTACCGGGACCTACACCGCCACTTTACCTGAAGAGGAGCGATGGAGTATTCAAGTTCAAATTCCAGGGAGAACCTTCGCACCAGCCACTGAGCCAATAGAGTTTTCTTTTGATGCACCAACCTGGAGCCTAGGCAAGAGTATGGCAGCCCACATTACTATGGGATGGATTGGAGAAGTCTACAAGCAGGAGCTGAAGGACACTATCTACCAGATTTGTGGACGCCGAGATGAGTAATGGGACATGATAAGTACCCGGAAGGATAGGTCCACTGCAGCGTTCATCCAGGAGTTAAACCAGCACATTCGTCGACAGGAGCACCAGATGTGCGCAGGGATGATAGAATTGAAGAAGGCGCTAACCAGGAACTTGGAGCTAGAAGAGGAACTCAAGTCTACATGTGACGGATACGAGGAAGAGATGATGATACTCGTGGAGAAGAATGATGACTTGACGAGGAAGCTAGGAGTATTCATGGGAGATCCAGCACCAGGAGGAGAAGAGGAAGAAGAAGAACCCAAGGAGATTCGTTCTGAAGACTACATCATCATCGACAACATGGACTCAGAACCCGATGATAGTGACGAAGACTACGAAGTTGAAGCTGGAGCAGATATCATGGAATCTTCCGCCGATCAAAATTTCTAGATGACCACCCTATGACTAGTAGTTTTCCCCCATAGAGTACAATTTAGAGAACTTTTGTAATGTTAGTTAGATCTTTGTAAGTCCTTGTTTGAAAATTGATTGGTGTGATATGATTGTGTTTGTCTCATGTGCATATGGGTAGTGAATTTCCCTTAGACCTCATTTCTATTCTAATCTCTTCCCGCTATACCCGTCAAATGCCTCCGAGACGTGAGCCCGGATTTCAGTTTCCCCCTGAGCTCACTCAGTTGATCCAGCAGCAGAACACTTTGATGCAACTTCTTGTCCAGAACAATCAGAACAACCACACCAACCCTCCACCACCACCACTCGTGGACAACCTGACACGGTTCTTAAGGTTGCAACCACCGGTGTTCTCTAGCAGCATTGAACCAATAGTTGTTGATGACTGGCTGCGCAAGATTGGAAGGGATTTGACCATAGCCAATTGCACGGATGCTGAGAAGGTGCGATTTGTCGCACATCAGTTGGCTGGACCAGCAGCAGCATGCTGGGAGAATTACACAGCCACATTCCCTGTAGCCAATGTCACTTGGGATCAGTTTTAGCAAGCTTTTCGCACTGCCCATGTCTCAACTGGAGCTATGAGCACGAAGAAGCAAGAGTTTCACAACTTGCGTCAAGGAAATCGTATTGTGGCTCAGTACGTAGATGAGTTTAGTACCCTATCTCGTTATGCCCCAGATGATGTGGCCACAGATGCCGCAAAGCAGGAGAGGTTTAAGGAAGGGCTGAATGATGAGATGAGCGTACAGTTGATGGTGGCAACCTTCAACAACTACCAGGAGTTGGTAGATAAGGCTCTTATGATTGAAGGGAAGCAGCAGCAGATTGAGAGCCGCAAGAGGAAGTATGGACAAGGAAGCAATAATTCTGGAGCCCAGCAGAAGCCTCGATTCATCCTGAATTCGGGAGGATACACCCATAACCATGGAAGCCACACCCATAATGGAGGGAGTTCGCACAACCACAATGGCTCCAAGAATGGGGATGGGAATGGAGAAAATAATAGTCAGACCCGCTCTACTCCATCCACACCCGCCAAGAGGGATTTGAGCCACGTTACCTGTTTCAAGTGCGGGAAGAATGGACACTATGCCACGGAGTGCCCTGAAGCTAAGAATGGGAACGGCAATGGAAGCGCCGGAAAGAAGCCCAACCTGTTCAACAAAGGACAAGTGAACCACGTGACTGTGGAAGAGGTTGAAGAGCAACAGATGCAGTTATCGGTAAGTTTTTGGTTATCTCATTTACTGCAGTAGTTATTTTTCATACTGGTGCATCGCATTCATACATTTCAAGGGGATTCGTAAATAGACATAAGTTGGCCACCCAAGTCCTTAAGACCCCCATGTTAGTAAGTTCCTCGGGAGCAGAGTGTATGGCACATCAAGGATGTTTTCAGACGCCATTGGTCATTGGACGTCATGTTTTCCCCTCAGACCTGCTAGTTTTGGAGTCACAAGGATTGGATGTGATATTAGGTATGGATTGGCTATCGAGGCCAGTAAGTCTATTTTGCTTACCACCCCGGAGGGAAAAAGGATCAAGTATGTATCTACGCATTCGCCCAGAAGGACACAAGTACATTCTCTCACGGGAGTTGTTCAGGAGGAAGTGCCCGTAGTAAGGGATTATCCGGATGTGTTTCTAGAGGAGCTACCAGGCATGCCACCGGATAGGGATATTGAGTTTTTGATTGAGTTATTGCCTGGCACCGGACCAATATCAAAGAGACCGTATCGGATGCTAGCAAATGATCTGGAGGAGATCAAGAAGCAGATTAAGGAGTTATTGGAGAAACGATTTATTCGCCGGAGTTCATCACCTTGGGGAGCCCCAGTGCTTTTGGTCAAAAAGAAGGATGGATCTTTAAGAATGGTCGTTGATTATCGGGCACTGAATGAAGTGACGATTAAGAATAAGTACCCGTTACCGATGATCAATGATTTATTCGACCAACTTCAAGGAGCGAAAGTATTCTCCAAGATCGATCTACGATCAGGATACCACCAGTTGAAGATCCGAGAGAAGGATATACCTAAGACAGCCTTCACCACAAGGTATGGGCTATACGAGTATACGGTTATGTCATTTGGATTGACTAACGCCCCTGCCTATTTCATGAGTATGATGAATAAGGTGTTCATGGAGTTCTTGGATAAGTTCGTCGTGGTATTCATTGATGATATTTTGGTGTACTAAAAGAACGAAGAGGAACACGCGGAGCATTTGCGTTATGTTTTGGAGAAGCTCAGAGAACATCAGTTGTACGCCAAGTTTAGCAAATGCGAGTTATGGTTGAAGGAAGTTGGATTCTTAGGGAATGTTATATCAGGAGAAGGTATAGCAGTGGACCCCGTCAAAGTGCAAGCAGTCACTGAGTGGTTGGCACCCACTTCAGTTGGAGAGATTCGTAGTTTTCTTGGACTCGCGGGATATTACCGGAGATTCATAGACAGTTTCTCCAAGATTGCAAAGCCCATGACGACATTGTTGAAGAAGGACACAAAGTTTCATTGGACTGAAGAGTGCGAAGAAAGTTTCCAGGAGTTGAAGAAGCGGTTGACGACAGCCCCAGTGCTGATCTTGCCGGATATACGCAAGGATTTCCAAGTGTATTGCGACGCTTCACGCTTAGGACTTGGAGGAGTACTCATGCAGGATGGAAGAGTTGTTTCTTATGCATCTCGTCAACTTCGACCGCACGAGTTGAATTATGCGACACATGATTTGGAGCTAGCAGCAGTTGTGCATGCGCACAAAACTTGGAGACATTTCCTTATTGGAAATCGTTATGATGTGTACACGGATCACAAGAGTTTGAACTACATTTTCACTCAGAAGGTGCTGAACCTCAGACAGAGGAGATGGTTGGAGCTTATAAAATATTATGATATGAAGCTGTACTATCACCCCAGAAAGGCCAATGTCATTGCAGACGCTTTGAGCCGGAAGAGTTATGCAAATACCCTGGTGAAGGGAGGATTGCCAAAGGAGTTAGCAGAAGATATCAGGGAGCTTCGTTTGGAGATAGTTCCTAGAGGTTTTGTTGCAATGTTAGAGGTTCAGTCAACATTGTTGGGAAAGATATGAGAAGCCCAGAAGGATGACAAAGTGATTGCCGAGATAAAGGAGAAGATGAGTGAAGGAAAAGCCAAGGGATTTCGTGAGGATGAACACGACACCTTGTGGTTTGAGGACCGAATGTATGTGCCCAACAACCCCGAAATTAGGAAGTTGATATTGCAGGAAGCACATGATTCGCCATACTCGATACACCCCGGAAACACTAAGATTTATTTGGATTTGAAAGAACATTTCTGGTGGATGGGAATGAAGAAGGATATTGCCGAGTATGTAGCAGTTTGTGATGTATGCCAGAGAGTAAAGGCGGAACATCAGAAGCCAGCAGGATTACTATAGCCTATGCCGATACCCGAATGGAAGTGGGACAAACTTGGCATGGACTTTATCACCGGATTGCCCAGGACCAAATCAGGATATGACTCAATCTGGGTAGTAGTGGATCACTTGACCAAAGTAGTCCACTTTATCCCCGTGAAAACCACGTATACCAGTGCGAAGTTGGCTAAGATATACATGACCAGGATCATATGTCTGCACGGAGTTCCAAGGACCATTGTATCAGATAGAGGAACACAGTTCACCTCAAAGTTTTGGCATCAGTTACACCAAACTTTGGGAACGAGGCTGGAATTGAGTATAGCTTTCCACCCGCAGACAGATGGACAGACCGAGAGAGTCAATCAGATTCTGGAAGACATGTTGAGAGCTTGCGCGTTAGATTATCGATCTAGTTGGGATGACAATTTGCCCTACGCGGAGTTCTTGTACAACAACAGTTACCAGGACAGTTTGAAGATGGCACCGTTCGAAGCATTGTACGGGAGGATATGCCGAACGCCGTTGATGTGGGATGAAGTCGGAGACCGTCAGTTATTTGGACCAAATCTGATCAAAGAGTCAGAAGAAAAGGTTAAGCTGATTCGAGATAGACTGAAGGTAGCTCAGTCCAGGCAAAATAGCTACGCAAACTCGAAGCATAAGGAAGTAGCTTATGAAATCGGAGACAAAGCGTACCCGAGAGTGTCACCTCTGCGAGGAGTTAAACGTTTCGGAGTCAAAGGAAAGTTAGCCCCGAGATTTGTGGGACCATACCGTGTTTGGAACGCATGGGAGAGGTTGCCTACAAGTTGGAGTTACCCAAAGGATTGTCAGGAGTGCACGATGTGTTCCACGTTTCTCAGCTTAAGAAGTGTCATGCAGAGATAGTCGATATTCCTTTAAGAGACACAGTACCCCTGGAAGAAATTCAGTTGGATAGTGATCTGACCTACGAGGAGAAACCCGTCAATATTCTAGAGTTTTTAAGCAGAGTCACTCGCAGTAAGGTTATCAAGTTTTGCAAAGTTCAGTGGAGTCACCACATCGAGGAAGAAGCCACCTGGGAACGAGAGGATGATCTACGCAAGGACCACCCACACATTTCTCTAGCCAAGCCGAATCTTGAGGGCAAGATTCATTCTAAGGGGGGTAGGTTTGTAACATCCCAAATTTTCAATTTGGAATGTTATACATAGATCATATTGCATTGCATATTTTATTGCATTTTGTGCGTGGCGGTCCTCGAAAATTCTAAGCAACTCAAGGACCTACGGAGAGAGTTGGGAATTATACCTTTTTCGTATTTGAGTTTTCTCGAATACAGGTACGGGGATAACGTTGGTTTTAATTATTTTCTCTCCCTAAAAATATTTCTTAATAAAATATATGAGCGGAGATAATATGACTTCTCCAAAATAAAAGAAATATTGGAGGAAAAATATTAAAATCACTTTTGGAATTTTATTCGGATTTATTTGCGATTTTATTTGCATAGGAAAATGCGTGTTTTTCAAAATTGAATTTAGGTCCGAAAAAATGTTCACTTTGTCCTAAATATTATTAGAGGACAGTGACAATTTATTTCGGAAATTTTGGAGTCCGTTTAGTATTTATTTTTTCGTCTGTTTTAGTGCGTCAGGACTCTTTAAAAAAAGGGAACCAACTTCGGGCCGTGTCCGGCTAGGACTTCTCCTAGCCCAGGGCCTTTAAAGCCCGAGGCCGCCGCCGCCCCGCAGCCCACCCCCCTCCCCACCCCCCCCCCAAACCGTAGCCACGCCAGCCGCCAGCCGTCGGAGCCGCCGCCGCCGGACCTGCCCGCCGAGGTAGTCGCCGCCGCCGTTCTCGTCGCCCTCGCCATCGGTTTCTTTTTAAACCGATCGGTTTTCTTTTCGAAACCCTAGATCGGTTGGGTTTTTTTTCGGTTTAGTTAGTTTGTGGACGTTCGTCCATACGTTCGTTTTAACGAACGCGGTTCGCCCGTTAGCCACAGACAGCGAACGTTCGTTCGTAAGCCTGTTCGTCAGTTTTCTTTTTCGAGGCTTTTTCCGCGGTTATTTTCGATCATAGTTTCTGCCCAGATCTTGTTTTTAGTTTTTCTCTTCGCTCGAGAGTCGGAATCAGGCGATTCAAAAGCCCAGATCTTCATCTCGAAGCCCTCTTTCCGTTTAACCAACTTGAACAAGGTTTTGCTACTTTAAAATTTGACTTTAGATCAATCTAGTAAACGGATCTTGTTTCTTTCGCAGTTTGAGTTTCGTTGCTCCGTTAGATTTGATTCTTTTTGCAAACCGGAGTTCTTAAGTTGAACTTTCCGATTAGATCTTCTTATTTGGAGTTATGTTTTTGCATCTTTGCTTGATTGCTTATGTATGCTATTGTTTGCTTGTGATAGAATACCCGAAGTGCGAAGCGTGCTACTACGAGTCTCTAGGTTTTGCGAATCATCAGCAAGGCAAGTAACACTTTGATCATACCCCTTTATTAACCAATTTTTATGCATTAGATCAAACCCTCACACATTGCGTGAGTAGGATCTCTTAACTTGTGGGTCTGGGAAGTAGATTGAGGTAGAACCTATTACCTGCATTATTTTCAAACCCTTGGGAGTTACTTCTACGTTGTGCTTAGGTTGCCATGCTATGCTCGTAGACATGGTTTCGATTTGAGTGAAATCCATGACAGATGTGAGTTGTTAATTAATGTTTCAACTTAAGGTGGTGATGGCTTCTCGCCCCTCGTTGGTTACCCCAAGTGGAAGGATTGAGATGCAGTGTAGCGGAAGTTTTCCCTTGGCAATACCAAGGATCGATTTCCCTGAGACTCCCAGTTTCAACAAGAAGGTGTCAACTGCTAACGGCGCCAGATATTAGCAATCAACGTGGACCTGCACACAGATACAAATAACTTTGCTCCCAACGAGTACAGAGAGGTTGTCAATCCCTCCGGCCTTGTAGTTTACAAAGGATCAAACACAAGTGATAGTAGTGATAGATATAATTGCAATAGTAAGTAAAAACGGAAAGTAAATAGCGGATGTGATCAATGATGGTAATATGGACCGGAGTCTCATGATGTTCACTAGTGATGTCTCTCTCCCAAAAGACGATAAAACAGCTATGTGAGGTAAACGAATTACAGCTGGGCAATTGACAGGACCATGTGCGCAAACCAATGCTGACTAAGTTGCAAGAAAGGTAGAGGTTCAAAGCATGGGCGGTACGCCAAAGCAAGTAGACCGAAATCCATCTGCATCTACTACTAATCATCCACCTTGAGATATCTATCCTGAACATCTCGCTGGTATTAAGTTGCGAGTCCCACCCATAGTGTAAACTCAAAGCAACAGACAACTGCATTAAAAGAACTTTGCGTAAAGTAAACAATCCTTGCACCCGCGGGCACAAGCACCGTTGTTTTCCCCCTTGTGGCAACAGCACATCCCCTAGACTCATGTTTCTGTCACTCAAGCTAGTCATCGAGGGGCATGAACCCACAATCAAGCATAGCGTTCCCTCTTGGAGTCACTACCTACTACTTGGCCAAAGCAATAAATAACAACAGAGAACATGCAAGAATTACTTACGAACATAAATATAAAAGAGGTGAATCAAATATATTACTCAAACACAATCTGAACATAATCTCATAATCCATCGGATCCCAGCAAACTCATCATAGCAACAGCATAAGGATTACATATGTGCCTCGATCATGTAGGGCAGCTCACGAGGACTAATTAGTGATGCACAAGAACGGGAGGAGAACATCACATAGCTACTGGTCATGGACCCATGGTCCAAGGGAGACTACTCACAACTCATCCGGGAGGCGTCCATGGTGGTGGAGAAGCTCCTGGTGGTGATCCTCCCCTCCGGCAGGGTGCCGGGAAGAGCTCTCCTGGTGCTCCCGATCTTGGAAGCGCGGCGGCGGCGGAACAGAGATGAGATCGCGAAAAAGGGTTCCCGTCTCGAGGGTTTCGGGAGACGATATAAATATATGCCAAAGGGGGGCATCAGCGGAGGCCTGGGGGGCCCAGGCGCCCCCCCGGCTTGGCCAGGAGGGGGGCCGTGCCACCAGGGCGCCTGGAGCCCTGGTGGCCCCCTCCGGCTGTACTTCGGGTGCCGGGAAGCTTCTGGAACGCTGATTTTTTATATAATTTTTCCGGGATTTTTCTGGCAGTTCTCGTAATGGGAAAACCTGAAATACAAAAACAGCCGAAAACAGAAACTGGCACTGGGGTGCACTGAGTTAATAGGTTAGTCCAAATATGATCAAAAGTGTATGGAAGTGTATAAATATCATAGCAATATCACCCAAAAGAGGCATGGAGCAAGCAGAAATTATAGATACGTTTTGGACGTATCAACATCCCCAAGCTTAATTCCTGCTCGTCCTCGAGTAGGTAAATGATAACAAGAATAATTACTGTGGTGACATGCTATTAACCATATAGGACTTTTTCATAGTCATATGACAAAATCTTACTGAGACAATGAATCTGTAGTAATTAAGTTGCCTCATGAGAAAATCACAAAGAACTGAAAGTTTTACAACATGATACTGAAACATCAAATAGATTTGCAATGAACATGGTGTGCAAATATGATAAAGTGATATCTCGCTTGCCCCCTTTAGTGAAGCAAAACATAAATGCAGGGGCACCTCCAAGGTTTAAGTGATGACTAGATACAATGATTTCAAAATAAACGATATCACAATCATGCAAAAGACAATGCTACTTTGGGACAATGCACATTACACTCAGAATGACAATCATGCTCTCAGTAGTTGGTGCTTTTAAAAGAAGGTGGAGACTCTCGAACCGTGGCTTTTGTTGGCAAGGTTGAAAACCTGTAGTCGGAAACAAAGACAAAACATGTACCAGAGCTCTTGGTTTTAAAAACAGAGGTAATAATTATTTTTTTGATTATGCATGTTCCGTCAACGAATGCTAGCAGACAACTCAATCACTTCTTGAGATGGACAAGTTTCGAGGAACGGCTCCCGAATGAGGACGATCACATCCTCTTAATCTCCTTTGTTTATCACTGTCAAAGTTTTCTGATTTCTCATGAACAAAGCGTGAAGGAGGGTTTGTTTGTTATATTATTTTTGAGCCGGGCGCACTCAATGCCAGTTCCTTCTCGTATTATGGGTTTGCACATTATACATGCAATCCCGGGGTGAAGCTTGTCCAACTTAAAAAGATCATGAATTACTACTACTTCCTCATGAACTTAAAACAGAGGCACAAAATAGGAATGCTTTTTTCTTTGAATAATTTCGAGATGGTACATGCAAGTCTCCGTTAGGAATGGCAGGTAAATACCATGTAGGAAGGTATGGTGGACTCATATGGCATAACTGGTTTAAAAGAATTTGGATGCACAAGCAGTCAGTCCGCTTAGTACAGGTGGAGGTTAGCAAAAGACTGGGAGCGACCAACTAAGAGAGCAATGACGGTCATAATCATGCAGAGCGACAAAGCAACATTGAATCAGGCATGGAAGTTATATCGCTACTCAGAAACAAAAGATCATCAAGGCTTGAAAGACTTTCTTTACTGTCTTAAATATGCGTGAGCATACGCCAAGTCAATCAAAATAAATTCTTTGGAGGAAGATATTACTAAACCATACCACATCATAAGCAAACAAATCATGTTGGTACTCCAATAACACATTGGGAATCCCCCAGCTATTTGAGACTAACCATAAGAAAACATGAACTACTAAGCACCATTATGCATGTAGCATCTTTATCATAGACATATCAACCAATGTAACGGAAGCAAACTCTCTTAATAAGATAAGCATGAATACTAAAGAGAGTTCAAGCAACCAACTAAACGAAAGCTCTTTAAAAAGATAAGCATGAAAGTTAAGAGCTAAGCATGATAGTAGCTATTAAAAGACAAAGAACACACACAGCAAAGATAGACATGAAAATTCTATGTTATGTTCTAGGTAGAAGTGGAGCGTGTTTCTCTCCCACATAAAGAAAGCTGAGTTCCGACTCGTTATGAAAGGCTAAAGAAAACTAAAAAGGAAAACTAAAAGCAAGACGCTCCAAGCATAGCACATAACACATGAAGTGATTAAAATATAGTGGAACGAAAGACGAACTGATAATGTTGATGGAGAAGGGGATGCATGGGGGCATCCCCAAGCTTAGACGCTTGAGTCTCCTTGAATATTTCTTGGGGGTGCATGGGGGCATCCCCAAGCTTGAGCGTTTGGCACTCCTGAATCTTTTTATCATCTTCCCTCGCACACTTGAAAACTCCCTTCATACATAACTCATCATAATCTGATTAGCGAGGTTAGTACCCATAATAATATAATTGTACCTTGCTGGAAATAAGGATATTCTTGAAGGTCTACTGTTTCTCAAGATTTCCAAAAGGTTTTTGCAAAGAAAAAGCAAGCTCTAGGTTTGCAAAATGAAGGAAAGGCAAAACAGGACAGAATCTGTGAAAAACAGAACAGCAGGTAGTAAATGATTTTTTCGGGGCACTTCTGCAACTCTAATAAAAAAACTCAGAACAGAAGCACGAAATACAATTATATAGAGCACGTTGTCGAAAAAATTCAGACCAAAAAGATGATCTGGTGATTTTATACGAATTTTTCTATCCAAGGACAGAATCTGTTTCCTGGACAGCACGTCACAACTTTTGAACTTTCTTGCAATCAGAGGCTACACTTGGCACAAAGCTGAAAAATAAAGATACAATGATGTTGCTACAGTAGTAACAAACATCAAGTCCACTAAAACTGAAAGAACAAACTGAAAGCAAAGATAACAAGGGTTGTCTCCCTAGAGCTCTTTCTTTATAGCCATAAAGATAGGCTTAAGACTATAATGATGCTCTCGTAGGAATAAGAGTTGAAGAACAAAAGAGAGCATCAAGAAGAAAATACCAAACACATTTAAGCCTAACATGCTTCCTATGCATAGGAATATTGCAATACAATAATTCATTGAAGCACAAAGCAATAAGCATAGGAAGACAAAACAAGTGCAGCTTCAAAACCTTCAACATAAAGAGAGGGAATTTGATATTATTGAAATATCTATAAGCATATGTTCCCTTCTCATAATAATTTTCAGTGGGATCACGAATAAACTCAACAATATAAGCATCACATAAAGCATTGTTACCATGATCCACATGCAAAAAGGTATCATTACTCTTCATATAAGCAAAATCTTTCTTATTAGGAATAGTGAGAGTAAAGCAATCATAACCATCATGGTAATCATTGTATTTAGGAGGCATATCATAATCATAATACATTTTATCCTCAATAGTAGGTGGACTGAAAACATCATATTCATCATTGTAATCATATATAGGAAGCAAAGTATCATCAAAGTAAATTTTCTCTTCAAAAGTTGGGGGACTAAAAATATCATGTTCATCAAACGTGTCATCCCCAAGCTTAGAGCTTTCCATGTCATTAGCAATATTGATATTCAAAGAAAGCATACTAATAACATCACCACCATCATGATTGTTATGCAAATAATAAAGTTCCATAGGTTTTTTAATTTTCTCTTCAAACACATCATGTCCCAAAGCAAGGTAGAGCTTATAAAGCTCTCTCATTTTTTTTGTCGTTTTCCATTAAGCAAAACTAGTGAAAAGACATAAAGAAAACTGAAAGGTAAACTAACAAGACTAAAAAGCAAAGATAAAAGATAGCGTGCAACCCCCCTATCTTGAAGAGTGGAGTCCCCGGCAACGGCGCCAGAAAACTTTGCTTGATGGCTTCTCGCCCCTCGTTGGTTACCCCAAGTGGAAGGTTTGAGATGTAGTGTAGCGGAAGTTTTCCCTTGGCAATACCAAGGATCGATTTCCCTGAGACTCCCAGTTTCAACAAGAAGGTGTCAACTGCTAACGGCGCCAGATATTAGCAATCAACGTGGACCTGCACACAGATACAAATAACTTTGCTCCCAACGAGTACAGAGAGGTTGTCAATCCCTCCGGCCTTGTAGTTTACAAAGGATCAAACACAAGTGATAGTAGTGATAGATATAATTGCAATAATAAGTAAAAACAAAAAGTAAATAGCGGATGTGATCAATGATGGTAATATGGACCGGAGTCTCACGATGTTCACTAGTGATGTCTCTCTCCCAAAAGACGATAAAACAGCTATGTGAGGTAAATGAATTACAGCTGGGCAATTGACAGGACCATGTGCGCAAACCAATGCTGACTAAGTTGCAAGAAAGGTAGAGGTTCAAAGCATGGGCGGTATGCCAAGGCAAGTAGACCGAAATCCATCTGCATCTACTACTAATCATCCACCTTGAGATATCTATCCTGAACATCTCGCTGGTATTAAGTTGCGAGTCCCGCCCATAGTGTAAACTAAAAGCAACAGACAACTGCATTAAAAGAACTTTGCGTAAAGTAAACAATCCTTGCACCCGCGGGCACAAGCGCCGTTGTTTTCCCCCTTGTGGCAATAGCACATCCCCTAGACTCATGTTTCTGTCACTCAAGCTAGTCATCGAGGGGCATGAACCCACAATCAAGCATAACGTTCCCTCTTGGAGTCACTACCTACTACTTGGCCAAAGCAATAAATAACAACGGAGAACATGCAAGAATTACTTACGAACATAAATATAAAAGAGGTGAATCAAATATATTACTCAAACACAATCTGAACATAATCTCATAATCCATCGGATCCCAGCAAACTCATCATAGCAACAGCATAAGGATTACATATGTGCCTCGATCATGTAGGGCAGCTCACGAGGACTAATTAGTGAAGCACAAGAACGGGAGGAGAACATCACATAGCTACTGGTCATGGACCCATGGTCCAAGGGAGACTACTCACAACTCATCCGGGAGGCGTCCATGGTGGTGGAGAAGCTCCCGGTGGTGATCCTCCCCTCCGGCAGGGTGCCGGGAGAAGTTCTCCTGGTGCTCCCGATCTTGGAAGCGCGGCGGCGGCGGAACAGAGATGAGATCGCGAAAAAGGGTTCCCGTCTCGAGGGTTTCGGGAGACGATATAAATATATGCCAAAGGGGGGCATCAGCGGAGGCCTGGGGGGCCCAGGCGCCCCCCCGGCGCGGCCAGGAGGGGGGCCGCGCCACCAGGGCGCCTCGAGCCCTGGTGGCCCCCCTCCGGCTGTACTTCGGGTGCCAGGAAGCTTCTGGAACGCTGATTTTTTATATAATTTTTCCGGGATTTTTCTGGCAGTTCTCGTAATGGGAAAACCTGAAATACAAAAACAGCCGAAAACAGAAACTGGCACTGGGGTGCACTGAGTTAATAGGTTAGTCCAAATATGATCAAAAGTGTATGGAAGTGTATAAATATCATAGCAATATCACCCAAAAGAGGCATGGAGCAAGCTTAAATTATAGATACGTTTTGGACGTATCAGGTGGCTACTTGAATACACATCTGGGTGGATTGGTTGCAGGGCACCTGGAGAATCCAGTGTTGTCCTAGGAAATCCCGGAGGAACCGTGTGATTATCCTATGGAATGCCACCCAGGCTCAAAGGGACCATAAAACTATTCATGCTAGAAACTTTCGTGTGCAGCCACAATGCCATTATGGGCTCTGGCATAGTATGGGTAAGTTGTGACGCCCCAAGATCGACGCTCCAGAAGACTTCCATATGTTTCGTGTTTCGCCGTGTGTTTTATTTGCTTGCTTCATTTTTTTGTGCATTACATCATGTCATCATGCCATCATGTCTTTAATTTTTAAAAACTCAACTAAATAAATTGTGTGGAGCTTCGATCCATTTAAATCGAGGGAAGGATGACTTCTCTTTAAAACATATCCTCGCAATATTTTAGGGAGCTATTATAAATATTCCATTAGTTTGGAATCACCGAAACACACTTGCAAATGTTCCCATGCCTCTTTTGCTTCAAGTTTCCCCTCCAAACCTTGTCTTTAGTTCTTTCTCATTTTATCGAGGTTCCTCCCAATATCCGAGCATTTTTGGACACTTCTAAAACCTAGTCCTAGTTCAAACTATTTGAATTTAATTCAAATAAGTTTGAATTCAAACTTCACTCCCATGCCCACTTGTATTTTTCTTGGATCATGCTCATTTTATGAGTCCAGGGAAAATATACCCCATGCCTAAACACCATCCCTAGCTCCTCTTGTCTTCTCCCTTTTTCTCTTCTTTGTTTTTATTTCTTTTTTTGTTTTAGAAAAGAAGGAGGAATACTAGGCCCAGCCGCAACTCAGCCTGCTCCCAGCCGCTGGCCCAAGGCCCAGTTGGCGCCGTTCTAACCCTAGCCCGTGCGAGCCCCTCCCCTCGATCTCACCTCTCCCTCCCGAGCGCCGCCACCGACAACATCTCCGGCAGCCTCGTGCCAGCCATGGCGTCCTTGCTGCTGTTTCGTTTTGGACCGTCAAGACCGGCAAGTCCAACCAGCACCGATGCCGAACGACTACCGTCGCGTGACCCGAACACCTACGGAAGCTTGAACGGCTACGAAACGTGTACCCCCTACGTCAACGACGACCCCGACGCCCCGTGTACCCCTACCCCCGCCAAGACCGGCAAGCTCGAAGACCCCAAGTACCACGACATCGACAACCCATCAAGTTCGACTACGCCAAGTTCAATGATGCGCCAAGTACCTCGACGCACGAATGACTACTTTCTCTCCGATGTCGTGTACCACAACTATCGCCAAGTTCCTCTATGAAAATGTGTACCACTACTTCCATGATGAGATGAATACGACTACGAAACGTGAACGCCTACTTCCACTACGAACCGTGAATACCACAACTTCCCTCAACGAACTCGATCCGCTTCAAAACGCACGCTCCAAAGGTATACCATCGAATCGATGCCCGTGAACAAATGTGTGATGTATGAGATGCACCTTATGTTTGTCTCGAGTCAGAATTGTCGGTGCATGTTGCCCTCGTTTGCCTTGCCACCGACATGTGGGAACCCAATATCCGGGAGCACCCCCACCATCTTGCATGACACGCTCACGCCGCCCTTCTTTTGCACCGGCATCTCGACGAGTTGTCGGATCATCGGAACGTTGCTGTGGCACAGTTTCCATTCTCGCCACCATGACACCCCTTTCCTTCCGTCGTGGCGACCAAATACTCCATATCTTGCTCATGTTAACTTTTAACTAAAAATTGGATAAAACTTGCATTTCACATCCGCATCATGATAACAACCTTTAAATGCTTAAATTGTTGTTTGCTTCAATAATTGCTAAATGACATGGGGAGTTTCCGGAATTGTTGTTGTTATTTCCGACCTCATTTAAAATGACTAGATAGTGTAGTTTTTCCCATGCTTCACCTCTTGACATGTTTAATAAAAACATTTAAACTTGTTGGGTACATAAACGAGAGTCAACTAAATAAATAAAATGTGGTGTTTCGTCAATATGCAACTCGTTGCATATTGTGCTCCACTTAACTTGTAGTATTGCTTGTGCACTTTGTCATGCCATGCATATTTAAACCGGACATGCATCATACTTGTTTGTGCATCATATGCCATGCTTATGATATGTGTGTTTACCGTGTTGTTTGCTTCTTTCCGGTTGCTTCTCTCGTTAGCTTCGATTTCGTTCCGGAGTTGTGAGGATTTGTTCGACTACTTCATGGACTTGTTCTTCTTCCTTGCAGAATCCCAGGCAAGATGACCATTCCCTGATATCACCTCTATCTTTGCCTATGCTAGTTGTCTCGCTCTTTAGATATGCCTCGATGCCTATTCCTGTTTGTCAGCCTCCTATTGTTGCCATGAAACCTCTAACCTTTGACACCTTCCAGCAAACTGTTGTTTGGCTATGTTACCCGCTTGCTCAGACCCTCTTATAGCGTTTTAGTTCCAGTTGAAGATGAAGATTGCTCCATGTTGGAACTTGTCGTTGGAATATCACAATATCTCTTAAATATATTAACACACCTATATACTTGGCAATGTGTGGAAGGCTTGGCCTTTTGCTCGGTGTTTTGTTCCACTCATGCCACCTTAGGAACCGATAAACCGGTGTTATGTTCCTTGATTTTGCGTTCCTAACATGGTTGGGGTTTATGGGCCCCCTCGATAATTCGCACTGCTTAAAGCTTTTCCAGCAAGGCCCAACTTTGGTTTTAATTTGCCTCATAAAAAAAACTTAATTAATTAATTGCATAGGGGTCATGTCCCCGGGTTCTTAATTCTACATAACAGGGGGGCCAGTGCTGATGGTGTTCGTCCCAACCGGGCAACGTAAGGGGCCACCACGGAGAAACTCGAGGTCTGGCTCCCATAGCTTGTCCCATCCAGTCGTGGCCTGAGACGAGATACGCACGGCTACTATCAGGGTGTCGGCACGCCGGGAGGTCTTGCTGGATTAGTTTTACCTTTGTCAAAATATCTTGAGCACGGGATTATGAGAATACTCGGGTCTTCCCACTTTGGAGTTGCGACTCCGTAGATCATGAGCTTGTGATGGGCTAAGTTGGGACACCCCTGCAGGGTTTTGATCTTTCGAAAGCTGTGCCCGCGGTTATGTGGCAGATGGGAATTTGTTAATATCCGGTTGTAGATAACTTGACACCTTATCCTTAAGAATACACTACCTGTGTGAGTAACCGTGATGGTCTCTTTCCGAAGGGCTTCGGGAAGTGAACACGGTGGGGTTATGTTTGATCGGAGTAGCTAGGATCACTTCTTGATCAACTTGGCGACCGTTGGCACTTGATCTCTTCTCGCTCTAAACTCGTAAGATAGTGCTTAGTGCTTGCTGCAAACACTTTAATAACCTTTCCACACCTAAGGCTTTGTTAGTTTTGATACCCGGGAATGAGATTGTTGAGTCCTTGTGGCTCATAGATTACAACACACACCAGATGCAGGTACCGCTGAGAACAATGCAGGAGATGGTTCAGAACTTCACTAGGAGTTCGATGAAGAGCTTGGCCGTATGTATGTGACGTTTTCAGCGATCAGTAGTGGTTCCTACTAGGGGCGATCAGGCCTTGTGGTTTTATGGTATCTTTCTCATTTGGATTTTGTCCGTAGTCGGACCTTGTGTTATTTGGATGATGTATGTTGTTGTATTCATTGTGTGACGTGGCGAGTGTAAGCCAACTATCTTTTCAATTTCATCCCTGAATTTTACATGAGATGTGCAAAGATACCATACTTGAGATCATTCTAGTATGCGCTTATGTCTTTAAGTCGTGCCTCGACACGTGGGAGACATACTCGCATATTGGGCATTACAAGTTGGTATTCAGAGCCTTCTCCGACCTAGGAGCCCCCTGATTGATCGAATCGTTGACGGTTGAGTCTAGGCACACACACAACAAAATGTTTTGAGTCCTATATATATATATATATATATATATATATATATATATATATATATCGGAGAGTAGGATTTCTTTTTACTCCGCATCCCCTTCATCGCTCTGGTGAGGACTCCTGACGTTGTTCTTTCTCCTCTACTCTCAAAAATTCACTAAATTTTTTTTAGGATCACGCGAGTATTGTTTGGATTGTTCCGATATCTTTGTGACGAGAACATTGTTCTCGATGCCTCCTGTCATTTAGGGGTTGTGGCAGTGTCCCGGGGAGTTGAGCTCTGAGGTGTTGTCGTCACAAATGTATCGTAGCGGTTCTAGAATACTTAAGACGGCCGACATCGAAAACACTTCTATGCGGTTAGTGGCGAGATAACCCCGACGTCACCCAGTACTGGCGGGATAGTTCGGAAGAATTGCCACAGCTAGTATAGCGGATGCGTTTCGAAGGTCCGAGGTAAACAGTTTCCGAGGATGACTAGTTATGTGTTGACGGATGGATACAGCTGGATGTAGGTTTACAGCTAAGTGCGCGGTGCTTCCCCTGTATCCCCAACACCAGATTGCATAACCGGAGAGCTTCGGGAATTAATAGGTGGGTTTCAAGTAGCTCGTAGGTAATCTTCCAACGGGTGCATGATATGAGGTTTGGGGTTCAACATCTAGTGAAGAGGTTTCATGGGCGATGTTCCAATTGGGAGTTGCATCTTAAAGGATCCTTGGCCATGCTGAGCCGGGGATTGCTAGACCCTTTGTAACACGTGCCATGGGGCATTCAGCACGAACATGTGGGACGAAACCTCTATTATGTATTTGTTCCATCTGTACCTTGTTGTTTTATTCTATCATTTTGTTCTCCCAAGTGGCTTCTTGTCAAGTTGATGTACCATTAAACTATGGAATTCATTCGCAATTCGAATGATATTGTGAAGATTATGTTGCAACTTGTCTATCCTTTGTTTTGTTTTGAGTTGTGGTATTCGAGTTGCTTCGATGTCAAATGTTGATTCCATACCTTTCCTAAGCGGTGTTCTCATATTTCTATGGGAGTGCTCATCCTTGTTGATCATCAAAAATTGTCATGTAAATTCTTTTTCAACCGGCGTGCTTCTCTTCAAGTTAACCTGATCCTTTTAATATGTGCAAGACCAAGTCTTGGTTTTTCTCAACGGTGTCTGTTTCGTTTGTACCAGGTTGTCTTTATTTTTTCCCGCCCTCCCACCCTTTTTTTTATGGAGCCAGAGTTCTTAATCAGGTGTCCTTATATTCTTGTGATGCCTCTTCATCAATCTTCTTTAATGTCCTTATTCGGTGATTCTCAGGAAGATGCTCGGGAGCTTCAAGTTTATCATTCTCCGTTCTCGTTTCTTCTCCGGTGGACTAAATTCAAGCTTCGGTCATGATCATATCTCTTCCTTTTTGTTTCACATGTTTTCACATGTTGAAATTTCTTATCCGAAGTCTCTCCTATTTATTCAACTCTTTAAATTCTTATCCGGAGTGTGCAGGATATCTCAGAAGATTCGCATTTTCATTCTTAATCCGTTCAAGCTTTTTTGAGGATTGGCATCTTATTCAAGCCATTTAATTCAACCGGTGCAATATCTCTTAAGTAATCAGTTCTCCGGTGTTTCTTTTGAGTGGGCCCTAACACACAGGTCTTCCCCAGGATCTTACCTGACTCTTCTAATTTCTTTTTAGGGAGTTATACTCAAATTCCTTTCAAAGTGCGACGTAAGAATGATTTCCATCAGTCACTATCGGATTTAGGGCTTCGCAAAACCCAAAAAGTTCAAACACAGGGGAGTGAACGAAGATCTCTCCCGCTCGCGTCTACCTAGCGCCTCGCCCTCGTCGGTGAAAAGATTCAAGCACACAACAGATAGAACACACAAGAGTTTACCCAGGTTTGGGCCACCGTGTGGTGTAAGACCCTACTTCCTGCCTTGGTGGATTAGCCTCGGGAGGGCTGGAATATGAGCTAGTACAGTGGTTCCTGAGCTCGGGAGGCGAGCTCAGGAGGGTCAAGAGGCAAGTGTTCTTGCTCCTTGTGTGGTGGCATAGTGTATGGATCGATCCCCTTCATAGTGGAAATCCTTGCTACTTATATAGGCGGCCACGGTCCTCTTCCCCCGAAATGTTTAGGCGGGAAGGGATTCCACAACGGCCATTTTTGAGCGGGAACGCAAGGACGTTCCTACCCTGACAAAAGCAGTCTTCGCCTGCAAAAGGACCAGGCTGTGACGCGGTGGTGGGCTCGACGGTGACATCCTCCTTGTCATCCTTGCGGTCTTCGGTCTTGTTGCACCAATGAGGAAACCTTTGCCCCGCTCCTTGGGAACCTGCGGCTGCGTTGTCCCCTTGCACCGAAATGGTAACTGCGCCGCTGGCGGACGCTGGCACCCGCTGGCGCGGTGCGTCACTGCTGACATCACTGCCTCCTCCTGAGGCAGGCTTGGCCTTGGATTCTCCGCCCCTCCGAGGCACCTTGCCGAGGCCGCTCCTGAGGGGGTCTTGGCGTCGTTCTCCTCGCGAGGCCTAATCCCCTCGCGAGGGTCTTGGACAGCTGGTCGATCAGCTGGGCTGTACCAGGCCGTAGTAGGAGCGTGTTGCGGCCCGCAGACAGGCAAGTCTGGGTACCCTGGTTCCCAGTACACCGACAGTAGCCCTCGGGCCCAAGGCGCGCGCGGAGTTGGCTTTGGGGCGAAGCCTTAGTCGAGGACGAAGCGCCGCGGGCCCCAAAGGCTGCGGGCCAGGCTTGCGTGCGACGGTTGGATGGGACGTGGGCGGCCCCGCCTCCCACGCAGTCTTGGTAGTCGTGCGCCTTGCCAATCACATAACCGGTAGGGCTTCTTGCTGCCGCCTCTGCTTTCTGCCTTCCTATCGCTCCCTTTCTTCACTTGCCTTCTGTACCCCTTCCTCCTTGCCGTCATTCTGCGCAGGGTGAAGAAGAGGGAGGATGGCGAGCCTGCCGCATCGTCGCCGGTGCTCGAGCCGGCGCTGGATCCTCATAGTGAACCAGGAGGGTCTGGACAAGGTGCGTCACGCCTTGGCCGACGCATCTAACGAGTGGGGGCCGACCCGGGTATGGCTTGCTTCCCGGCCGGTGGCGGAGCTTGGCGCCAACGACATCCAACTTCATCTCCATGCCATCTTCGAGGGTCTCCTTCCCCCTTTCTCCGCCTTCTTATATGTAGTGCTCACGCATTACCAGATTCGGGCGTTACACCTGGACCCTGGGTCCATCATCCTTCTTTCCGGCTTCGCGTTCCTGTGTGAAGCTTTCGTTGGTGTTTCCCCATCTGTGGCCTTGCTTCGCCACTTCTCTGCCCTCTCCTTGGTTGACAGGGGGCAGCGCTCGGGGTGCGTGTCGTTGCATGCAGTGGAAGCGACTGCTGCCTCCGGAATTGACTTCTCGCTTCACCCAACCACAGAAGGGTTTCGCCGGCAATGGGTGTTCGTTGACGCCGCTGAGTACAACCCCCAATTCCATCTTCCTGATGCACCGGCGGTGCCGAACTTGGGCTGGGGGCACGAGGCCCTTTCAGATCCACGGGCGGAGCCAGTGATGCGCCGACTGGTCAACCTGAGGAGAAGCGGATTGACCCTGGCGATGGTGGTGAGAGATTTCCTTGTCCTCCGTGTCGCCCCACTCCAGCGCTATTCTAGCCCAATGTGGGTTCTTGATGATCGCACGCGTCTCTAGCGGAAGCAGCTCCCTCCTGATACGCTCCAGGGGCTGCTGCTGCTGCTCGTCGGTGGAGTGCCCGAAGCTCGCCCTGGCTCTGTGACTCCCTTGTACTTGGCTCCTGTAGCCGGAAGGGCTCTTGCTGAAAGGATGCCCCGCTTTGCTGCGTGGGGACTATTGCCGGGGGGCACTCCTGATCCTCGTGACGATCCCTTGGCGGTGGTATCAGGGCTTGCGGGCCCGTCCTTCCCTTCCAGGGTGGACGCACCTGGCGGAGCCCCTGGCCAGGGGTCGACTCCGTCCTTAGAGCAAGCGGACAAATCACAGGCGTCGGTGTTGACGGAGGTGGCGGAAGGTGCCAAGCTGTCGCTGGCTCCTGAAGCGACTGAAGGGGACGCGCAGTGGCCTCCGGTCGAGGCGAGTCCGGGGGGCGCCGCATCAGGGAGCGGGGCGCCGGCCCTAAGTGCCTGCCGCGACCTTGCCCCGGGACTAGGCACATCTGCCTCAAACGGCCTCCAGTCATCCTTTGCGGCGCTAGGCAAGAGGCGGAGGTTGAGGAGCATCTATGGCCCTGCCCCGAGGGCTCTGAAGAGGATGAACCTGGCTGTACCAAGCAGGTGCGTGTTCTTCGGCTCTTCCTGTCTTTCCCAATATGGTTCCACTGATCCCCTTGCTCCGCAGGGTCTCTTCCAATTTGTCCTCGAGCCGCTCGATGAGGCCCGCAGGAGCCTCCGCCTGCATCCCTCCTCCGGACCATGCCAGGCCTTCGGGAGGCCTCGCGCGGGCTCTTGAAGCCGCGCCCGGGTCTTATTGCGCAGGTCATGCTCCAAGCCCCCCGAGCGTTTCTGGGGCAAGGTAGCTCTTGGTACGTCGGGAGCCCGCCCCGTGCCCCGGGTCTTGCCTTCACTGTGGGTCAGCAAGCTCTTGAGGTGGCCCGAGCGGCTGTCCGCCCATCAGGACCACGCCTGCTCCTTGCGCCGGAAGCACCGCGCGCCCCCGGGGCTGGCCCCGAGGCGCACGCTGAACGTGAGGGAGAGGGGAAGCCCCCTTTGGGCGGGATGGATGTCGGGGACGAGCCCGGTCGTCTTCTGGAACTTGCACTGCGCAGGAGTGTGGTCCGCCATGATCTTGTGCGGGAGGCATCGGACGCCCTGAAGCGTCTCGAAGTCGAGGTGGCTGAAGTGGATGGGCGTGTTGAGGCCAAGGGTCTGCTTCTGGCGAAGGGTTGGCGCCAGCTGAGGACCGACGTCAACCTGAGCCAGCTGCAGCACGAAACAGCCCTAAGGAAGGCGGAAGCATCGGCTGCCGCGGCTCAGGAGGCTTGCGACCGTGCCCTGGAGGAGGCCCGAGACGCCGAGTGCCGCCGCGCGGCCGCCAAGGAGCGTGAGCGCGAGCTTGAAGCTTCGAACGCCACGCTCGAGCGCCAGGTTCGGGCACGAAGGGCTACCCTTGTCGCGCCTGTGGTTGATGATGATAGCTCGGCAGGCCTCTCAGCGCGGGAGGAGGCGCTGGCACTCGAGGCGATGGAGCTGAACATGGAGCGCCGAATGCCTGGAGACGATGGAGTGCCAGATAGCCGAAGCCGAGGGCAACCTTGATGATCGCGAGGTTGTCACGAAGAAGGCTGCCAAGGAGGCGGAGCGTCTCCAGAAGGATTATCGCGAGAAGCTGGGGCTTCACGAGACTCGCTTCGCTGACAAGCGCAAGGAGCTTCAGAAGGAGGTCACGGCTCCTAAGAGCAAACTGGCGGATGTCGAGCGTTGTCTGCAGGTGTCAGAGAAGGCTCGCGTTGTAGCCAAGCATCGCGAATGAGCGTCGAAGAAGGCCTGTGCCGCGGCAGAACGCCGCGAGCGGGCGTCAGAGGAGGCTCGCGCCACTACCAGGGCAAAACTGTCCTGCTTCCACAAGCAAGTGGAAAACATTTCCGCCCTCGCGGCTCGAAATTCTGAGGAGGCCGCACAAGTCCGTGGGATGCAGCACACCCGCTTAGAGATGTTCGAGGCCCTGCGGCACCGGGCCGGTCGGGCCCTAGGAGAACTTCTTGGCTCGGGGGTCACCGGCCCTCTAGTTAATGATGACGCCGGGTATCTCGGGTTCTTTACCAGGGTGGTGGAGTGTCTTGAAGGCGGGGTCAGGAAGGCTGGGCAACTCGTCGAGGAGCAAAGCCACGGCGTCCTGAGGAGCGCGGTCTCCCGCATCTTCGGCAACTTGCATCGTCTTGACCCTCCTACGGACTTCGAGGCCCTGCTGGAGCCTGCGCCTGAGGTGGTCGCCGGCCCCTCGGAGAATTAGGTGAGCGACCACATGGAGGCGTTGGTGACGGAGCTCGTTGCAGCCATCGATGACGCGCCGGTGCTTGAGGGGAGCGACACCGACGGTTCCGGCGAAGGCGTCGATGCTTAGTCCAGTTCCTGTTGTAAATTTGTTTTTGGTTGTGGCTCCAGAGCCGGGTGAGATGGGTGTCACAAGGCTTAAACTCTTGATGATGTAATTGAACACCATAAGGATAGGTTTTTAGGCACTCCCTTGCTTGTCCCTGAGGCTGTGGCCTCAAGCCCTCGTTGTGTGTGAGGAAGGTGCGTTTGCCAACCTCGTTCGGGCGCGCCTCGCGAGTACCTACTGTGAGCGCAAGAGTGGTTGGCGGTCCGGCCGCGGATTAGACAGAACGTGCGCCCACGCCTCGGCCCCTGCTTGCGAGGAGCGACAGGGCGGGGTTGCGGACGTAGCCCAGCTCGGCCGAGCAAGACGAAAAGCGGACTGGTGAAGGAAACACGGCGGAAATCACAAAACACAAACAAAATTTCTCCCCTTTATTCAAGAAACGAGTCACGCAGTGGCGAGATCGGCTTGAAAAAGCAGATACAGAGAGGGCAAATGCGAATGGCAAAAAGGAGGGGTCGCGTCCGGCCCCTGAGCAGGTCTTCGGTCTTCTCCCCAGCACGGAGCATAGGGCTACCACCGGCGGGTGCGGGCATAGCCATTGGAGGGTAGTGTCGACGGCCAGCGCGGAGCATGGTGCATCCACTCGGCGTGGGAGGGAGCCCCCAAGGTCCTAGGGCGACGCTCCGGAGACTCTGGGGCGTGTACAGCCCCATTCATTATTACGTGAGAGTGTCACGAGTGGAGATTTTCTGATGTGCCCGCCCCTTCGCTTTGAGGGCCCCGCCCCGCACTAGTCCGCTCCCTCATGAACTCACCCGAAGGCGGCATTCATGAGGTGGGACACTGCGCATAATGGGGGGATGGGACCTTGGCCATAGGCCCCCCTGCCGAGCACCAGGCGCGCCGCTCATGCGATCTCCAAGCGTGCTTCGTCCCTGGGGGCTAACATTGTCCAGAGACGCGGCGTCCTGAAGTGCGAGGGGGACCCCTCCCTACCCACGTTCCTAATGGCCCATGAGCCCTTCCTGATCAGGGTCGAACCCAGCGGGTATGGGATTTCGTGAGCAGGGGGACGGAGCCGCGGTCTTGGGCCCTCCTAGTGCGCGTAGGACAGGCTGCCGTACCGCCTCCAGACGCACCCTCCGCAACCCGGGGGATGGTATGCCGGGAGGCGCGGCGTCTTGAGGCTGAACGGAGGGGGAGAAGGCCCCTCCCCGCGTGCATCATACCCGCCGCCAGCGAGCCCCTGGTGAAATCCGGGTGTAGGATCGAAAGTATGTCTAGAGGGGGGGTGATTAGACTACTTGTAAATATAAAAATTCTGCCTTTTGAAAAAGAACAGTTTTTGGTAGTTTCACAATTATGATCAAGTCAAGTATCACCCTACACATGCAATTCTAGAGTATAAGCAGCGGAAAGTAAATTGCACATGTAGTAAAGAGAGGTGGAGAAGAGCAAACGCAATTTGGAGACGCGGTGATTTTTCCCGTGGTTCTGATAGGTGGTGCTATCGTACATCCACGTTGATGGAGACTTCAACCCACGGAGGGTAACGGCTGCGCGAGTCCACGGAGGGCTCCACCCACGAAGGGTCCACGAAGAAGCAACCTTGTCTATTCCATCATGGCCTACGCCCACGGAGGGCTAGCCTTACTCGGGGTAGATCTTCACGAAGTAGGCGATCTCCTTGCCCTTACAAACTTCTTGGTTCAACTCCACATCTCGATGACGGAGGCTCCCAAGCGACACCTAACCAATCTAGGAGGCACCACCCTCCAAAAGGTAATAGATGTTGTAGATGATGATGAACTCCTTGCTCTTGTGCTTCAAATGATAATCTCCCCAACACTCAACTCTCCTCACTGATTTGGCTGTGGTGGAAGAAAGGATTGAGTGGAAAGCAACTTGGGAAGGTTAGAGATCAAGTTTCATATGGTGGGAGTGGAGCAACTTGATCTCAACACAAGGATAGGTAGTTCTCTTCTCAGAAAGTGTAAGGTAGGAGTGGTAGTTCTTTCTGATGGCTCTCTCCATGAATGAAGAGGGGGTGGAGGGGTATATATATAGCCTCCACACAAAATCCAACCGTTACACACATAATTGAGCAATCTCGGTGAGACCGAAGTGGACAACTCGGTCAGACCGAAAGTTCAAATAATGTGAACGCTGGGGTTTTCGGTGGGACCGAAAATACCATCTCGGTTATTCCGATTTGAGCAAAGACAGGAGCATACCAGTTTCAGTGGGACCGACTTCATCATCTCGGTGACACCGATTTGATGATAGAAGGTTACAGAAGCTTGGCAGCCCATGTTTCGGTGAAACCGATTTCAAACTCGGAATATCCGATTTTTCTAGGGTTTGGCTTATGGCTGAGGTGGTTCATCTCGGTGTGACTGAGTTTGGATAATCGGTGGGACCGAGATTACTTATGAGTGAATTTTGTAGTGAAGGTTGCTGATAGTTTCAGGAGATATATCACTAAGCACTTGAGCAACCATATCATCAACACAACCTCATCCCCTTTTAATAGTATTGGCTTTTCCTATGGACTCAATGTGATCTTGGATCACTAAACCAAAAATGGAGTCTTGAGCTTTTGCCAATGCTTGCCTTAGCATTTTGAGGGGTCCACTTCTTCAGTCATTGCCATACCCATATCACTGAACTTCTCTGAAATGATTCTCAAGTAACTATTAGTTCAATGATATATATGTTGTTATTAATTGCCAAAACCACCCGGGGATTAGTTGCACTTTCAATCTCCCCCTTTTTGGTAATTGATGACAACATATAGATCAAAGCTTCGACAAAGGATATAATCAATGAATAATATCGTCGCTTTGAGAAGTATGTGATAAGCAAGAGCTCCCCCTAAATTTGTGCATTATTTAAGATTTGCGTTTGAATGCAAATGCACAATCGATTAGGATCATGGGTCACTCTTCCATGTCACATACATCTTGGTGGAGCGCACAAAATGATAAGAATGAAAAGCATGCACCCAATCACCAAGACATGAGTAAATAGCCATACAAGATAGGAATAGCATATGATAAGCATTAAGCACACATTAAAGCATAGTACGACTAAGCACTCATTAAGGTAGCATCAAACATAGTATCAAGCACACTGAAAGTTTCGAAAACCAAAAGTATCTCAAAGAAACCGCAAAAGAACGAAAGAGCACTCTCTCTCTCGAAGCCCTATGATCTATACAATTTCTCCCCCTTTGGCAACAAGTTACCAAAAAGTTTGAAAGAGCATAGAGCTAAACGTCACTGTGGGCTCTGCTGGCGGCTCCCGTCTGGGTAGATGTCGGAGTAGATATGACGGCATCGGCGAAGACTTCAGCTGATGTCTGTGCTGGAGGAGTGGACACTGGAGCTGTGGCTGGAGTAACTGCTGGAGCTGTAGGAGGTGCTGAAGTTGTAGTCCTGGTGTCAGACACTGGAATAGCAGCTGATCGGGATCCTCTGGGAACCGGAGCAGTCTGGCGATGAGAGTCCTGGACTAAGTCATCCTGCACAAGCTCTGCCTTGTCCTCCTTTGCTTCCTCCATGTCTGCCTCAAGCTTGTTGACGGTCACTTGTATTTCAGTCAGCTTCACATCCAGAGCGTGGATCTTCTCGTCAACAATCCTCTCTAAGCTCTCCTGAGATTGTTCAATGCTGGCCAGGCGTTGTTCAATCCTTTGGGTAGCTTCAAGAATCTGCTCTCCGAAGCTCTTTGGTTTAGCTGCTGCTGCTGCTGCCTCTTTATCAGCTTTGGCTTTCCTAGCAGCTTCAATCTTGGCTTGACCTTCAACAGATGTTGGATCCTCCTTGTCCATCACAACAACATTGTCTTCATGCTCTGGCTGCAGGGGTAAGTGTTTCCTATCCAACAGGAATTTGCCCGTGCCAAACTTGGCATTGATAAGCATCTGAATCTGTGGGGCAAATCCACATGACCTTTTCTGGTCAGCTGCAGTCCTCTTAATGGTCTCTACCATTAAGTCCATCACCTTGAAAGGTGCCTTCTCATCAAGTATATGCAGCATGTTGATAGAATACCCTCTGATCATGCGATGATCTCCAGACTTGGGCATCAAGGTATGCCTCGGAATAGTGTTAGTGGTAGGTAAACCTGCCTGGAGATGGTAGACTGAGCCGAGCTTCCATACTTCCAAATCTGCTGCGGGGATCTCCTTGTACATGTTCTTCATGGAATCATGATTCTTCTTTGGAATCCCATAGACATCAATGTCATCCTCTCGTTGCACTAAAGCATTCAGAAGTTCTGCCCATTCTTCAACAGAAGAAGAATACCTTTGACCTTCAGTCATCCAGGTGATCTTCCCATCAGGATAGAAGTGAGCTGTGGCATAGAATTGCATAATCATCTCATCGTCCCAACTGGTCAACTTCTGACCCACAAACTCTGCAACGCCACATACAGTGAAGCTTTCATGCACATGGGGAAAGAAGTCTCTGTGCTCTTCCCTGTCAATGTATTCCCAGCCAACATATCTGGTATCTGCAACTATGGGCTTCTTGTCCATCAGCACAGTCTCATAGAAGTCCTGTTGTTCTCTGGTGTGGAATCTGGGGTCTACAGCAGTTCTTCTCCTCACGGCATATGGATCAGTTTGTCTCCATAGCCTGAGACCTCTATCTTTCCTTGCCTTCATATCCTCGGCTTGAGGATGAGCATCATTGTGGAGTGGCAGTTTAGAACGGAGTTTCAGCAACACTTGTCCTTCCTCATCAGACTCAGATGGTGGCACATCACCCTTGTTCTTCTCAGATGCTGGAATGTTCCTGGTAGTCCTCTTGGGCTTGGCAGTAGGCTTTGCTAGAGCTGCCTTAGCTTGAGCAGACTTCTTGGGCTTTGAAGTGGCTCCAGCCCTAATGGCATCACACATGAGCTTCTGCTTTTGAGGAGCAGGCTGGGGTGCATCTTCTTCTTCTTCTTCCTCGACTACTGCATCTGCATTAGGATCACTATACACAACCCTCTTTCTCTTGGAGATTTTCTTCACTTTGCTTGGGGCTGGCTCTCCCAAGTTCAGCTTCTTGGCAACAGTGGATTACTTGACTTTGCTGGTGCCTTTCTTTGACTGCTGACCTTGTTGCTCTTTGGCAACAACCTTTCTCTTAGGCTTGGAGGTCACTTCTTCCTCAGCTACAAAATCAGAATCCTCATCATCGGAGTTCTTCCCTTTTCTAGCTCTGGTGGCTGCAGGAGGCAAGCCACTTGGTGTACTCCTCTCACCATCATCAAATGGACTACTAGTCTCAGGACTAGTGTCTGCTTCAGGAATGTCTGCAATAGGTGATTCTGACCTGTTCTGACTGTCACTGGCATCTGACATGGCTGACAACCTGTGAATAGATAAGGTATAGGCAGAGAAGAAGAGTTATCACAAACTGCAGAAGTTTTATTTTGCAAACAAAATGAGTTCAAATTTTAGTTTTAAGTTTTCACAGAAGGCATTTCGGTCAGACCGATTTTCAGTTTCGGTGAATCCGAAGTGTGTAACAGAAACTTTACACACCACTTTCGGTTTGACCGAAGTGGGTTTCGGTCCTGCCGAAACACTAGGGTTTCACTAAAACTCTATTTCGGTCACACCGATTTGCACAACTCGGTTGGACCAAAAGGTGCAGTGCAATGGCCAGAGGCCAAATCGGTCACACCGAAATTTTAAAATCGGTTTCATCGAGATGTGTTCCGTGGAAACCTAACCCTAAGAATTTTTACTCGAAACTAGTTCAAACGAACCGATCTGGTGTAAAAGAAGATTTCAATTGTGGCCAGATATTGGGCAAACCAAACGTGCATTGAATCGGAGATGGGAGCACGAGTGGGATCGAGACTCACCCTAACTTGGTGGAGTCTCTCTACGGCGGCAACGGCGCGGAGGAGAAGTCCGTTGACGGCGATGGAGACCTGCGGCGAGGGCGCACATGCGATGACGGCGACGATCCGGAGATCAGGGCGACGGCAGCAGGGGACGTGGGAGCGAAAACGTTTGAAGGAGTAATCAACGCGCGCTGCCCTCAGTATATATATCCCTTTGCTGTCGGTGGGACCGAGTTGAAAAACTCGGTGGCACCGAGATGGATAACTGCCAGGCAGTTATGCATTTCGGTCACGCCGAAAGTTACAACTCGGTTTCACCGAGATGAAACCTAGATCAGTCTAAATGCTTTCGGTTTGACCGAGTTTGAATGAGTTGGTCTGACCGAAATCACTTAGAAGGTTTTGGAAGTTAGCCCTTGACGGATCGGTGGCTCCGAGTGCTCCTCACTCGGAGGGTCCGAAAATGACTTGTTCAAAGTTTGTGATATAAGCATGAATAGAATTTGAGACAAGAAAGCATAGATAGCTAGGGGAGGTACTTAGGCATTCTTGTCCATCCATTTGGCCAGAAAAAATCAAAACAACCAAAACAACAAATGGATGTCCTCGAAATGCATTCAACATGCTCACACAATAAGATAGCAAATGAAATATGTGTCAAACATGCACAACCAAAATTCTAGCTACTAGCACACAATTTGTCGATGACTAGGTCATCTTTATATGAGTATTTTGACTTAGGAGCCAAATGAGAACATTTGATCATAGGTCATACTCATCGTTTAAGCACAAGTGGGGTTACCACTTTTACATAAAGCATTGATGTGTTCACATCATTTGGAGATGCTTTAGCTCAATTTTTAGAGCAAAGCTCCCCCTAGATGTGAGAACCCCTTTTAAAGGGTCAAACTAACCTTGGGTTGTCGTAGAAGACTTCATGTAGATGTGGATGCTCAATGTTGATGTAGATCATCAAGAGTTGGGAGCTATCCTTTGGATTAGGGCACTTTCAATACCTACATGGGTTAGTCCCACAAGGAACAAACAAGGATATCCATGGACATAGATTAAAGTTCACAATAGATGATGTCCATGAAAGCAATGATTACCTTGTCCCTTGACTTACCAACAAGAGGGTTTGTGACTCCATGAACTAGTGCATGATGTGGAAGTTGATTGCACAAGTTCTTGCCAAAATGAATGTGAGTGAAGTATGTTGGCGGAGTCACCCTCAAGAACTTTCTAGTTCTTCTTCTTCGGGATCCACATCATCTTTATGGGAATCCTTGGGGTTGTAGTTGAGCTTGACGAAGTAGAACTTGACGTGTCCTTGGGAACCCACTTGACCATGGCTTGAGGTGCTTCAATGAATGCATCAATCTCCTCTTGAAGCTAGTCCTTGGCTTTTAGCTTGTGGTCTTGTGGTGGAAGGTCATCTTGAGCTTGTTCCATATTGGAAGAAGTAGGATCATACTCCTCCTTTTGAGAAACAAACTGTGGAGTAGGATATTGACCTTCTTCCCACTCAACACCTTCGGCGTTGAACTTTCGCTCAAAACCAATTCCTTGATTCTTCCGGTGCCTTCCTTGCTTGCGAATAATTTCCTCAAAGTTCTTGCTTCCGGCAAGACTCTTGTAGACACCTTTCTCTATGATCCCTTTCAATAAACTATTCTCTTGCTCAAGTGTAACTTGTCTTGAAACATTGTTAGTGGAATCAAGAGAACTACTAGAAGTAACAACATTAGATTTAACATGGTTATTGTTACTGCTAGAGGAAGAATTTTTCTTATGCTTGTCATGCTTAGTCTTAATGGTTGGAAAGAAATTAGACAAGAGAAGTCGTTTGGCAAGATATGAAGAACTCTTCTTTCGAAGATCGTCATTGATCGCTTTTAGAAACTCATGTTCTTGCTCTAGAGTGAGCTTCTCGAAGCGTAGCTTCTCATGAGATCTTAAGAGCTCTCTATGATCTTCTTGAGTTGTTTCATGAGCTAACTTAAGAGTGTTTAGTTCTTTAGTTAGACGCTCAATCTCCTTCATAGCATTGTCATTCGACTCTTCTCGACTATAAAGACTACTAGCATTTTCATCGTTACTAGGCTCACTAGATTTATCATGCAAGAGCTCATATTCACCAAGCAAGTCATCCTCATCACTATTGAAGTCAATGAATTCAGGGTGTGATACCTTGGGGCCTTTAGCAATGAAGCATCTTCCAATTCCCTCATTTGGTGAATCAAATAAGTCGTAGGAGTTGGAGTTGGAGGATACGAGAGCAAGACCGGCAACACCTTCATCTTGACTGTAGTCGGAGTCGGAGTGATAGCTTCCATCGGATTGATTGTCGGAGTCGGAGCCGGAGACCCATTCACCTACATGAGCTTGATGTCTTCTTCTTGTGTAGCTCCTTGATGACTTGTCTTTCCTCTCCGAATCCTTGCTTCTCCGAGAGGGTCTTCGTTCATAACGATCATCTCTACTCCTTCTCTCTTTCCGAGGTGACTCATCTCTTGATCTTCTTCTTGGAGATTCTTCTCTTCTCTTGTGGGGAGCCGTACACTCATTTGAGTAGTGTCCGGGTCTTCCACAATTGTAGCAGTTTCGATCACGACTAGAAGATCTCTTTTCATCATATGATCTAGACTTTGAGCTTCTCTCTTTGCCTCTATTCTTGTAGAATTTGTTGAAGTTCTTAACCATTAGGCTTATCTCTTCATTGGAAATTAACTTGTCACTTGAGGTTGTGGGAGCATCACTTGTAGCTTTGTAAGCACCGCTTGATTTGTTGTGAAGCTCTTCCTTATCCTTAAGTGTCATCTCATGAGCAACAATTCTTCCAATGACTTCAGTTGGCTTGAGAGTCTTGTAGTTTGGCATCATTTGGATCAAAGTGCACACGGTGTCATACTTTCCATCCAAAGCTCTGAGAATCTTCTTGATGATGAATCGGTCGGTCATTTCTTCGCTTCCTAAGCCGGCAATCTCATTTGTGATGAGAGCAAGCCTAGAGTATATTTCAGCGACTCCTTCACCATACTTCATCTTGAACTTGTCAAGTTGACCTTGAAGAATATCTAGCTTTGATTCCTTCACAGACTCGGTACCTTCGTGCATTTCAACCAAAGTATCCCAAATCTCTTTTGCATTTTCAAGACGGCTGATTTTGTTGAACTCCTCGGGACACAAGGCATTGAAGAGAATGTCACAAGCTTGAGCATTGTTTTGCAACATCCGCAATTCTTCAGGTGTAGCTTCGCGATCCGGAACTTTTCCTTCCTCGAAGAATTCACCTTGCATACCAACACAAATAATGCCCCATGTGGCTGGGTTATGACCAAGAATATGCATTTTCATTTTATGCTTCCGACTAGCAAAATTTGTACCATCAAAGTAAGGACCTCTATGATAATTACCCTCACTAGACGCCATACTCTCCTTGGTTGTGAAACCAAGCTTATGGAGTCCAATGCAATGGAAACCAAAACAATGGAGACCAAAGCTCTGATACCACTTGTAGGATCAAAAGTATGTCTAGAGGGGGGGGGTGATTAGACTACTTGTAAATATAAAAATTCTGCCTTTTGACAAAGAACAGTTTTTGGTAGTTTCACAATTATGATCAAGTCAAGTATCACCCTACACATGAAATTCTAGAGTATAAGCAGCGGAAAGTAAATTGCACATGTAGTAAAGAGAGGTGGAGAAGAGCAAACGCAATTTGCAGACACGGTGATTTTTCCCGTGGTTCCGATAGGTGGTGCTATCGTACATCCACGTTGATGGAGACTTCAACCCACGGAGGGTAACGGCTGCGCGAGTCCACGGAGGGCTCCACCCACGAAGAGTCCACGAAGAAGCAACCTTGTCTATTCCATCATGGCCTACGCCCACGGAGGGCTAGCCTTACTCGGGGTAGATCTTCACGAAGTAGGTGATCTCCTTGCCCTTACAAACTTCTTGGTTCAACTCCACATCTCGATGACGGAGGCTCCCAAGCGACACCTAACCAATCTAGGAGGCACCACCCTCCAAAAGGTAATAGATGTTGTAGATGATGATGAACTCCTTACTCTTGTGCTTCAAATGATAATCTCCCCAACACTCAACTCTCCTCACTGATTTGGCTGTGGTGGAAGAAAGGATTGAGTGGAAAGCAACTTGGGAAGGTTAGAGATCAAGTTTCATATGGTGGGAGTGGAGCAACTTGATCTCAACACAAGGATAGGTAGTTCTCTTCTCAGAAAGTGTAAGGTAGGAGTGGTAGTTCTTTCTGATGGCTCTCTCCACGAATGAAGAGGGGGTGGAGGGGTATATATATAGCCTCCACACAAAATCCAACCGTTACACACATAATTGAGCAATCTCGGTGAGACCGAAGTGGACAACTCGGTCAGACCGAAAGTTCAAATAATGTGAACGTTGGGGTTTTCGGTGGGACCAAAAATACCATCTCGGTTATTCCGATTTGAGCAAAGACAGGAGCATACCAGTTTCGGTGGGACCGACTTCATCATCTCGGTGACACCGATTTGATGACAGAAGGTTACAGAAGCTTGGCAGCCCATGTTTCGGTGAAACCGATTTCAAACTCGGAATATCCGATTTTTCTAGGGTTTGGCTTATGGCTGAGGTGGTTCATCTTGGTGTGACTGAGTTTGGATAATCGGTGGGACCGAGATTACTTATGAGTGAATTTTGTAGTGAAGGTTGCTGATAGTTTGAGGAGATATATCACTAAGCACTTGAGCAACCAGATCATCAACACAACCTCATCCCCTTTTAATAGTATTGGCTTTTCCTATGGACTCAATGTGATCTTGGATCACTAAACCAAAAATGGAGTCTTGAGCTTTTGCCAATGCTTGCCTTAGCATTTTGAGGGGTCCACTTCTTCAGTCATTGCCATACCCATATCACTGAACTTCTCTGAAATGATTCTCAAGTAACTATTAGTTCAATGATATATATGTTGTTATTAATTGCCAAAACCACCCGGGGATTAGTTGCACTTTCACCGGGGCGGGCTCATGCGCGACGGGTCACGCGCGGGGGGACGAGGGCCTGACCCGGGCCTTCCCTTCCCTTTCTGTCTTGACGCGGTAGCCAGAGTACTTCCCAGGCCTGCCGAGGCTCAGGACCAGAGATACCGTTGGCCCGAGGCCTATGGCTAGCGCCGCAAGTGCCGGCCTCCGCAGGCACCAGCGTGCGTTTCATTCACGCTCCATGGCCGTCGGCGATGATGACGAAGGGTTGAGGTCTAAGAGCGGGGGATCTTCTTCCTGACCTTCCGCTCCTGAGCCCCCCGGTGCCGGCGCCTGATGTCACCCGGCGTTCGGCGTGGTCCTGGGGTCGCCCCCTGATGGCTCCTCAACGGGAGCGATACCTGAGTACAAAGGGCTTCGAGGCAGAGGGGTGGCGTCATACGCAGGGTTCAGCGGATCATACCTCATGCGCCCTCGTAAGTCGTCGTGGGTCTTGTCCATACGGGCGATCGGGTGCGGCCGGGGCGGCACCTGGTCCCCGTCGTCGTCGTGTGGAAGCAAAATGGCTCGGCTCCGGTGCTGGCGGCGTCGAGGAGCTCGGCCACCCTGAGGAGTAGCGCGTCGTGGCCGCTATCGAGCAACCGGAACCTTAGCAGTTCCCTTGCCACCACCAGTGCGGCCCTCATGTTCGCTATTTCGCGCCGGTCCCATGAGCTTGCTGCTACGTTCTCGGCGGCCCGCGCCGCCGTGCAGCCTTGGCGTCGAGTGGGCGGTGGGTGTTGCCGGTCCCCCTGCGGCGGGTCGGTGATGCTCATCATGCCGTCGACCCCGATCAGGGCCGGGTGGTGGCGAGTCCCGCGGCCGAAGGGCGATGCCTGAGCGGCGTGGACACCACGAGCTTCCACACGCGTCTGATGCGCCTCTGCCATCGTGGTCGCGGTTTGTTGGAGCTGGGCGACGCAGGGTCGATGGACGAGGGCGGGACGAGGTCGTCGGAGAGGCGAGATCTTGACACTCCCCCTACCTGGCGCGCCAAATGTCGGATTTAGGACTCCGCAAAACCCAAGAAGTTTGAACACAGGGGCGTGAACGAAGATCTTTCCCGCTCGCGTCTACCTAGCGCCTCGCCCTCGTCGGTGAAGAGGTTCAAGCACACAACAGATAGAACACACAAGAGTTTACCCAGGTTCGGGCCACCGTGTGGTGTAAGACCCTACTGCCTGCCTTGGCGGATTAGCCTCGGGAGGGCTGGAATATGAGCTAGTACAGTGGTTCCTGAGCTCGGGAGGCGAGCTCAGGAGGTCAGGAGGCAAGTGTTCTTGCTCCTTGTGTGGTGGCAGAGTGTATGGATCGATCCCCTTCATAGTGGAAATCCTTGCTACTTATATAGGCGGCCACGGTCCTCTTCCCCCGAAATGTTTAGGCGGGAAGGGATTCCACAACAGCCATTTTTGAGCGGGAACACAAGGACATTCCTACCCTGACAAAAGCAGTCTTCGCCTGCAAAAGGACCAGGCGGTGATGCGGTGGTGTGCTCGACGGTGACATCCTCCATGTCGTCCTTGCGGTCTTCGGTCTTGTTGCACCAATGAGGAAACCTTTGCCCCGCTCCTCGGGAACATGCGGCTGCCTTGTCCCCCTTGCACCGAAATGGTAACTACGCCGCTGGCGGACGCTGGCACCCGCTGGTGCGGTGCATCACTACTGACATCACTGCCTCCTCCTGAGGCAGGCTTGGCCTTGGATTCTCCGGCCCTCCGGGGCACCTTGCCGAGGCCGCTCCTGAGGGGGTCTTGACGTCGTTCTCCTCGCGAGGCCTAGCCCCCTCGTGAGAGTCTTGGACAACTGGTCGATGAGCTGGGCCGTACCAGGCCGTACTAGGAGCACATTGCGGCCCGCAGACAGGCAAGTCTGGGTACCCTGGTTCCCAGTACGCCAACAGTCACATGCCTTCTCCAAGATTGTTTTCAATTATTTTCATCTTTAGCTCCACCTTCCTCTTGTCATTCGTCCGGAGTATCTCGAAATTCTTCATGGCATTTCTCGTCTTCATTCTCAACATTTGAAGACCGGAGAAGTGTTTCTCTTAAATCTTGGCCCGTTCTCTTGAAGATTCATGGTTCTAGCTTCATGCCATCCTCATAAGTTGTTTCGATCACGAGGAATCTTTTCATATCATCCGAAGCATTTCATGAATTCTTTCCATTGTGTTCCTCCGATGGCCATCATTTCAGAAGATTTCTTCGTTCTTAGTTTTCAACTTAGTCCTCCAACTATTCTTAATTGATGCCTCTTCGTTCGTCTCCATATTCTTACGGTGGTTCATTCAAGATTACTCTTCCGTTGTTATCGTATTAATTCATTTGTTCTTTTCATAATCCTACCGATGAGTCATTCAAGATTATTCTCAAGTTTGGCTATATCTCTCTCCAATCCTTTTCAAGAAGAATAAGTAGTAGGCCAAATCCGTTGCTTGTCGTCAATTTAATTTGGTGAACTATAAGCATACAATATATCTTATTCTTATTTCCCCAAAGTGATTAATCTCTTTTTCCGGAGCTTGTTCATCATATCATATTCTCGGTTCTAAGTTGCTCATCTTGTTTTCCGGAGCTCCAAGTTATTTCAATTATATAATTTCAAAGCTCCATATAATTCATCGCAGGCCTTGAATCTTATTCTTTTCAACTTTCACTTCTCATGCTTTCATTACCGGAGTTCTTCATGGTGGTTCATCATGACTTAATTCATCCTCGAAATCGTCATCATGATTCTTGATCAATGAGCTCAAGTATTCTTCTTCTTGTATTCTGAAGTGCAATTCTTTCTACCTTATCGTGATGGTGGTATGTCATTTTGACAATTTCCCTTCATGTTTCATGATTCACAAGTTGTCACGAATGAGATATTTAAACCCATCATTTTCTTTGTTCAGGAGATCTTTCTAACCTTTCAATTTATTAGTTGGAGTAATCTTGGGTTGTATTTCACCTAAAAGCTTTCCCTAAGGATTGTTGCTATTGTGGTGCTTATCAATGACCCAAATTCTTCATTTACCTCTCGGAGAAAGAGTTTTCATCTCTTCGTTGATCTCAATCCAATCTATTGTTTTTCGTTAGTGGACGGTTGTCACTTCATAATCTTGAGATGTTTTCGATAAGCCCACAACAAGCTTATTCTTTTGTTGTTGAATTTTCCAACAACTCCGTTCAATGATTCTTTCTAAGGATGCTTTCAAAATTCATTGGTGGTAGAAGTTATCATTTTCTTCTACTTTCTTTCTTCCTAACGATCTTGCTTCTATTCTGGGGGTATTGTAATATTGATATCTTCATTCCATCATCTCTTCTTGTCAAGTTCATGTTAATCCCTTCCATTTTCAGACGGAGTGCTGTCCAAATTATGTCATTCTTATTGCTTGGCTATACCGTTGTGGTTTCATATTCTTTTGGTTCGTGAGCTCTTGTTTCATGTCTTTCAACCTACAAGGTTCTCGTAATGCTCCTTGTTCCTCTATTCTAACGGAGTGTTTTCATCTTCGTTCATCTCCGTTGTAGTCTTCTTTCAATTTGGTCAACCTCTCAAGTTCGTGGTTTCACTCTTTTGTCAAAGAAGCAACTTTGTTTTACCTCTTCCTTTTCCGTTTTATCCGGTGCCATCTTCAGGATCTCGGGTCGAGATCCTTTGTTAGTGTGGGAGAGTTGTGACGCCCCAAGACCGACGCTCCAGAAGACTTCCATATGTTCCGGGTTTCGCCATGTGTTTTATTTGCTTGCTTCATTTTTTTGTGCATTGCATCATGTCATCATGCCATCATGTCTTTAATTTTTTAAAGCTCAACTAAATAAATTGTGTGGAGCTTCGATCCATTTAAATCGAGGGAAGGGTGACTTTTCTTTAAAACATATCCTCCCAATATTTTAGGGAGCTATTATAAATATTCCATTAGTTTGGAATCACCGAAACACACTTGCAAATGTTCCCATGCCTCTTTTGCTTCAAGTTTGCCCTCCAAACCTTGTCTTTAGTTCTTTCTCCTTTTATCGAGGTTCCTCCAAAAATCCGAGCATTTTTGGAGACTTCTAAAACCTAGTCCTAGTTCAAACTATTTGAATTTAATTCAAATAAGTTTGAATTCAAACTTCACTCTCATGCCTAGTTGTAATTTTCTTGGATCATGCTCATTTTATGAGTCCAGGGAAAATATACCCCATGCCTAAACACCATCCCTAGCTCCTCTTTTCTTCTCCCTTTTTCTCATCTTTGTTTTTATTTCTTTTTCTGTTTTAGAAAAGAAGGAGGAGTACTAGGCCCAGCCGCAACTCAGCCTGATCCCAGCCGCTGGTCCAAGGCCCAGTTGCTGCCGTTCTAACCCTAGCCCGTGCGAGCCCCTCCCCTCGATCTCACCTCTCCCTCCCGAGCGCCGCCACCGCCGACATCTTCGGCAGCCTCGTGCCCGCCATGGCGTCCTTGCTGCTGTTTCGTTTTGGACCGGCAAGTCCAACCAGCACCGATGGCGAACGACTACCGTCGCGTGACCCGAACACCTACGGAAACTTGAATGGCTACAAAACGTGTACCCCCTACGTCAACGACGACCCCGACCCCCCGTGTACCCCTACCGCTTCCAAGACCGGTAAGCTCGAAGACCCCAAGTACCACGACATCGACAAACCGTCAAGTTCGACTATGCCAAGTTCAACGATGCGCCAAGTACCTCGACGCCTGAATGACTACTTCCTCTCCGATGTCGTGTACCACAACTATCGCCAAGTTCCTCTACGAAAACATGTACCACTACTTCCATGATGAGATGAATACGACTGCGAAATGTGAACGCCTACTTCCACTCCGAACTGCGAGTACCACTACTTCCCTTGACGAACTCGATCCGCTTCAAATCGCACGCTCCAAAGGTATATCGTCAAATCGATGCCCGTGAACGAATGTGTGATGTATGGGATGCACCTTATGTTTGTCTCGAGTCCGAATTGTCGGTGCACGTTGCCCTCGTTTGCCTTGCCACCGACATGTGAGAACCCGGTATCCGGGAGCACCCCACCACGCCGCCCTTCTTTTGCACCGGCATCTCGACGAGTTGTTGGATCATCAGAACGTTGACGTGGCACCGTTTCCATTCTCGCCACCATGACACCCCTTTCCTTCCGTCATGGCGACCAAATACTCCATATCTTGCTCATGTTAAATTTTAACTAAAAATTGCATAAAACTTGCATTTGACATCTGCATCATGATAACAACCTTTAAATGCTTAAATTTTTGTTTGCTTCAATAATTGCTAAATGACATGGGGAGTTTCCGGAATTGTTGTTGTTATTTCCGGTCTCATTTAAAATGACTAGATAGTGTAGTTTCGCTCATGCTTCACCTCTTGCCATGTTTAATAAAAACATTTAAACTTGTTGGGTACATAAACGAGAGTCAACTAAATAAATAAAATGTGGTGTTTCATCAATACGCAACTCGTTGCATATTGTGCTCCACTTAACTTGTAGTATTGCTTGTGCACTTTGTCATGCCATGCATATTTAAACCGGACATGCATCATACTAGTTTGGGCATCATATGCCATGCTTATGTTATGTGTGTTTACCGTGTTGTTTGCTTCTTTCCGGTTGCTTCTCTCGTTAGCTTTGGTTTCATTCCGGAGTTGTGAGGATTTGTTCGACTACTTCATGGACTTGTTCTTCTTCCTTACGGAATCCCAGGCAAGATGACCATTCCCCGATATCACCTCTATTTTTGCCTATGCTAGTTGTCTCGCTCTTTAGATATGCCTCGATGCTTATTCCTGTTTGCCAGCCTCCTATTGTTGCCATGAAACCTCTAACCTTTGACACCTTCCCAGCAAACCATTTTTTGGCTATGTTACCCGCTTGCTCAGCCCCTCTTATAGCGTTGTTAGTTGCAGGTGAAGATGAAGATTGCTCCATGTTGGAACTTGTTGTTGGAATATCACAATATCTCTTAAATATATTAACACACCTATATACTTGGCACTGGGTGGAAGGCTTGGCCTTTTGCTCGGTGTTTTGTTCCACTCATGCCACCTTAGGAACCGATAAACCGGTGTTAGGTTCCTTGATTTTGCGTTCCTAACACGGTTGGGGTTTATGCGCCCCTCTCGATAATTCGCACTGCTTAAAGCTTTTCCAGCAAGGCCCAACTTTGGTTTTAATTTGCCTCATAATAAAAAACTTAATTATTTAATTGCATAGGGGCTCATGTCCCCGGGTTCTTAATTCTACATAACAGGGGGGCGGTGCTGATGGTGTTGGTCCCAACCGGGCAACCCGCGGGGCCACCACGGGGAAACTCGAGGTCTGGCTCCCGTAGCTTGTCCCATTCAGTCGTGGCCTGAGACGAGATACGCGCGGCTACTATCAGGGTGTCGGCACGCCGGGAGGTCTTGCTGGATTAGTTTTACCTTTGTCGAAATATCTTGAGCACGGGATTCCGAGAATACTCGGGTCTTCCCACTTTGGAGTTGCGACTCCGCAGATCGTGAGCTTGTGATGGGCTAAGTTGGGACACCCCTGCAGGGTTTTGATCTTTCGAAAGCCATGCCCGTGGTTATGTGACAGATGGGAATTTGTTAATATCCGATTGTAGATAACTTGACACCTTATCCTTAAGAATACACTACCTATGTGAGTAACCGTGATGGTCTCTTTTCGAAGGGCTTCGGGAAGTGAACACGGTGGGGTTATGTTTGATCGGAGTAGCTAGGATCACTTCTTCATCAACCATGCGACCGTTGGCACTTGATCTCTTCTCGCTCTAAACTCGTAAGATAGTGCTTAGTGCTTGCTGCAAACACTTTAATAACCTTTCCACACCTAAGGCTTTGTTAGTTTTGATACCCGGGAATGGGATTGTTGAGTCCTTGTGGCTCACAGATTACAACACACACCAGATGCACGTACCGCTGAGAACAGTGCAACAGATGGTTCATAACTTCACTGGGAGTTCGATGAAGAGCTTGGCCGTATGTATGTGACGTTTTCGGCGATCAGTAGTAGTTCCTACTAGGGGCGATCAGGCCTTGTGGTTTAATGGTATCTTTCTCATTTGGATTTTATTCGTAGTCGGACCTTGTGTTATTTGGATGATGTATGTTGTTGTATTCATTGTGTGACGTGGCTAGTGTAAGCCAACTATCTTTTCAATTTCATCCCTGAATTTTACATGAGATGTGCAAAGATACCATACTTGAGATCATTCTAGTATGCGCTTATGTCTTTAAGTCGTGCCTCGACACGTGGGAGACATAGTCGCATACTAGGCATTACATAAGCTGTGTGACCTCTTTCAGTGGTGGACTAGCAGATGTAGGGGAAAGTAGGTGTACCGGTCCACCCGGGGTAAAGAGTAAATGCATCTGAAAGACAGTGTCTCGGTCATTCGTTTCTCAAACACCATGCAGTGCGAGAAATCCGACGGGGGAGATCGAGTCTTGTGGGGAAAAGTGCACAAACCTCTGTAGAGTGTACAAACTGATCGTGATTAGCCGTGTCCCCGCTTATGGACAATCTTGAGTATCTGGTACTTGAATTATTGGTTGATCTCATCACTCTAAAATTAATTTGTTGGGTTAATGATGACTACTTTAATTGGGATTGAGTTGCAGGTACCTTCTCAATGATGTTTCAACTACCATGATAGTTAAAATAAAATTTATTCCTTTGTTGTAGGGGAAATTGGCTTTATGCAAAAACGTTAACCTTAGAGCCTCCACCAGCCAAATATGCATATAGTGTTAGCCTTTGTTTCTGTTACTTGCTCTACTGTGTTATCTTGTCAGCATATTCCATGTGCTGACCCATTTTGGGCTGCAACTTGTTACGTTGCAGACTTTTCAGACGAGGAGTAAGACATGCTAGGTCGTTTGTCATGCACTCAGCTATGCCATTGGAGTTGATGGACTCACTTATCTTCCAAGCCTTCCAATGTTATTTTGTTAGATGGCCTTATGCCATAGACTTTTTTAATAAGTTCTCTTTGGGGACATTCGTTGTAATAAGTGTGTGATTGCCACTCTGTTATAAATCCTTCAAGTACTGTGTGTGTCAACATTACCGATCCAGGGATGACACAGAGCACGGAGACTTCGGTCCATTCGGATCGTGGTCGCTACAGTTATGCTCGTGGTTTCATGCTCACTGTCATGCTATGGTCTGATGCTGCTTGTTATCTTGTACTACTTGTTAGTATCATGTTTCCATGTTATGCTTGGTAGTAGAATTACATGCTGGTATTAGTGATGTTTATCCTGATGCATGCTTATTATCTGTCAAGTACCGTTGATATGCATGTTCCGTTGCAACTAGTTGGTTACATGCTTACTTGGTAGTGTTCTTGTTATGTTCTTGCATGGTATTTATTTATGATGCTAGTAGCCATGTATGCCATGAGTAGAGTTATACTTGGGATATTTATGCTAGTTAGTATGCCATGCTCATTTGGATATATGCTTCATTGTGGTTACGCTCGATGATTATGTTACACCTCCATGCTTTTGTTGATATCATGTTCATGCATTGTAGTTGCATCATGTTCTTTTATTATGACTTAGCTTATTGCATTCAAGTTTAACCGGATAATAATGAACTTGAACAACTGTTGGCTGAGTCATGGTGCCACCAAATCGAGATGACCAGTGCAGCCACGCTTGCCTTTATGGGAAGGCCCTAACTGTACATGCCATGTGAGGGTTACGCGGTAACCCGAGCGGAGTAAGTTGGTGCATGATAATGTCATAATGTTGCATGTTAGTATTATCATGTTTGTATGTTCATGCCATGCTCGTATTGTTCTAGCTGTACATGCCATGTTATCCTGATGATGTCGTGCTCATCAATTATTTAACATGATAATGTCATGATGTTGTTTGTCTTAACTGCTTTTGGTTTATTGTGAGCCTGCAAGTACATTCAATGTACTGACTTGGCGTGTCATGCCAGTTTGCAGGTCGTGCCTGGATTGCTTGCTTGTTTTGGTGCGTTCACGAGCTAGGATAAACATTCCAGCCATAGTCCCTGCGGAGTGGAGTCCATCATCATCGTTCGTTATTCCACTGCCAGTAGAGGTTCCGCTGCCTCGAGTTGTTATGTTGCTTGCATAGAGCAACTGTGGTTGGCATAGCGTCGTTGTGCCGGTGTTATTCATTGTAATATCAGAGACCTTGTATCCATATCTGCGTTGTAATAGAAAGCTGGTTTGTTCTATGCTAAGCAGTTCCGTATTCCAGAAGACTTCACCTCGATCTCTGGGCTGGAATACGCGGCATTCCGGTTTATCTAAGCCGGGGTGCCACATATATGCACCGGAGCATGTGCATGTAGTTCAAATTTGAATTATGCACAGAAAATGCCTAGAAAACCCAGTTAATGTATAAAAATGTCCAAACGAACCCCAAAAAATCCCAAAATTAAACACAACACTCCTGTTTTTCTATGTTGACACCAAAAATGTTTTTGAAAGCAATAAGAGGCAACGGGTATCGTTTCGTCCCCAAAGGTGGCACGTTCCCTACCGAAACCATCACGCTTGTTGTGAGAAGCTCTGGTTTGTGAGAAGCTTATACCCAAACCTGCCCCAATTGGGACAAACATTTTACCACGGCATGTTGATGCCGCTCCATGATAGCATGCTAAGTTCCATGAATTTCAGATGAGTTTTGGATGTACTAGAATTTAAAAATCAGGTATCTCAATGTTTGCGGCCGAGTGACGGTGGCAAGGAGTTTGAAATTCATTCTCATTTCTTGCATGGGACCTAAGCATGCACTGAAGTACACGTATTTGATTTTTCAACCCGTTTATATGCACTGGAGCATGTGCATGTAGTTCAAATTTGAATTATGCACATAAAATGTCTAGAAAACTCAGTTAATGTATAAAAATGTCCAAACAAACCCCGAAAAATTCCAAAATTAAACACAATACTCCTGTTGTTCTATGTTAACACTAGAAATTTTTTGAAAGCAATAAGAGGTAATGGATATCGTTTCGTCCCCAAAGGTGGCACGTTCCCTACCGAAACCATCACGCTTGGTGTGAGAAGCTCTGGTTTGTGAGAAGCTTATACCCAAACCTGCCCCAAATGGGACAAAAAAATTACCATGGCATATTGATGCAGCTCCATGATAGCATGCCAAGTTCCATGAATTTCAGATGTGTTTTGGATTTACTAGAATTTAAAAACCATGTATCTCAATGTTTGCGGCTGAGTGAGAGTGCCAGGGAGTTTGACATTCATTCCCATTTCTTGCATGGGACCTAAGCATGCAACCAAGGACACAGATTTGATGTTTCAACCCATTTATATGCACTGGAGCATGTGCATGTAGTTCAAATTTGAATGATGCACCTGAAATGCCTACAAAACCAAATAAATGTATAAAAAAGTCCAAACGAACCCTGAATAATTCGAATATTTTTGACGACGCACCTATAGTTGCATGTTCACTGCAGATAAAAGTTCTAGCAATTCAAACACCATCCTTTGCAGCTGTGACCCCATTATGTAATTCAAATCAAGATGAAAAATCAAGTTGATCGCACAGAGTTTATTATCACCAACCGTGTGAGATGCAGCACAAAATATCTTAGAGCACCGTCGAAGTGTCAAGCACACTAGCCCGCTCCTCAAATATAATTTCACTGTTCAATCGTCGCCGGTGAAAGATGAGGACATGGACAACAAAAATTAGCGTTCAAACTCATCACACACGGGTTAAGCTATCTGAATCGTTTGTGATGTTCACATATCGTACACGATTCTGAATAAGGGACCGTGTTTGATGACACTTTGCGCGCTAGTTTTTTCGCTGAAGCGATTCCAAATTTTCGGCTTTCGCGGAAATATCTACTCCCCGCCCCCTCCCCCTTACCAAAAGCCACATTTCCCCTATTTCCGCCTTCCTTTCCAAGTTGAAACCTTCACTCCTTGATTGCAGCGCTGCCTCCTCGTCGGCGACCCTCCTTCACGCTGCTCGTCCTTGTCTATCCAGGCAGGTAATCCACACCCGACCCGCATCCTCCTCCTCCTTCCACATCCCACATGCCCCGACCATCGACGCGACACCTTCCACCAAAATCACCGACCCCTCCACCAAATAAGCGCCGCCCTAAGCCATGGTGCATGCAGTACAGCCAGGATCTCGAGGAGCATTTGGTAGCGGAGAAGCAAAGCGCGGCCGCACGCGTGGATGAGGTCGTGATGGCTGTCATTCGTGCCGACCCCCAGATCTTGGAGGAGCACCTTGCCATTTGCTAGCTACGCCGATTAAGCATGCTCGGTTTACCCGTTGCGTGTGCTGTTCCTGCCTTTCCTTAACAAATTATAGTGAATTATGCTATCTAATTTTACCATGTAATCTGTTGCTCTAGTGTATATGTTCTATATGTCGTGCAGTGTGGTGCTCACTTATTAATTGTTTGGTTAATTAGTTGTCGTCTTCAGTAACTGTTTGGTTCAATTCTGCAAATGTGATGTTCAATTCTTCGGGCTGCAATTTTGTATTGTCTTCCATGTGAGAAATAAATCAAATTTATCTTTACAAAATACACGAGAAGCGAATACAATTGCTATATTTCCAAGTTGTCAAGCATGCTTGGTTTGGTTATACATTGTGCAATGTGGTGCTTAGTTAACATTTGGTTCATTTGTATTGTGGTGTTTAGTTAATTGTTTGGTTCAATTCGGCAATGCGATGTTCGATGGTTGTGGGGTTCTATTATTGTATACCATGTTAGAAGTAAATCGAATTTGGCTGTACTAAATACATGAGAAACAAATACAATTGCTATATTTCCAAGTTGTTAAGAATGCTTGGTTTGGTTAACTGTTTGATCTTCTATTAGGAGTACGTTATATTGTGCAATGTGGTGCTCAGTTAACGTTCGGTTCATTTGTGTTGTGGTGTTTAGTTAACTGTTTGGTTCAATTCTGCAATGCGATGTTCAATTGTTTTGGGTGCATTCTGTTCTTGTATACCATGTGAGGAATAAATTGAATTTGGATGTAGTAAATACATGAGAAACAAATACAATTGTTATATTTCCAAATTGTTAAGCATGCCTGGTTTGGTTAACTATCTGATCATCTATTAGGAGTATGTTATATTGTGCAATGTGGTGTTCAATTAATGTTTGGTTCATTTGTTGTGGTGTTTAGTTAACTGCTTGGTTCAATTCTGCAATGCGATGTCCAATTGTCGTGGGTAGAATTTTGTATTGTTGTGCATGTGAGGAATAAATCGAATTTGGCTGCACTTAATACATGAGAAACATATACAATTGCTATATTTCCTAGTTCTTAATCATGCTTGGTTCGGATAAATGGTTTTTCCATGTGGCTTGAATTAATTTGATGAATCTGAATGTGCTTATTTTTCATCAACGTATTTTACTGATAGTATGTGAACCCTTACTTAACCTGGTGACTCACTACCTTATATGTGTTGCAGGGAAATAATGGGAAGCACTGAGGTTTACAATCGAGGTTAGCATGTGCATGGTCAGTTGTCTAATAACACATTATTGTGCAATTGCAGGAACCATTCTAATATTTAGGTTTTTAATAATTTGGTCTTGCACATGTAGGTCATGCTGTCAGAGGTTTTGACCCACTGTTCGACACTTTTGCATATGGGGAAATGAGTTGTCCATGAATATCAATCAAGTCAAGAAACTCAGAAAGATTGTTAGGATAAAGAAATTAGCGACAAAAAACAATAAGATCTTTGTCTGCACAATGAAGAAGACATCAGTTAACTACAAGATGGTACTAACTATTATACCTTGCCTTTTTTATTCCTTTGCCCCATTTCCAATATAGAGAAGATATTTATGCACATCCTTGTTTTCAGGCCTTTCCAAAGTAGTTCACTGATGATTACCTCTCCAACCACCTCTATGGTTAGGAGGCGAGGAAGGTTTTCATACAACACCCATGGTTCAATATTGAAGTGTTCCTGAAGAGGATGAAGGACGGATGGTCCATCATCCACTGGCACTGGCCTAAAGTTGGAAAGACCTTCAACATGAATGAAGGCTCAATATTCGCCTTTTGCTTCAGCAGTTTTCCAGATGAGATGCATCTGTCTATGTACCATCTATGATGCTAATTTCGAAAGGCTCTACATGTTGCATATGAAACTTGGTGCTGGTGCAGTTGTGCAATGGGGTAGTGATAACCCACAAGTGTACGGGATAGCAACAGTTTTCGAGGGTAAGTATTCAACCCAAATTTATTGATTCAACACAAGGGGAGCCAAAGAATACTCTCAAGTATTAGCAGCTGAGTTGTCAATTCAACCGCACCTGGAAAACTTAGTATCTCCAGCAAAGTATTTAGTAGCAAAGTAATATGAAAGTAACGGTAATGGTAGCAAAAGTGGCGATAGTAGTTTTGTAGTGATTGTAACAGTAGCAGCTGAAAAGTAAATAAGCAACAAGCAATATGTGAAAATCTCGTAGGCATTGGATCAGTGATGGATAATTATGTTGGATGCGATTCCTCATGTAATAGTTATAACATAGGGTGACACAGAACTAGCTCCAGATCATCAATGTAATGTAGGCATGTATTCCGAATATAGTCATACGTGCTTATGGGAAAGAACTTGCATGACATCTTTTGTCCTACCCTCCTGTGGCAGCGGAGTTCTAGTGGGAAATAAGGGATATTAAGGCCTCCTTTTAATAGAGTACCGGACCAAAGCATTAACACATAGTGAATACATGAACTCCTCAAACTACGGTCATCACCGGGAGTGGTCCTGATTATTGTCACTTCGGGGTTGCCGGATCATAACACATAGTAGGTGACTATTGACTTGCAAGATAGGATCAAGAACACACATATATTCATGAAAACATAAAAGGTTCAGATCTGAAATCATGGCAATCGGGCCCTAGTGACAACCATTAAGCATAGCAAAGTCATAGCAACATCAATCTTAGAACATAGTGGATACTAGGGATCAAACGCTAACAAAACTAAATCGATTACATGGTAAATCTCATCCAACCCATCACCGTCCAGCAAGCCTACGATGGGATTACTCACGCACGGCGGTGAGCATCATGGAATTGGTGATGGAGGAAGGTTGATGATGACGATGGCGACGATCTCCCCTCTCCGGAGCCCCGAACGGACTCCAGATCAGCCCTCCCGAGAGAGACTAGGGCTTGGCGGCAGCTCCGTGTCGTAAAACGCGATAATTCCTTCTCCCTGATTTTTCTCTCCCCGAAAGTGAATATATGGAGTTGGGGGAGACGTCGGTGAAGCAGCAGGGGGCCCACGAGGCAGGGGGCACGCCCCCCACCCTTGTGGACAGGGTGTGGGCACCCTGGTCTAGTTCTTTCGGCAGATATTTTTTATATATTCCAAAATAAATCTCCGTTGAATTTCAAGTCATTCCGAGAACTTTTATTTCTGCACGAAAATAACACCATGGCAGTTTTGCTGAAAACAGCGTCGGTCCGGGTTAGTTCCATTCAAATCATGCAAGTTAGAGTCCAAAACAAGGGCAAAAGTGTTTGGAAAAGTAGATACGTTGGAGACGTATCAGGTAGCTGTAGGATCGAAAGTATGTCTAGAGAGGGTGATTAGACTACTTGACCAAATAAAAATCTAGTCTTTTCCCAATTTTAATTCTTGGCAGATTTTAGCAACTTAACACAAGTCAAGCAATCAACCTACACATGCAATTCTAATAGTATAGCAGCGGAATGTAAAGCAATTGCATATGAAGATAAAGGGAGGAGTTTGGAGGAGCAAACACAATGTAGACACGGAGATTTTTTACGCAAGCTTCGGATAGGTGGTGCTATCGTACATCCACGTTGATGGAGACTTCAACCCACGAAGGGTAACGGCTGCGCGAGTCCACGGAGGGCTCCACCCACGAAGGGTTCACGAAGAAGCAACCTTGTCTATCCCACCATGGCCATTGCCTACAAAGGACTTGCCTCGCTAGGGTAGATCTTCACGAAGTAGGCGATCTCCTTGCCCATACAAACTCCTTGGTTCAACTCCACAATCTTGTCGGAGGCTCCCAAGTGACACCTAACCAATCTAGGAGACACCACTCTCCAAAAGGTAATTGACGGTGTGTTGATGTTGAACTCCTTGCTCTTGTGCTTCAAATGATAGTCTCCCCAACACTCAACTCTCCCTCACAGATTTGGATTTGGTGGAAAGATTATTTGAGTGGAAAGCAACTTGGGGAAGGCTAGAGATCAAGATTCATATGGTAGGAATGGAATATCTTGGTCTCAACACATGAGTAGGCAGTTCTCTCTCGGAACAATGAGTAATGGAAGTGTAGGTATGTTCTGATGGCTCTCTCCTCGAATGAAGAGTGGGTGGAGGGGTATATATAGCCTCCACACAAAATCTAACCATTACACACAATTTATCAAACTCGGTGGGACCGAATCAGAAAACTCGGTCGGACCGATTTAGTTCATAATGTGACCGTTAGGCATTTCGGTGGGACCGATATGATCAACTCGGTAGGACCGATTTCATTAGGGTTAGGGCATAACGTAATCTCGGTGAGACCGATTACACAAACTCGGTAGGACCGATTTTGGTAATAAGCACACAGAGGGTTGGTCAGGAAAACTCGGTGGGACCGATTCGCTCGTTTCGGTGGTACCGAAACGTTACAAAAGGTAACAGAGAGTTTGCAATGTTAACTCGGTGAGACCGATTCTCACATCTCGGTTAGAACGAAATGTTGCAAATAGGAAACAGAGAGTTTACATTCCCATCTCGGCGAGACCGAGATCCCTATCGGTGAGACCGAACTGATTAGGGTTTTGGCAGTGGCTATGTCAAATGAACTCGGCGGCGCCGGATAGAAAGTTTCGGTGGGGCCGAGTTTGACTTTTGGTTTGGGACATATGTGGATGTGAGAAAGTGGTTGACGGTCTTGGAGCATATCACTAAGCACTTTGAGCAAGAAACCCATTAAGTAACACCTCATCCCCTTTTAATAGTATTGGCTTTCCTATGGACTCAATGTGATCTTGGATCACTAAAATAGAAAATGTAGAGTCTTGAGCTTGAGCCAATATGTGTACTTAGCATTTTGAGGGGTCCACCATGCCATGCCAATCATTGAACCCTCTGAAATGATCATCTTGAAAGAGCATTAGTTCAATGAGCTATATGTTGTTAGGAATTACCAAAACCACCCAGGGATAGTTGCACTTTCAATCTCCCCTTTTTGGTAATTGATGACAACATATAGATCAAAGCTTCGAAAAATGATAATAAGATTTAAATACATTGTCGCTTTGAGAAGTATGTGATAAGCAAGAGCTCCCCCTAAATTTGTGCATTATTTAAAATTTGCGTTTGAATACAAATGCACAATCGATTAGGATCATGGGTTACTCTTCCATGTCACATACATCTTGGTGGAGCGCTCAAAATGATATAAACTAAAAACATGCACTCATCACCAAGCAAAGTGAATGATCATATAGGGATATAAGAGATAACATCATTCAAGCAAGCATTAAAGTAGCATATGATCAATCACATGATCAAACAAGTATCTCACACACGGAAAGTATCAAGCAAACACACAAAAGTATCAACCAATTAGCAAGAGACCAAGAAGAAAAACACACACACTCTCTCTCTCTCGAAGTCTATGATCTATACATATTTCTCCCCTTTGGCAACAAGTTACCAAAAAGTTTGAAAATGCATAGTGCTATGCGTCTCTCAGGCTTGATCTTTGGGAGGCGGTGTAGAGAGGAATCCAAGGACGAAGGCTTCAGATGATGTAGTTGCAGCTGGTGGAGTGGCTGCTGGAGGTGGCACTGAAGTTGTGGCTGCTGGTGCTGACGTAGTAGCTCAAGTATTAGGTATAGGCACTGCAGCAGACCTCTGACCTCTAGGCACTCTCTGAAAGGCATATGTGGTAGCCTTCCCTTTCCTCTCCTTTGCTTCCTCCTGGAGCTGCTCAACTACAGTCGGTATCTCAGTCACTTTCAGATCAAGACCATAGAACTTTGTTTCAATGATCCTCTCCAGGCTCTCCTGATTTTGAGTCAGGGTGGCCAAGCCCTTCTCAATCCTCAAAGTTGCTTGAATGAGATATGCCATTTGATCTTGCTTTGACTTGAGGGACACTTGAGATGCATCTTCAATACTTGGCACATTTGCGGTTTTCTCAGCTCTAGCTTTGGCTCTCTTCTCTTGTGCTTGCACTGATGAAGGTTCATTCTCATCCATCACAACTGTGTTTTCCTCAAATTCAGGATATAGGGGTAGATGTTCCTTGTCCAACAAGTATATGACTGTGCCCACCTTGGAGTTTATGAGCTCCTGAATGTGTGGAGCATACCCACATGATCTCTTCTGATCTGCAACAGTCCTCTTGATTGTTTCAACAATCAGACTCGTGACTTTGAATTTTTTAGGGACATAATAAATGTGCATCAAGTTGATTGAATGTCCTCTGATCATCGTATGATCTTCTAATTTGGGCAACAATGTATGCCTCAAGATAGTGTTGATTGTGGCTAGACCAGACAACAAGAAATGTACAGATCCAAGCTGATGTGTTTCCAATGCTTTGTCAGGGATCTCTTTGTACATGTTTGCCATGGAGTTATGGTCTTGCTTCTTCTTGGCATAGACATCCAAGTCATCCTCATGCTCTTTAGGGGCTTTTATCAACTTGGCCCAGTCATCAACAGTTGACTGGTACCTTGTACCTTCGGACTCCATACAATTCTACCATCTGGATAGAAATGAGTTGTAGAGAAGAATTGCATGATGAGTTCATCATTCCATTTTGTTAGCTTCTGGCCCACAAACTTGTCAACACCACATGCTTTGAAACTTACATGCACACTTGGGAAGTGATCTTCATTGTTCTTGATGTAATCCCAATCAACCCATCTCATATCACATACCATTGGCTTCTTACCAAGCAGAACGGTCGCATAGAAGTCTTGTTGTTCTTTGGTGTGGAACCTATAATCCACAATAGTCCTTCTCCTCACAGCATATGGATCAGATTGTCTCCATCTTCTGAGACCTGCATCCTTCATCAACACCATGTCCTCAGCAACAATATGAGTATTATCATGATCAGGGATCTTGGGCTTCAATTTTCTGACCACTTGGACCTCAGCATCTTCATCAATCTCAGGCACTGGGGCCTTGTTCTTTTCTGCAGCTGGAATATTCCTTGTGCTTCTCTGGGGTGCAGACTTGGTGGCTTGAGCAGCAGCTTTGGGGGCAGTCTTGGGCTTTGAAGGAGCAGCCCCAGACTTGATTGCATCTCCCATAAGCTTCTCAGCTTTGGGTGCTGGTGCAGCAACCTCTTCCTCTTCTTCTTCAGCTTCATCATCATCATCCTCTCTCATGGATGGCTTGTCAATCACTCTGGCTGTGGTCTTTCTAGCTCTCTTCTTTGTTCCTCTTGGCTCATCATCTCTGGTTTCAAGAGTGAACACCATTGTCTCTTGAGTTGATGATCTGGCCTTTGACATTTGAGATCTTTTGGCAGGGACCTTCTTGTTCAGACCTGGCTTTGTTGCAGCAGTTGTGCCATACTCTTTCCTTAGCACCTTCTTCTTTGAAATGGCCTCATCAGCCACAAAGTCCTCATCATCACTGTCTGAAGTTCTCTTCTTCCTTGTCTTGGTAGCAGCCTTAGGCAAGTTGCTTGGTATGCTCCTGCTACCCTCATTAGAACTGCTGGAGGGACTAGTGCCCTCACTCATGTTAACTTGCTCCTCAGACATGTTCTGGTTGTCACTCTGGTTAGACATCTTGGCAAATACACTGACAGCAAACCTTGTGAATAGATGTGGATGAGGTAGAGTGGATAAGCATCACAAAGTGCAGAGTTTTTACAAAACAGATGACTCAAAAACTTAGTTTTAGTTCTCCACAGAAAGCATTTCGGAGCTACCGATTTGTTAAACTCGGTGATACCGAAGCAACTTTGGAACCTAAACTAGTCAACTCGGTCAGACCGAGTCACGGTTCGGTGGCACCGAGATTGCTAGGGTTTCACAGAGAGTCGAACTCGGTCACACTGATTTGCAGTTTTTGGTCAGACCGAAAATCGCATGTGCAATGGCCTAAGCCAAATCGGTGAGACCGGTTTCTACAACTCAGTCGGTCCGAGATGAGTTCGGCGGAGACCTAGCCCTAAATTTTGGAATCAAAACTAATCTATACAAAGTTTCTGCTGGATAGGATGATTTCAATCGTGGCAAGAATCATGGCAAAGTAATGTGCTATGAATCAGAGTTAAGGAATAGCACATGGATCGAGCTCATACCCTAACTTAGCGGTGAGCTCGCTACGGCGGCAACAGCGGAGCAGATTGCCGTTGACGGCGGCGGAGACCAGTGACGGGAGGTCGCTGGCAGTGAGGAGATGATCCGGAGACCCGAGACGGTAGAGAAGGTCACGTGCGGGCGAGAGGTTTTGGAAAGTTTTCCAAAATTCGACCCATCGGTATATATAACCTGACACTATCGGTGTGACCGAGTGGAACTACTCGGTGGCACCGAGATGCAAAACTGCTAGCAGTTACTGCAACTCGGTGTGACCGAAAAGTTCAAATCGGTTGCACCGAGATTGAAAACCTAGATCAACTTAGTGAACTCGGTGTGATCGAAATGGATGACTCGATCATACCGAAATGCACAAAGAGGTTTTGGAAGTTTAAGTCTATGATGAATCGGGGACTCCGCGTGCTCCTCACACAGAGTGGTTTGAATCTGACTTGATCAAACTTTGCGATGTAGCATGAATGGAGTTTGAGACGAGAAAAGCATAGATAGCTAGAGGAGGTTCTTAGGCATTCTTGTCCATCCATTTGACAAAAGAAAAAGAGCCAAACAATCAAAGCAACAAATGGATGTCCTCGAATGAGAAAAATATGCATTCAATATGCTCACACAATAAGATAGCAAATGAAACATGTGGCAAAGCATGCACAACCATTCTAGCATCTATCAAGCAATTTGTGATGACTAGGTCATCTATATATGAGTATATTGACTTAGGATTCAAATGAGAACATTTGATCATAGGTCATACTCATCGTTTAAGCACAAGTGGGGTTACCACTTTTACATAAAGCATTGTTGTGTTCACATCATTAGAGTTGCTTTAGCTCAATTGATAAGAGTAAAGCTCCCCTAGATGTGATATCCCCCCTAAGAGGGATGAACTAATCTTGGGTTTTGTCGATGATGACTTCATGTATGTGTTGAAGATGTAGATGCTTAATGTTGATGTAGATCATTTGGAGCAATCCATTGAAGTGAGTTGCACTTTCAATACCTACACGGGTTAGTCCCACAAGGAACAAACAAAGATATCCATGGACATAGAGTGAATTGCACACAAGATGATGTCCATGGAAGCATTAGGTTACCTTGTCCCTTGTCTTACCAACTAGAGGGTTTGTGACTCCTCGAACTAGTGCAAGATATGAAGTTGTTTGCACTTGTCCTCGCCAAAATGATATGAGTGAAATATGTTGGCGGAGCCACCCTCAAGAACTCTCTAGTTCCTCTTCTTCGGGATCCACACCATCTTGATGGGAATCCTTGGAGTTGTAGTCATACTTGACGAAGTAGAACTTGATGTAGTCTTGGGAACCCACTTGAACAAGGCCTTGGGAGCTTCTTCAAATGCATCAACCTCCTCTTGAAGCTTGTCCTTGCCCTTTTGCTTGTGGTCTTGTGGTGGAAGATCATCTTGTGCTTGTGTCCCTTGAAAAGAAGTAGGATCATACTTCTCTTGTTAAGGAACAAACTTCGTCTTGGGATATTGATCTTCTTCCCACTCAACTCCATTGGCATTTAACTTTTGGTCAAAACCAACACCTTGATTCTTCCGGTGTCTTCCTTGCTTGCGTACAATCTCCTCAAATTTCTTACTTCCGACAAGGCTCTTGTAAACACCTTTCTCTATAATTCGCTTCAATAAGCTGTTTTCTTGCTCAAGTGTAACTTGGCTAAGAGAATCATTAGTGGAATCAAGAGAACTACTAGAAGCAACATCATTGGATTTAGCATGATTATTGTTACTACTAGAGGAAGAATATTTCTTGTTCTTGTTGCTAGATTTTACTTGTGGCATGTAAGTAGACAAGAGTAAACACTTGGCAATGTAAGAAGAACTTTTCTTGCAAAGATCATCACTGATTGCTTTTAAGAACTCATGCTCTTGCTCAAGGTTGAGCTCTTCAAAGCGTAACTTTTCATTAGTCTTTAAAAGTTCTCGATGATCTTCCAAGGTAGTTTCATGAGCTAACTTAAGAGTGTTTAGTTATTTAGTTAGACGCTCAATCTCCTTCTTATCATCGTCATTCGTTTTATCTTGATTAGCATGATTAATAGCAATTTCATCATAGTTTTCATCATAGGTTTCATCACTATTGCTACCAACAAGTAAATCATCATCTCCTAGCAAGTCATCTTCATCACTATTGAAATCAAGATACTCGGGGTGTGATACCTTAGGGCCGTTAGCCATGAAGCATCTTCCAATTCCTTCATTTGGTGAGTCAAATATGTCATAGGTGTTGGATGACACAAGAGCAATTCCGGCAACACCTTCATCTTGAGTATCTTCAGAGTCGGAGTAATATCTTCTCACGGAGTGGTCATCGGAGTCGGAACCGGATACCCATTCACCAACATGAGCTTGATGTCTTCGTCTTGTATAGCTCCTTGATGATCTGTCCTTCCTTTCTGAATCCATGCTTCTACGAGAGGGTCTTCGTTCATAACGATCATCTCTACTCCTTCTCTCTCTTGGTGGTGATTCTTCTCTTCTACTTCTCCTTTTAGGTGAGTCTTCTCTTCTTTTGTGGGGAGCCGTACACTCATTGGAGTAGTGTCCGGGTCTTCCACAATTGTAGCAATTTCGGTCACGACTAGAAGATATTTTATCATTGTAGGACCTTGACTTGGAACTTCTCTCTTTGCTTCTATTCTTGTAGAACTTGTTGAAGTTCTTCACCATTAAGCTCAATTGTTCATTGAAGACTTGTTTCTCACTTGATGATGTAGGAGCATCACATGAGGCTTTGTAAGCACCACTAGACTTGTTGTGAAGCTCTTCTTTATCCTTGAGTGACATATCATGAGCAACAATTCTTCCAATGACTTCCGTAGGCTTGAGATCTTTGTAATTGGGCATCATTTGGATCAATGTGCACACGGTATCATATTTTCCATCCAAGGCTCTTCGGACCTTCTTGATGATGAATCTGTCGGGCATCTCTTCGCTTCCTAAACCGGCAATCTCATTTGTGATGAGAGCAAGCCTAGAGTACATTTCAGCGACACATTCACCATCCTTCATCTTGAACTTGTCAAGTTGACTTTGAAGCACATCCAACTTGTATTCCTTGACGGAGTCGGTACCCTCGTGCGTATCAATCAAAGTATCCCAAATTTCCTTTGCATTCTCAAGACGGCTGATTTTGTTGAATTCTTCGGGGCACAGTCCATTGAAGAAGATATAGCAAGCTTGAGCATTGTATTGCAGCATCTTCAAATCTTCTGGGGTAGCTTCATGGTTTGGTTCCTGCGCATCGAAGAATTCACCTTGCAAACCAATACACACAATAGCCCAAACGGCGGGGTTACGTCCAAGAATATGCATTTTCATCTTATGCTTCCAACTAGCAAAATTTGTACCATCAAAGTAAGGACCTCTACGGTGGTAACTTCCGTCGCTAGACGCCATCTCTCCTAGGTTGTGAAACCAAGGTTATGATCACCAAAGCTATGGAAATCATGGCAAATGGACACCAAAGCTCTGATACCACTTGTAGGATCGAAACTATGTCTAGAGGGGGTGATTAGACTACTTGATCAAATAAAAATCTAGCATTTTCTCAATTTTAATTCTTGGTAGATTTAGCAACTTAGCACAAGTCAAGCAATCAACCTGCACATGCAATTCTAAGAGTATAGCAGCGGAATGTAAAGCAATTGCATATGAAGGTAAATGGGGGAGTTTGGAGGAGCAAACGCAATGTAGACACAGAGATTTTTTACGCGTGGTTCCGATAGGTGGTGCTATCGTACATCCACATTGATGGAGACTTCAACCCACGAAGGGTAACGGCTGCGTGAGTCCGCGGAGGGATCCACCCACGAAGGGTCCACGAAGAAGCAACCTTGTTTATCCCAGCATGGCCATCGCCCACGAAGGACTTGACTAACTAGGGTAGATCTTCATGAAGTAGGCAATCTCCTTGCCCATACAAACTCCTTGGTTCAACTTCACAATCTTGTCGGAGGCTCCCAAGTGACACCTAACCAATCTAGGAGACACCACTCTCCAAAAGATAATAAACGGTGTGTTGATGATGAACTCCTTGCTCTTGTGCTTCAAATGATAGTCTCCCCAACACTCAACTCTCTCACACAGATTTGGATTTGGTGGAAAGATTATTTGAGTGGAAAGCAACTTGGGGAAGGCTAGAGATCAAGATTCATATGGTAGGAATGGAATATCTTGGTCTCAACACATGAGTAGGTGGTTCTCTCTCAGAACAATGAGTAATGGAAGTGTAGGTATGTTCTGATGGCTCTCTCCACGAATGAAGAGTGGGTGGAGGGGTATATATAGCCTCCACGCAAAATCTAATTGTTACACACAATTTACCAAACTCGGTGGGACCGATTCAGTTCATAATGTGACCGTTAGGCATTTCGGTGGGACCGATATGATCAACTCGGTAGGACCGATTTCATTAGGGTTAGGGCATAGCGTAATCTCGGTGAGACCGATTACACAAACTCGATAGGATCGACTTTGGTAATAAGCACATAGAGGGTTGGTCAGGCAAACTCGGTGGGACCGATTCGCTCGTTTCGGTGGGACCGAAACATTACAAAAGGTAACAGAGAGTTTGCAATATTAACTCAGTGAGACCGATTCTCACATCTCGGTTAGACCGAAATGTTGCAAATAGGAAACAGAGAGTTTACATTCCCATCTCCATTAGACGGAGATCCCTATCGGTGAGACCGAACTGATTAGGGTTTTGGCAGTGGCTATGTCAAATGAACTCGGTGGCGCCGGATAGAAAGTTTCGGTGGGGCTAAGTCTGACTTTTGTTTTGGGACATATGTGGATGTGAGAAAGTGGTTGAGGGTTTTGGAGCATATCACTAAGCACTTTGAGTAAGAAACCCATTAAGCAACACCTCATGCCCTTGTAATAGTATTGGCTTTCCTTTGGACTCATTGTGATCTTGGATCACTAAAATAGAAAATGTAGAGTCTTGTGCTTGAGCCAATATGTGTCCTTATCATTTTGAGGGGTCCGCATCTCTAATCCATGCCATGCCAATCATTGAACGTTCTGAAATGATCATCTTGAAAGAGCATTAGTTCAATGAGCTATATGTTGTTAGGAATTACCAAAACCACCCAGGGATAGTTGCACTTTCAGTAGCTGAGTGCTAAAGTTATATCATGTTGTACTCTGATGTATTTCAATTATGAAATCCTGCTTCATTAATATGGAAACAAAATATATTATGTGCTTAATATGAATGTCAATTAGATTATTAAATGGATTATTAATAATAGCGCAATTAGCCTGCTAATGGTGAATTAGCCTGCTAATTGGGTTTTGCTATTGCAAACGGTTATTAAGAAAATACCGTGGGCGATGACCTCAGGCAACGCACACAGTTTCTAGGAATAAACTGTGTTGGATCAATGAACAATCACACACGACATCCTCTTGAAATCTGTTTGCATTAGGCCACCTTGCGCAAACGTTTACCACAAAAAACTATGTGTGATGGGCAGCCTTTGCCACACAGTTTCTTATACGCACCGTGTGTGATGCATTCAATAACGCAAACGATGAAATTGTTAATATCGTGTGCAATGGCAACGCTATCACAAATGATTTAACGGGGAAAATTGTGTGTGATGTACCTATGAACGGAAACGTTTTCCTTGGAGCGACTGTGTAGGATGTACATGCAAAAGGAAATGTTTAGTGGGGACTGACTGTTTGGGATGTACTTGCGACCGGAAATAATTTCACATGTATAATTGTATTTTTTTAGCTCTATTATACGTATTACCGTATTTGAGCGCTCGCCGGTCGCACACGACCTCATTTTGCCAAGCGTGTGTGCCAGGCGGGCATATCCCCGACGATTTTTGGATCGTGTGGGAAGGATCCCCCCTATCGCCCACACTCATTTGGCGACGGTTCCCAATGCCATCGCAGAAAGGGGTTAAAACCGTTTGTATGCCATCGACGCGTACCAGTGGATGTATCGGTTGGATGCTTTATAATATAAAGTGGGGGGAAACCCTTTATCGGTCAATGGATGTCGTTTCTGAAACAAGAATAATGGTTGACAAATGTCGTCAAGATATGAATGGTTTTGAAACCAGACTATCAGACATTTTCTTCGTTGTTCAAGAGCAATGGTGGGAAAAAGGTGAAGGTCATGCTGCTCCATCAGATTCTACAACCTGAAACATTAGCACTCAGCTCAGATGATTTGTGCTTCTATACATCTGATGGTGCAAGGACTGTAAAAATTTATGCCAACAGGCCTTTTGTTGTATGTATGTAATTTATTTTGTTGTGATAGAGCATTTATCGTGTTGCCAAAGGCCGTAGAAATTATGACGCTATTTTTTGTATAGTGTAAGTTTATCTTTGTGATATATTCGGCATCATCGATCTCCTTTCGACCGAAAGCAACGTAGGAGCCCGACAGGACAACATTGCTCGGGCCCATAATTCCACTTTGGCAAAAATTGATTATGGGTCGTAATTGGCGTGTAGCGAACTTAAAATATCTGGGACTAAATTAGTATAAGCTTTCTTATTTTTTTATAGGCATGTGCCCGCAGTGGGCCGTTAACAGGCCTAACATAAGTTGGTCCCTTGGTAACAACAGGCTCTTAACATGTGTAAATATCGCGCAGGCCTAATATGGCCCATAAATAAGAAGGGTCTTTAGTAGGCTGAAAGTCGGATTGGGCCGTAATTATGCCAAATTATGCCCATGACTTTTAAGAGGCTGAAAGATGATTGGGCCTGAAATGTGCCAAATAAGCCACTCGTCATTAGCAGGCCAAAATGTATCTCAGCTCCTGGTGGCCCATTTACAATTCGGATCGTTCGCGGGCCGAAAGTCAGACGGGCCGCAAATGCGCTGACCTACTAGACGGGCCTTTAACAGGCTGGAGGTGCGGTCGGGCTTGATTTGTATAAGCCAGTAGGCCTTTAGTAGGCCCAATGTGACGTTGGGCCACATATGGCCCATAGGCTTAATCCGATGTTAACAAACCGAAAAGCACAACAGGCTGGAAGTGGGCCAAATCTGTAATGGGCCGCTGACAGGCCGAATGTCAGACCTGGTCGAATAGGGCCCAATTTCATCCCAGTCTTTTATGGGCCGAAAGGTTCATCGGGTAATAAATGGGCCCGAATGTAGCACGACCTTTAACAGGCCGGAAACACACTGGGTCGTAATTCGGCCCAAGTACTTAGCGGATTATTCACGGGCCGGAACACACCATGGGCCGCAATGATGAGAAAGCTAAAACAGGTCGTTGACGGGCCAATTTGACACTATTCCTACTGGCCTTAACTGCGAATGGGCCGTTTGCAAGCAGGCCGTTAATGGTTCAGCCCGGTAATTGTGGCTGGGCCATCATTTTAAACATAAATGGGCCGATGTCAGGCCTTTCCATGTGTCGACTTATCATAGGCACCCCCTGTCCATTGGGCGGTTGACATCTGTCCCAAAGCCGAGCTGACAAGTGGTTGCCACGGCCAATGTGACTTTTACACGTGGAAAATCGCCATTGGTCCTTGTTGTTAACGGGTTATCGAATCAAAAACCAGACTCGATGGCATAACGGCGACCCATTACGGTGGATGCCATGTGTCGGTTTACCCTTGACGAAATCACTTCCATGACACGACATTTATCATCATGGAAGTGGACACTTCCGTGATGATAATTTTAGTATTGTCATGGAACACTTCTACGATAGCACAGGTATGACTATCTTGATTCTGTCATAAAATCGTCATGGATGTACCTGCATGACAGAAAACGTGACCTACTATGACAAACACGTATCATCACGGAAGTTGTTTGTTTTTTGTAGTGATGACCCATGAAGGTTTGCATGCTTTTTACATCTTGAGGGTAATGTAAGTTTTCTATTACCTCAATTCTTTCTTGGTCTATTTCGATGCTCTTGCCGGAAACTCTGTGTCCCAACACTACTCCTTCGGTAACCATGAAGTGGATTTTCTCTCAATTTAATACAAAACATGTTTCTTCACATATTTGTAAAACCTTCGTAAGATTATAGAGACAATGGTCTAAGGAAGTGCCTTGGGCAGAAAAATTGTACATGAACACTTCGACGATTTTCTCAACGTAGTCATGAAATATTTTAGAGATGCACTTCTAAAAAGAAGGTGGCCGATTGCATAATCCAAAGGGCATTCTACGATATGCATAAGTACCATAAGGACAAGTGAAAATGGTCTTCTCTTGGTCTTCAGGTCGGATAGGTATTTGCGAGTATCCAGAATATCCATTGAGACAGCAAAAATATGAATTGTTGTCCAATCTCTCATTTATGAACGATAATAGGTAGTGGTCCTTTCGAGTCCATTTATTTAATTTCCTTAAATCAACACACATTCCATATCCAATAACGACCCTAGTAGGAACTAGGTCATTATTTTCATTAGCTAACAAGGAAACTCCTCCCTTCTTGGGAATACAATAATCTGGACTTACCCACTTATTATCAGAGATTGGGTAAATTACTCCAACGTCAGAAGACATACTACCTCTTTTCTTACCACGTTCTTCTTAGATGAAGGGTTTGTAAATCATAACAGGGAGTCAAAAGCAACCCTTCATCTAGTTTCTACACAAACTTAGAAAAACATTCAACATTTCGTAAAGCAGGGTCAGTTCCAATATTACACTCATGACAAAGATTTTTTTACATCTTCTTAGATCTAAAGAAGGATTTAGTACTATCATAACCAGGATCAATATTCTTCTTCTCCTTTGAACATAGGAACCAACTCTCAGCATTGTGACACATTCTATCAAGCAACTGCCAGGCTTGTGAAATATTGGTTCCCATAAAAGATCCTTGAGAAGCAACATCTAGTGCATATTTACTTTGTGGATCAAGTCCCCCATAAAATAAGTTCAGTATCAAATAATCAGGGTAACAATGTTGAGGGCATCCAGAGAGTATACTTCGTTTCCTTATGTAAGCATCCATAAGACGCTCACCTGGATGCTATCCAAAGCTACCAATCTTCCTTATTATTTTATATAACTTTCTTTGAGGATAAAAACAAGCGAAGAACATGGATTATAACATTCTCTAGTCATTCAAAATACTTGTAGGTTGATGTGGTAGCCATTTAGCGTCTTCCTTTTCAAGAGTATAAGGAAACAATTTTGCTTTTATTTCTTCGTTAGTAAATTTTTGTTCCATCACATCGGAATGCCTTCTTTTTCAACATCTCAAGCAACCGAGGGTTTATCTCAAAAGTTTTACCGGTTTGGTCAGGACCAACAAATATATAATTTTCTCGTCGAGTTGGGCCCGCTACTAGTTCCACACTTACCTGGTAAATTTGTTCTTGTGCGTCCATGGTTGCCTGCAACCTATGAAAACCGTTAGAACATAAAATAATTGAATACTTAAAGCAAAGACCAAAAAGTGCTCAGCTCCCCGGCAATGATGCCAGAAAAAGCTTGACGGCTTGCATGTGCACAAGGTTTAGTTATAGCCTTTTCAAAGTAAGAGTATCAATCCCACATGGAGCACAAGAATCAGACGTCGCCTCTTGTAATGAATTATGGATTTGTGACTAGAAGTAATTGTAGACTCCAAACAAAGTGAGACCCAAAGTAAATTGTTGTTGTGGTGCGGAGGAAACTTGAAAGTAAATGACATAAAAAGTAACAAGAAAACAATAGCTTGAGTAACTGGTGAACTAGCAGAGGAGTAAGGCGTTCTCAAGGAGTCTGGAATCCCCATTGGTATGTTTCTAGATCAACCTATGCGTGGGCATATTATGGTATGGATACTTGAGTCACTCTTGTTGATTATGTTGGGCAGGGCAGGGTACAGAACACGTTCTACTCTATGTAGACTTCATGTCATGCACGCTACTACCATAGTGATAATTAAGGGCGAAGTTTTTGGTGGGTGGGTGTCTAAAACAACCCTTTGTTACCCCATGGATGCAACCTCTCAAAGGGTTCTCCATATATCCTTATCAATTGCAAAAGCTAGGAGTAAAGGCTTTTACTGTCACCTTGAATTGACATACTACCCCTTACAACAACAATGATATACTTCATGGACAAATAGCGGTAATGATGAGTGGGGCCCCTTCACAAGATTCACGAAGTTATTAGACTAAGCATTCAACAGAGGATCTCATATCACTATAACGATTTCGATACTATGCATACCGAGGTTCATCCATATCCCCCAGAACTAGGGGTCTACTCACACATGGGGACAACAATCATCACGATGAAAGTGGTGGTGTACATGGATGAAACACAAATGTAACAAGCACAAAGCTATCCACTAGGGTTCTTAATGTTACAATGAGATGGATGTAGATGATGATGATGACAGTGGGGATGATGATGACACTGGAGATGGCATTGTAGCCCCCGCGTGCTTGGTGGTGAAGATGGCGACCTCCTCCTTGTCAATCCCCCCTCCGGATGATCTTCGGAGGCTAGGGTTGTGCCTTTTGGATGAGTTTCTGGCGTCTCTGTTCGTCTGATCTCCGATCCGATTTCACGGGGTGAAAATAGTGGACAAGGCGACGGTAGTTGTGCGCACGTATGGTGTGTCGTCTTCTACTCTTGAGGCGTCGCAACGGGTCCTTCTTTGACCCCCTTTGCTCCATTCTTTTTATGGTAAATGATTATCACATTAAATACATGATTTCACTACCATTTCCTGAGATCACTTCCACAAAGTATTATTTGGTCCTAAAAGCGTTACCCGAGGAATATCAACAGAAAAAGGTGCGCGGACACGGTAAAATTCCACAAAGCCTAGTGTGTAGACACAAAATAATCATCAAAATCATGACATAAATTGGACTTATCATGCTCTTATGTCATCGTCGCTAAAATCACGGTTGCCTTCGCGCATGGTGGACTGATGATGTTGTTTCTTATGTTCATTCCTAGGTCATCACTCTATTACTCACTCCTATGTCATCCAATGATGTTGTTTGATGCTCTGCCAAAGTCATTGCTTTTGTGGATGGATCAATCTCTCTGGTTTGTATCACTCGCTCTATTGATTTGCATCCTTCACTTGCTTATTTGTTTTTTTCGACAAATCTCAGGCCTTTTCTCTTTGCCTATACTACCTCCGTCCTGGTTTATTAGTCCCCATTGCATTCCAGGCCAAAATTTGACCGTAAATTTAACTAACAAAATATTTATGCATGTCATAAAAAATTATATCAATGAAAACTACATTCAAATACAAATCCAACGATATAATTTTTGTTGACATGCGTAAACATTTTGTTAGTTAAATTTATGGTTAAAATTTCACACGGAATACAATGAGGACCAATAAACCAGGACAGAGGTCGTACACAACAAAGCACTCAGCTATCGCGCACTCGTCCAATTGGCATCTCCTATTTGGCGCATAGGTCCGCATAGCAAATTAGTGTGTACCCCGCCTCAACCGCTCGTCCCTTTGTACGGGCCGGACCAATCTAGTTTTTTTTCACCAGTTTTGAGAAAGTTCTATAACTTTTCGTGAACGAGTTTTTCCTTCTTAAAACACGCAAACAAATTTTTAATTCATGATTTTTAATTTTGAAATGCATGAACATTTTTCGAAATTCAATGAAAAACAATTCAAATTCATGAATATGTTTTGAAATTCAACCCCATTTTCGAATTCATGAACAAATTTAAAATTAGGAAAAAAAATCTAACTCATGAACACTTATAAAATTATGAACTTTTTTCAAATTCGTGAATATTTTTGGATTTCATTAATATTTTTTGATACATAGATTTGAATTCACAAACATTTCAGGAATTCACTTTTTTAATTCATGAGCAATTTTTGAAATGAAGAACATTTTTTGAATTTGAGAACCTTTTTTGTATTTTGCGAACATTTTTTGCAATCGTGAACATTTTTAAAACTATGGTTTTTATCAAACCGAAAACATTTTTCGAATTCATGGATATTTTTTAAAATTGTGAACATTTTTTGAATTCATGAATATTTTATGAATTTGTGAACAGTTCTTGTACTGGCGAACAATTTATGTTTCATGAACTTCTTTTTGTATTCGTGAACATTGAATTCGGAACAATTTTTCAAATTCACGAACACTTTTTGAAATCCCTAGAAAAAATTTAAATTGACGAACAGTTTTTGGTATATTGAAAAAATAAATAAATTTGAGATTTGTTAACAGTTCTTGAAGTAAAAACAAAAAAAAGGGGATCCCATCGCGCACAAGTACCGGCCCAGAGTGTACGCGGTGGAAGCCCATAGCGCGAGCTGTTCGTTTCCGAAAAACCTATATGATGCACGCTGCGGCGTGCACAAGCAAGCGATGACATGGGCCGGCCGGTTCAGCGCTTCATCGATCCCAGTTTTATGAACCTTCTAGGTGTTTCCTCTCTTTTTTTTTGCGGGTTTTAGGAACCTTCTAGGACGTTCCTGAACCGTTTTTTTCTGTTTCTATTTCTATTACTTTTTTATATGGTTCGTTTTTTTTCTCCTTTTTCTGTTTCCTTTTATTTTATTCATTCCGTTTTTATTTTTTATTTCAAGCTTTGTCAAGAAAAAGTTTCGTGTATTTAAAAATTGTTTGCAATTTTCCAAAAATATTCAGGTTCCAAAATTTATTTAGGAGTTCCAAAAATTGTTCTGAAAATTGTTCAGGTTTCGATATCTGTTTGGGAGTTTAAAAATGTTCATATTTTCAGAAAATGTTTGTGTTTCCTCAAATTCTCCCCGTTATAAAAAATTGTTCACAAATTTAATTAAAATGTTCCTGTATGCGGTTGTTTCTAAAAATTGTTCCAGTTTAAAAAATGCTTTTTCAAATTTTGGTAAGAATTTCAAAATTTATTCCCGTTTTCAAAAACGTACATATATTAGAAAAAGTATTCGTCCTTTTCATAAAATGACCACGTTTTTATAAAATGTTTGACTGAAAAGTGTTCACGTTTTGTAAACATTAATTTCCCAAAAAATTGAATTTTTATGAACACGGACAATTTTTGAAAATCTTGAAAGTTTTCTGCAAATAGCAAACTGTACTTTATGAAAAAATTTGTATAATATGAACAAGTTCTGAAAACACAATTATTTTTTAAATTCGTACAAATTGAATACACAAACTTTTCTTTTATTTGTGAGCAAATTTCAGGTTCGAGGGCATTTTTTGAATTTCGATAAAACATTTCATAAACAGGAAAAGAAAAAAATGTTGGGATCTGCGTTGGTATTGGTTCTTATGAGCTTGCGCTGCCATGTTATCACTAGCTCTTTTTCTGCACGGTGGCTAGCACGGCAAGGTTCTTTGCTGGAGTCCTCGTCTTTGATCCTTGGTAATGTTTGATTTTTCTGCGAATTTATCATCGCTACAGGCAGTCGATCGATCGTTTGTTAGTGGGCCGGCCCAGCCATGTGTCTCTCCTCAAGCTCCATGTTAAAGCAGATCAGCAGGTATTACCAACACTTCCTTCTTCAGCAGCTCAACTGCAGGTTCCGTCTCGCTTCCCGATCGCCGCCTGGTACGCGGGGGGACAAACTGATCGCTCAAGTGTTGGTCAAGTGGAGCCATTCCCGGGCGTCAATGGTCACCTGGGAAGATCAAGAAATGCTCAAGCAACAGTTTCCTCGAGCACCAGCTTGGGGGCAAGCCGTTTTCTCTTCGGGGGGATTGTCAGCAGCACTGATGATAATCCAGCGACAAGACTTGAAGCGCTACAGAACGAGCCGGCAAGCGAGAGGCAGGCCAGGCCCAAGAGAAGAACCCAAGCACCCGCCAGGCTACGCGGCCCAGAATGGGCCCGCTATTTATACTTTATATAGTTGAACTTGTACTCCGTAACGGGTGGACGGGCGGCTTCGACCGAGGATAGGATAAGATAGATAGGTTAGCTAGCTGGAGTTCCTTCTTCCTCCTCCTCCTCCAATTTGAATTCTCATGTACTGGACCTGAGATCTGAGCGAATCACCATAGCTGAATTGAGCAGAGTAGTTCGTTGCTTACACCTCCTTTCTTTCGGACGTAGCCAACACGTGTGCATTTTCCCTTGGTCCGTAGTGCCTCGAAGGGGTCTACCGCCTGTCGGCAATGCTAGGTCGTCTGGCCCACGAGGCACGTTCCTGGAGCCAGGGCCAGTTCTTTTGCACAATTCTCCCACAATCGCCCCCCCCCCCTCTATAGCTTCTCCCAGAATCGCCACTCCATTTTTTTACAATCCTTACTAATTAGACCTTAACTAGATATAATTATTAAAAAATATATGAAATGATGATTTTGGGAGAAGTTGGGGAGGGAGGCGATTCTAAAAAGAACTGGCCCCCAATCTTGCGAGACACCAAGTCTGAGGAGTGCTTAGCCTGCTAGGTTACCCGTGACCAAGTCTCACGCTTGCTTTACGCCGTCATCGCGAAACAAATTCGATATTGTCGAGCGCTTCGCTCCTGCCGCTGTCTGCTGATTTGACCGCTTCCATGAAAATGTCGATGTCGTCTCGGGGAAATGGAGGATCTCACGCACGAGCTGCATCCGGATCCCGTCTCGGGCCAGCAGTAGGAAGGATCTCATGCGGACTGCGCCTCCCGCGCCGCCCGCGTCGGCCGCGCGGCCGTGTGCCCGCACCACCCGTGCATTCACGCCGCCCTGCGACTGATCTGCGGGCGCCGAGCTTGATCCTCGGCCTCTCTACGCTGGCCATCGGTGACTAGATGGCGAGCGACGTGTACTCGCGTGTTCGTTTCGCGGCGGATTTGGTGAACGCGCGGCAAGTCTCCCTCATCGACGGCGAGATCTGGCTCCGCGGAGAGGCGCTCCGGATCGTGCTCATCGACTCGAGCGGCTGCACGGTGGACGCGCGATTCCTCAGATCTGGTGAGTTCATCGACATCGGAGACATTGTTTCTTTCCCATGCCATTTTGCGAGAATTTGTGATCGTTTGCCGGCGAGATGCGCTTCCACCGGCGATGGATCGTCGTCGTTCGACCGGCAGGGTACGAGCAAAGGGATATGTTCGGTTTTTGCGAAAAATCCGGTCGAACAACTCCGCCCGCCACCTCTGTCAGTTGGACCTGGGATTTTAGGTCGCGGACCGGTCGACCATGGCTTGGATGCTCGCCACGTGGGTGATGGGGGATCCGACCGCCATGAGAGCGCTGGACCTAGGGTTACTGGGAGCGCCGCGGGTATTAAACGTGTGGCCGCTGCCCCTTCACCCATTTTAGATCTTGACGAGAGCCTCGCCCACTTCTGGTGCCCCCCTCCTCGAGTTACATCTAGGGTTCATCCAGATTTCTCTTGGTGGGAGGGCAAAATCCATGGCGACACCAGATCTTTCGCTCAAGTAGTCTCTTCTTCTCCCGCTGCAAATCCCACTGTTAAATCCAAAGAGCACATGCCTGTTGTGATGAGAGGGGATGGGTTCGGCACGGGCCGCCATGGCCGTGGTGCTGGGCATTTCGATCGCGGGTGAGGCCGTATGATCGATTCCCATGTTTGGAAGCGCAAGGCAGAGGCGGGGAGTTCTTCCACGACCCAAGCTTCTGGATCTGGCATCCCTGGCTTCGACAAGTGGGAGGAGGCGGCTGGTGGGCTGCAGGCGAATCGAGACCAGCAGTCTCGATGGGACGGAGGTGATGGTGACCTGCACGATCCTCATGCGCCGACGGCGGCCGGGGATCTGCAAGGTTTACCCTCCAACTACCAAGAGAGGCGCGGAGGGGACAACGGCAAGGCCCCTCGCACGTTCGACAAGAACAACACCTCCCCCATGAGTCATGAGATGCCTCCCCCTACTGGTAATATCATTCCTCCCTGTGATGTTTGCCAGATCTGCAATATTCGTGGTCATCCTATTGTTAGATGCCGACAAGCTCTGTGCGAGCGATGCAAGAAAAAGGGCCATCTCTCTGTGATCTGTGCTGAGTTCTTCCCCTGGGATCACACACCTGTGATGTGTGCCTTCCAATCTAAGGGGCAAGGGTTCTTTTACATTTCTGATTACAGTGTGGATAGGCAAGCTAGGGAAAATATTTACAATGTTGTAGTTACTATTACTGATGGATCTGCTCAAACCAAAGACATTCTGCATGAACTGAGTGTCTATGTTGGGCAAGGATGGCGCTGTTCTGCCAGATTCTTTGCCCCTCAGAAATTTGTTATGAGGATGCCGAACCCAAGGGAAGTAGAGAGGGCCTTGTTTGTTGAAAACATTAAGCTGAAAAAATGTGGTGTTAGTGTCAAATTTTCCCCTTGGTCTGAGGACATTGACTCTGAAGGGCTGTTGGAGATCGCGTGGGTCAGAATCGGGAAGATTCCACCCAATAAACGATGTGATAGGACTGTTGCCTATGTAGGAGGTTTAGTTGGGATTACTCTGGAAGTAGACATGACTACTATAAATCGTCCATCTTCAGTTCGTGCTAAAAATGGATGCCGTTCTGTAGCTCAACTACCTGCTTCGGCTGAAGGAGTTTTGGCTGGACGCTTTTACAGATTCACTTATGAGGTGGAAGAAGTGTTGGTGAAGAACCCTGTTGAGAGAGAAACTGTTGGTCCAGACCCTGTCCTCGATGATAAAACAAAACCTGATAATACTCCTAAGAGAAAACGCGCTGATCATGACAAGGATGAATCGCATACTAAATCTGCAGAACATGGGGCCTTTAAGGACTCTTATCGTGGTGGTAAGGCATGTCGCCTACTGGACGATGAGAAGATTGATTATATATCCTCTGAAAGTGATGCTGACAATTCCATTCTCATTGAAACAATGCAAAGAGAGAATGAAGAGGAAATGAGAAAGAATGATGTGGACTCCTCTAATTGGATTACTATCAGGGGGCTGGTGTTGCTGGGAATGTTACCCAAGGCATTCAGGTAAATAAACCTCCCCCTATTGTAAATTCTGATTTGTATCCCATTGTCGCTGATTCTTCTCAGATTGTGGAGGTTACTGGAGAAGTGGACCCTGGACTGAAGATCTCAAGTGACTACATGGTACAACTCCCATCTTCCGAATGTCTTGAGGATATCATCCTTACTCCTCCGTTAGCGCCTGAAGCTCCACTTAGATTCAGCAAGCGTAACGCCTCCGGCATGCAGGACAAGGTGGAGGAAAGAGCCAAGAAAATTGCTAACAAAAAAGATTTGGAAGGTACTAAATCTCCTGCCCATATGTAATGCCCCGGATGTAATACTTTCCCTTTTGGGTATATAATATATCTCCGGCTTCATCTATTTCCATTCCGGGTTCTTTGTCTTTCGGGTTTTTCGTCGTTTTGTTGTGTGAGTGTGTGGTATTCATTCATATCATGTAGTCATGTGCATCGCATTGCATTTGTGTTGTCGGTTGCATCCGGTTCCACGCGTTCCTTCCCGTTGTCCGTTTCGCGTTCCGGAGCTCCCTCACGTGTCCGTGACGTCTCGTAGGTCTACTTTGTTGTTTGGGCGTGTAACGTTACCGGTGTGCAGCGAGGTTGTTGTGCGTGTTGTTGTTTGGTTGTGTGCAACCCGCCTCTCAAATCTCGTCGCGTTTGGACTCCGTTGGCTATCCCATCAGTTATTCGTGTGGGTCCAAAGTGCCTTCACTTCGTATCCCGGAAACACCCCTACTGCAGTCTCTACTCCCTCCTAGGCCCTTCTAGACTACCCCCGCGATCGGATCCGTCGGATCGCGATCGGAGGGATCCTAACACCCTCAGATCCCCTAACCCTAAATTCTGCTATATTATAGACCCTAGTCTATTTGGGCATCTAGCTTCTTCCTCCTCCTTCCCCTAAAAATCTGGATCTAACCCCCTCCTCTCCATCTGGCCAGTTCCCGAGGGAACCAGCCAGAGCCGCCGCAAATCTCGCTGGGATCGAGGGCGACCGAATCCCTCGATCCAGTCTTCCCCGCCAGCCTTCGAGTCAACGGCCAGCCGCTGGGCCCTTCGCTCGATCGCCGCAACGCAGCTCCCTCCGTCCCTCCGATCGGCGCCAGGCGTAAGGGCCCAGGGACCACATCCCCGTCGGGTCCCCTCCAGCCCGAAGACACCCCAGCGGCCCGTACGCCTCCAGCCACTTCGATCGCCTCCCTCCAGCGCTTCTGGGCCGCCTCAGCCGCCTTCGCTCCAGCGGCCCACTTCCAGCCGGCCTCCGTCTGCTCCTCGCCGCGCCTCGCTCCTCCGAGCCGCCAGCCGCGAGCCGCCACGTCGGGCCGGCCCACTCCATCCAGCCACCGGCTGGGCCTCTTCCCCAGGCCGCACCGCGCCGCACCGGATCCGCCGGCCCGTCGTTTTTTTTTAGATCAGATCTGAGGTTGTCTCCCCAATCCTCTAAGTCCTTGTTGTTATTTGTGTGCTGATGCTATATTCAAACTGCTCTATCTTTTTGTGTGTTGCTCCGATTCGCGCATATAGCATGTCCAGACGTTCGTGGGATCGTGCACTACGTTTTATCTTTTGGTGTCATGCATGTTAGAGATCATCTAGGTGCTTGTTTTGCTGTTGCAAGAGTGCATCGTGATATAAACTGCTGTTATGTGATGTTTTTATGTCATCTTTGCCATGTGATATCTTTTAGCTCGTTTGTCCGAATGATGCAAATGACATGTCCACGTGTTCGTCTTGCCATGCTCTACTTGTTGTAAGTGCTAGGTAGCATGTTAGATTTACTCTTGCCATGTTTATCATCGTTGCAAAGTGCCATGTGGCTGTGATGTTGTTTCACTTGTTATGAAATGCCATCTTGTTGAGCTCGTTGCTATCGTTGTGTTTATCTCCATGAAGCATGCTTGTGTGTTTCGGAATCACCATCATGTGTACTTTGATGAGGTGCTTACCACTTGCCATGTTTAGTTTCGAGGTGACTTAAACATGCTCTTTTAGATGCCATGATGAAATTGCTGTTTTAGGACTTAGTGGCTTTTCACAAAGTCTGAAATCTGTAATGTTCCGATGCCATGTTCGTGTGATGTTCTAGGACAAACCATGTTAGTTTTGGAGTGGATCTTGATTGTTCCTTGTAGTATATATTGTTGTCTTTCCATCCATGTTCTCACATGCCTATTTGAGTGGCTGTAGCATGTTTATCTTTTGCTCCAAAGTTTCAATATAATTCTGCTGCCAGAATTTTATTGTCAAGTTTAATATGTCCAAGTTCATTGCTAATGAACCGTGGCTCCGTTGGGGGTGCACCTTTGGACTTAGTTGCTGTAGTATATGTCTAGTTTGTGTTCATGTCCTTTGCCATGATATTTGAGTGCTGTAGTTTAATTATTTTGTGCTCCGAAGTTGCTATGTTGCTGTAATTTTCAGCTTTCGCTCATTTCTTGTTTCGGGCATAACTTTTAGCCCGTAACTCCGATTTCAGCGAATCTTACATGAAACTTGATTGATTTTCTGTGTAGATTCATAATATCATATTGTTATCATGTTTTGAGGTGTTTTGCTTGAGTGATATTTTCCGTGCTCCGTGTGCATTCTTAGTGCATCCATCATGCATTCATCATTTTCGAGTGCGCATTGCATCTTGTTGATTTGTGCTTGGTGTGATTGTTTTGTTTAGAGCCGGAAGCAGAGTCCGAGTTCGAGTACGAGCACGAGGTTACCAACGAGGTTGAGCACGAGGACCCTTCTTACGATCCGAACGACTTCTCTTCAGGCAAGATGACCGAACCCCGATAACATTACTATCTTTGCCTATTGCTAGTAGTTCCGCTCTATAGTTTTGCCTCGATGCCCATGATCTTCTTGTCAACCTCCTACTGTAACCATTGCCATGTTTAACCAACCTACCTATGCAAACCGTTGCTTGGCTAAGTACGCTTCGCTCAGCCCTTCTTATAGCGTTGCTAGTTGCAGGTGAAGATCGAAGATGCTTGCTTCATGTTGAAGTTTGGTTGGGTTATATAACACTATATAATTGCTAAATGAAATCATCTATATATTGGCAAGGGTGGAAGGCTAAGCCTTTTGCTTGGTGATTTGTTCCACTCATGCCGTTAGGAACCGTATAAACCGGTGTTATGTTCCTTGATTATGCGTTCCTAACACGGTTGGGGTGTATGGGACCCCCTCGATAAACCGCTAAGTGCTAAGTCTTTTCCAGCAAGTCCCAACATTGGTACTATTTGCCTAATAACAAACTAAACTTGCATAGGGAGTTATAAACCCTTTTTCTTAATCAACAACCCCGGGCCAGTGCTCCACATGAGTGTTGGTCCGAAACGGGGAGTCTGCGGGGCCACCTCAAGGAAACTCGAGGTTTGGTAAAAACCTGTAGAATCGCCCATCCGGTCGTGTCCTGAGACTTAGATACGCGCGGCTACTATCAGGGTGTCGACACGCCGGGAGGATTTGCTGGATTAGCCTTACCTTAGTTCGGTATATCTTGAGCACGGGATTCCGAGAATACTCGGGTCTTCCCACTTTGGAGTTGCGACTCCGCGGATCGTGGGCTTGTAATGGGTCAAGTTGGAACACCCCTGCAGGGTTTGAACTTTCGAAAGCCGTGACCGCGGTTATGTGGCAGATGGGAGCTTGTTAATATCCGGTTGTAGATAACTTGACACAATGTTTCTAATGCACTACCAGCGTGTGTTCCGTGATCGTCAATTTCCGAATAGGGATTCAGGAGTTGAACACGGAGGGGTTATGTTTGATGAGCTTGTAGCTAGGATCACTTCGTGATCACTTCTCGTTCGAGGCTTTCTCTTCTCGCTCTCACTCACGTAAGCTAGATGCTAGTTGCTGCTGCAGTCACTTATTCTTTTCTTCAGCCTTTCCTCTCCCAAGGCTTGAATAGTCTTGTTACCCGGGAACGGGATTGCTGAGTCCTCTGTGGCTCACAGTTACTTCACCACACCAGATGCAGGTCCAGTTGTGAGCTATCCAGGTGATGGCACCGAGCTGGATTGGGAGTACGACGAGGAGCGTAGTCGGTACTATGTTCGATATCCGGATGATCAGTAGTGGAGACTTCTACTAGGATTCGATCCGCCTGTGGTTTATTTATCTAAGTTTGGTATCTTGACATTTGGATTTTGCCCTTAGAGGGTTGTGATATTCTTAATGTATGATGTTTGAGACATGTTATGTAATTGTGTGACGTGGCGAGTGTAAGCCAACTATTTATGTTTACAATCCCCTCTTTTACATGAGTTGTGCAAAGATTACCAAACTTGAGATCATTCTAGGATGGACTTATGCCTTTAAGTCGTGCCTCGACACGTAGGAGGTATAACTCCATCCTGGGCATTACAAGTTGGTATTCAGAGCCTTCTCCGACCTAGGAGCCCCCACTGTTTGATCGAATCGTTGACGGTCGAGTCTAGGCACACACTGAAAACTTTTTGAGTCCTATATTATATCGGAGAGTAGGATTTCTTTGCTTCTCATCCCCTTTCTCTCTGGTGAGGACTCCTGACGACTACTCTTGTCTCTCCTATCTTCAAAAATTGCACAAATTTTTTTTTAGGAATCCCGCGAGTATTCTGGGATTGTTTCGATGTTCTTGTGACAAGGATATTGTTCTCGATGCCTCCTGTTACCGGGGAGTTGAGCTTCGGGGTATTGTTGTCACAAGCATATCGCGGCACTACTAAATACTTAAGACGGCCGACATCGAAAATCTCTCATATACGGCCAGTGGCAAGATAACCCCGACATCACCCAGTACTGGGGAGGTAGTTCGGGAGTATTGCCATAGCTTGTTATAGTGGATGCTTTTCGAAGGTCCGAGGTACACAGTTTCCGAGAAAGACTGGTTATGTGTTGAAGGATGGATACACCTAGATGTAGGTTTAGAGTTGATTGCGCGGTGCTTCCCGTGTATCCCCAACACCTGATTGCATAACTGGAATCTTTCGGAAATCTATAGGTGGGTTTATCCAGTAGATCGTAGGCATTCTTCCAACGAATGCAGGTTAGTGAGTTCGGGGTTCTACATTGAGTGAAGTGGTTCATGACCGATGTTACTATCAGGAGTTGCATCTTAAAGGGTCCTTGGCTATGCTGATCCGGGGATTGCAAAACCTTTTCGTAACGCGTTCATATGCTTTCTGCACAAAGATGTTAGAACGAAATTCCTCTCTTGTGTTTGTTCCGTCTGTACCTTGTTGTTTTCTTATTTTATCCGTTTGTCCCCTATGTGGCTTCTCGTGAAGATTGATATTATCATTTAAATGAGAATATCATTCGTTCCTCTTGTTCGAATGATTTCATTCGTTCTTATTGTTCGAATGATTATTGTGAAGACTTGTTGCAATTCATTCCATTGATTCAGCTTATACCTTTTGTCAATCAATTGTTGATTCGTGGTCATCTCTTACAGGATGGCTCCGAAAAAGGTTCCCAACGCTAACCCAGAGGTGGAAGAGGTCCCAGATCGTCCTCCTTCCCCTCCTCCTCCGCCTGAGGCTTGGAGAGCGATTATGCAGACTACAGCTCAGAACACCCAGTTGTTGATGCAGATGATGCAACAGATGCAAGCTAATCAAGCTAATCAGGGTGTTCCAGGGAACCAAGGCAACTTCTTCTACCAGCAGCACCATGCTACTCTCAACCAATTCTTGGCCAACAATCCTAAAGCTTTTAGTTACTGTGTCGACCCTCTTGATGCTGAAGATTGGTTAACCGACATAAAGAAGCATTTTGAGTGCAGTAACGTGAAGGAAGATGATTATGTGAAGTTTGCAGCCTTCCAACTGAAAGATCAAGCAGCTGATTGGTGGCAGCAGTACAAAGACTCCAGGCCAGGTCAAGTGATCTCTTGGGAGAATTTCTGCAAGGATTTTCGCTCGCACCACATTCCAACAAGTGTCATCGAGGGCATGCGTGAGCAATTCCGCAACCTGAAGCAGGGCTCCATGACAGTCTATCAGTATAATGTCAAGTTCCAAAACCTCGCCCGCTATGCTAAGCAAGACATTCCTGATGCCAAGAGCAAAATCTACCAGTTCCGTGGAGGTCTCAAAGATGAACTTCAGCTTGCTCTCACCTTGTTCGAGCCCGATGAATTCGACAAGTTCTATAACATGGCTTTGAAACAAGAAGCAGCTCAGCTCAAGATGGAGGCTTCTAAGAAGAGAATTCGAGATGCCGTTCACTCTTCCTCATCGTCTCAGATGGTCTCGAAGCATCAGAAATTTTGGCTTCCTCCTCCTCCAGTGATTCGAGCTCCATACAACAACTCCAACAACTCCAACAACAAGAACTCTAGTGGACGTGGTTTCTCCCACCCACCCAACCCGGGCAACCAGTCGAAGAAGCAGTTTCAGTCTCAAGGCTCCAAGTCAAGTGGTTCTCATTTCCGTCCTCTCTCAGAAGTGACTTGCAACAAATGCACTCAGAAAGGTCACTATGCCAACAGATGTCCGAATCCGAAGCGTCTTCCACCTCCTCCACCTGTCGGCACCGCTATGGTCAAGCATGATCCAAAGGCAGCAAGGGTCAATCTGATGAATGCAGCACAAGCGGAGAATTCTTCTGATGTCATTTTGGGTAACCTTCCAGTGAACTCTTTTCCAGCGAAAGTTTTATTTGATTCAGGTGCTACATGTTCCTTCATGTCTCAACCATTTGCATCCAAGCACAATATTGTCACTTCAAATTTGCCTCAGAAGTTGCAAGTTGTTTCTCCAGGCAGGATTATGACTTCTAGTGTCTATGCTCCGGATGTTTCTATTCGCATGGAAGATTATCGCTTTCTGGCTAAACCGGTGATTCTCGGCAATTCTGACATCGACCTCATCCTCGGAATGGATTGGCTTTCTCAGCATGATGCTCACATTGATTGTGCTCAAAAGGAAGTCAAGTTGACTCATTCTGATGAAGATGTGATTATCTCGCCTCCAGGGATAACACTATCAGACTTTTCTCTCTCAATGATAAGGGCGAAATTAATGCCATATCTCAAATTCCGGTGGTGAACGAATATCAAGACGTCTTTCCTGAAGAACTTCCAGGCATGCCTCCACACCGTCAGGTGGAATTCGTTATTGAACTCGAGCCGGGTACTGAGCCAGCATGCCGGCGTCCGTACAAGCTCTCTCTGGATGAATTGAAGGAATTGAAGAAGCAGCTTGATAAACAGGAGAGTATGGGTCTCATCAGGCCTAGTACCTCCCCTTGGGGCTGTGGTGTCTTATTTGTCAAGAAGAAAGATGGCACGGAGCGTCTCTGTGTTGACTACCGGCCATTGAACAAGAAGACGATTAAGAACAAGTATCCGCTCCCCAACATCAACGAACTCTTCGAGCAGCTCAAAGGAGCTAAAGTGTTCTCTAAGCTTGACCTCCGAATGGGCTATCATCAAATTCGCATTCGCGAGGAAGACATTCCCAAGACGGCCTTCAGAACGAGCTACGGTTCATACGAGTATACTGTCATGTCCTTCGGTCTCGCCAATGCTCCTCCTACCTTTTCGAGGATGATGCATTACATCTTCAACCCCTATACTGGCAAGTTTGTGCTTGTGTATCTGGATGATATTCTGGTGTTTTCCAAGAATGAAGAAGATCACGAAAAGCACTTATGTCTGGTTCTTGATCGACTCCGAGAGCATAAATTCTATGCCAAGTTCTCCAAGTGCGAGTTTTGGCTCGATAAGGTTTTGTACCTGGGCCACATCATCTCAGCTGACGGTATTGCGGTTAATCCCGAGAAAGTTGAAGCAATTGTCAACTGGGAAGCTCCTCAGAACGTCAAGCAGCTCCGCAGTTTTCTGGGTCTTGCCAGCTATTGCAGAAGGTTCGTTGAGAACTTCTCCAAGATTGCCAAGCCTCTTTCCAACTTGCTTCAGAAGAATGTCAAATACTTTTGGTCTCCAGAGTGTGAAGTGGCATTCAAAACTCTCAAAGAAAAGCTTGTCTCTGCTCCAGTTCTGACTCCTCCAGATGAATCCAAGCCCTATGAAGTATTCTGTGATGCTTCTCTTCAAGGTCTTGGTGGTGTGCTTATGCAAGATAAGATAATTGTGGCTTACACTTCTCGTCAGCTCAAGCCAAGTGAGAAGAACTATCCCACACATGATCTCGAGCTAGCAGCTGTGGTACATGCTCTGATTACGTGGAGACATCTGTTGTTGGGCAGAAAGGTCGACATCTTCACTGATCACAAGAGCTTGAAGTACATATTCACACAGCCGCATCTGAACCTCCGTCAGACTCGTTGGGTTGAAATGATCCAAAAGTATAATCCCAGCATTGAATACACTCCTGGCAAGGCGAATGTGATTGCAGATGCTTTGAGCACAAAGGCATATTGCAACAGCCTTCTTATCAAGCCGTACCAGCCTGAGCTTTGTGAAGCATTCAGGAAACTCAACCTTCAAGTTGTTCCGCAGGGTTTTCTTGCAAATCTCCAAATTGCTCCTACCTTGGAAGATCAGGTCCGTGAGGCCCAGCTCAGTGATACCATGGTGAAGAAGGTGAAACATGCTATTGCTAAGGGCATTCCGAAATACAAGTGCTTCCGTGTTGATGAGAGAGATACCTTGTTCTTCGAGGACAGACTCGTTGTTCCCAAAGGTGATCTCAGGAAGCTCATAATGGAAGAAGCTCATGATTCTCTCCTTTCCATTCATCCTGGCAGTTCCAAGATGTATCAAGACCTCAAGCAATCTTACTGGTGGACACGCATGAAAAGGGAGATTGCCCAATTCGTGAACGAATGTGATGTGTGCAGAAGAGTGAAAGCAGAACATCAACGTCCAGCCGGTCTTCTCCAACCTCTTCCTATTCCAGAGTGGAAGTTCGACCACATTGAAATGGACTTTGTCACTGGTTTTCCTAAATCCAAGCGAGGGAATGATGCTATCTTTGTGGTGATTGACAAGCTTACCAAAGTCGCTCACTTCCTGCCAGTCAAGGAATCAATCAATGCAGCTCAATTGGCAGAGCTGTACACTTCCAGAATTGTGTCCCTACATGGCATTCCTCAAGTCATCTCCTCAGACCGTGGAAGTTTGTTCACATCCAGGTTCTGGGACTCCTTTCAGTCCGCCATGGGCACTAAGATCAGGTTCAGCACTGCTTTTCACCCTCGGACTAGTGGTCAAGTCGAGCGCGTGAATCAGATTCTAGAAGACATGCTCAAAGCCTGTGTCATCTCCTTTGGCATGAAATGGGAAGACTGCCTTCCATTTGCCGAGTTCTCTTACAACAACAGCTTTCAAGCAAGTGCAGGCAAAGCTCCATTTGAAATCCTCTATGGTAGAAAGTGTCGTACCCCTCTCAACTGGTCTGAAACAGGCGAACGCCAACTTCTTGGCAATGACTTGATCTCAGAAGCCGAAGAAATGCGCAAAGTCATACGTGAGAATCTCAAGGCCGCTCAGTCGCGTCAGAAGAGCTACTATGACGACAAGCATCGTGATTTGGCTTTCAACATCGGTGATCATGTCTATCTCTGTGTGTCTCCGATGAAAGGCACCCAAAGATTCGGTATCAAAGGAAAGCTTGCTCCTAGATACGTCGGACCTTTCAAGATTCTTGGCAAAAGAGGCGATCTAGCCTATCAACTTGAGCTCCCTCCCAACTTTGCAAATGTTCATGATGTCTTCCATGTGTCTCAACTCCGCAAATGCTTCAAGGCACCTGAGCGCATGATTCCGTTTGAAGAGATTGATCTTCAACAAGACCTGTCCTACCGAGAGCACCCAGTTGCCATTCTCGAAGAAACCGAACGCAAGACCCGCAACAAGTCCATCAAATTTCTGAAAGTCAAGTGGTCACATCACACCGACCGTGAGGCTACGTGGGAACGAGAAGATCATCTTCGTTCCGAGTACCCTTCCTTTTTCCAGTCCTAGATCTCGGGACGAGATCTTTTTGTAGTAGAGGAGAGTTTGTAATGCCCCGGATGTAATACTTTCCCTTTTGGGTATATAATATATCTCCGGCTTCATCTATTTCCATTCCGGGTTCTTTGTCTTTCGGGTTTTTCGTCGTTTTGTTGTGTGAGTGTGTGGCATTCATTCATATCATGTAGTCATGTGCATCGCATTGCATTTGTGTTGTCGGTTGCATCCGGTTCCACGCGTTCCTTCTCGTTGTCCGTTTCGCGTTCCGGAGCTCCCTCACGTGTCCGTGACGTCCCGTAGGTCTACTTTGTTGTTTGGGCGTGTAACGTTACCGGTGTGCAGCGAGGTTGTTGTGCGTGTCGTTGTTTGGTTGTGTGCAACCCGCCTCTCAAATCTCGTCGCGTTTGGACTCCGTTGGCTATCCCATCAGTTATTCGTGTGGGTCCAAAGTGCCTTCACTTCGTGTCCTGGAAACACCCCTACTGCAGTCTCTGCTCCCTCCTAGGCCCTTCTAGACTACCCCCGCGATCGGATCCGTCGGATCGCGATCGGAGGGCTCCTAACACCCTCAGATCCCCTAACCCTAAATTCTGCTATATAATAGACCCTAGTCTATTTGGGCATCTAGCTTCTTCCTCCTCCTTCCCCTAAAATCTGGATCTAACCCCCTCCTCTCCATCTGGCCAGTTCCCGAGGGAACCAGCCAGAGCCGCCGCAAATCTCGCTGGGATCGAGGGCGACCGAATCCCTCGATCCAGTCTTCCCCGCCAGCCTTCGAGTCAACGGCCAGCCGCTGGGCCCTTCGCTCGATCGCCGCAACGCAGCTCCCTCCGTCCCTCCGATCGGCGCCAGGCGTAAGGGCCCAGGGACCACATCCCCGTCGGGTCCCCTCCAGCCCGAAGACACCCCAGCGGCCCGTACGCCTCCAGCCACTTCGATCGCCTCCCTCCAGCGCTTCTGGGCCGCCTCAGCCGCCTCCGCTCCAGCGGCCCACTTCCAGCCGGCCTCCGTCTGCTCCTCGCCGCGCCTCGCTCCTCCGAGCCGCCAGCCGCGAGCCGCCACGTCGGGCCGGCCCACTCCATCCAGCCACCGGCTGGGCCTCTTCCCCAGGCCGCAGCGCGCCGCACCGGATCCGTCGGCCCGTCGTTTTTTTTTCAGATCAGATCTGAGGTTGTCTCCCCAATCCTCTAAGTCCTTGTTGTTATTTGTGTGCTGATGCTATATTCAAACTGCTCTATCTTTTTGTGTGTTGCTCCGATTCGCGCATATAGCATGTCCAGACGTTCGTGGGATCGTGCACTACGTTTTATCTTTTGGTGTCATGCATGTTAGAGATCATCTAGGTGCTTGTTTTGCTGTTGCAAGAGTGCATCGTGATATAAACTGCTGTTATGTGATGTTTTTATGTCATCTTTGCCATGTGATATCTTTTAGCTCGTTTGTCCGAATGATGCAAATGACATGTCCACGTGTTCGTCTTGCCATGCTCTACTTGTTGTAAGTGCTAGGTAGCATGTTAGATTTACTCTTGCCATGTTTATCATCGTTGCAAAGTGCCATGTGGCTGTGATGTTGTTTCACTTGTTATGAAATGCCATCTTGTTGAGCTCGTTGCTATCGTTGTGTTTATCTCCATTAAGCATGCTTGTGTGTTTCGGAATCACCATCATGTGTACTTTGATGAGGTGCTTACCACTTGCCATGTTTAGTTTCGAGGTGACTTAAACATGCTCTTTTAGATGCCATGATGAAATTGCTGTTTTAGGACTTAGTGGTTTTTCACAAAGTCTGAAATCTGTAATGTTCTGATGCCATGTTCGTGTGATGTTCTAGGACAAACCATGTTAGTTTTGGAGTGGATCTTGATTGTTCCTTGTAGTATATATTGTTGTCTTTCCATCCATGTTCTCACATTCCTATTTGAGTGTCTGTAGCATGTTTATCTTTTGCTCCAAAGTTTCAATAAAATTCTGCTGCCAGAATTTTATTGTCAAGTTCAATATGTCCAAGTTCATTGCTAATGAACCGTGGCTCCGTTGGGGGTGCACCTTTGGACTTAGTTGCTGTAGTATATGTCTAGTTTGTGTTCATGTCCTTTGCCATGATATTTGAGTGTTGTAGTTTAATTATTTTGTGCTCCGAAGTTGCTATGTTGCTGTAATTTTCAGCTTTCGCTCATTTCTTGTTTCGGGCATAACTTTTAGCCCGTAACTCCGATTTTAGCGAATCTTACATGAAACTTGATTGATTTTCCGTGTAGATTCACAATATCATATTGTTATCATGTTTTGAGGTGTTTTGCTTGAGTGATATTTTCCGTGCTCCGTGTGCATCCTTAGTGCATCCATCATGCATCCATCATTTTCGAGTGCGCATTGCATCTTGTTGATTTGTGCTTGGTGTGATTGTTTTGTTTAGAGACGGAAGCAGAGTCCGAGTTCGAGTACGAGCACGAGGTTACCAACGAGGTTGAACACGAGGACCCTTCTTACGATCCGAACGACTTCTCTTCAGGCAAGATGACCGAACCCCGATAACATTACTATCTTTGCCTATTGCTAGTAGTTCCGCTCTATAGTTTTGCCTTGATGCCCATGATCTTCTTGTCAGCCTCCTACTGTAACCATTGCCATGTTTAACCAACCTACCTATGCAAACCGTTGCTTGGCTAAGTACGCTTCGCTCAGCCCTTCTTATAGTGTTGCTAGTTGCAGGTGAAGATCGAAGATGCTTGCTTCATGTTGAAGTTTGGTTGGGTTATATCACACTATATAATTGCTAAATGAAATCATCTATATATTGGCAAGGGTGGAAGGCTAAGCCTTTTGCTTGGTGATTTGTTCCACTCATGCCGTTAGGAACCGTATAAACCGGTGTTATGTTCCTTGATTATGCGTTCCTAACACGGTTGGGGTGTATGGGACCCCCTCGATAAACCGCTAAGTGCTAAGTCTTTTCCAGCAAGTCCCAACATTGGTACTATTTGCCTAATAACAAACTAAACTTGCATAGGGAGTTATAAACCCTTTTTATTAATCAACAACCCCGGGCCAGTGCTCCACATGAGTGTTGGTCCGAAACGGGGAGTCTGCGGGGCCACCTCAAGGAAACTCGAGGTTTGGTAAAAACCTGTAGAATCGCCCATCCGGTCGTGTCCTGAGACTTAGATACGCGCGGCTACTATCAGGGTGTCGACACGCCGGGAGGATTTGCTGGATTAGCCTTACCTTAGTTCGGTATATCTTGAGCACGGGATTCCGAGAATACTCGGGTCTTCCCACTTTGGAGTTGCGACTCCGCGGATCGTGGGCTTGTAATGGGTCAAGTTGGAACACCCCTGCAGGGTTTGAACTTTCGAAAGCCGTGCCCGCGGTTATGTGGCACATGGGAGCTTGTTAATATCCGGTTGTAGATAACTTGACACAATGTTTCTAATGCACTACCAGCGTGTGTTCCGTGATCGTCAATTTCCGAATAGGGATTCAGGAGTTGAACACAGAGGGGTTATGTTTGATGAGCTTGTAGCTAGGATCACTTCGTGATCACTTCTCGTTCGAGGCTTTCTCTTCTCGCTCTCACTCACGTAAGCTAGATGCTAGTTGCTGCTGCAGTCACTTATTCTTTTCTTCAGCCTTTCCTCTCCCAAGGCTTGAATAGTCTTGTTACCCGGGAACGGGATTGCTGAGTCCTCTGTGGCTCACAGTTACTTCACCACACCAGATGCAGGTCCAGTTGTGAGCTATCCAGGTGATGGCACCGAGCTGGATTGAGAGTACGACGAGGAGCGTAGTCGGTACTATGTTCGATATCCGGATGATCAGTAGTGGAGACTTCTACTAGGATTTGATCTGCCTGTGGTTTATTTATCTAAGTTTGGTATCTTGACATTTGGATTTTGCCCTTAGAGGGTTGTGATATTCTTAATGTATGATGTTTGAGACATGTTATGTAATTGTGTGACGTGGCGAGTGTAAGCCAACTATTTATGTTTACAATCCCCTCTTTTACATGAGTTGTGCAAAGATTACCAAACTTGAGATCATTCTAGGATGGACTTATGCCTTTAAGTCGTGCCTCGACACGTAGGAGGTATAACTCCATCCTGGGCATTACACCATAGAAACCCCTTTCATGTTCTTTCTAATAATGAGTTGATTAGTAGAGCTAGTAAGATGGGGGTTTACATCCCTGATGATGATTTTAATACAGTTGATATCATTAGAGAGCTTGAATGCGTTAGGGGGGATTAGAAGATAAAAGAAAGAGTGAAATAACAAATCAGGATCCTTGTGATCTTGTTGCTATTGATGGTTTGGGTTGGGATACACTAGTCAATTTAGACTGGCTAGACCAGGAGGAGCATATATATGAACATATATCCTCTGTTAAAACCAAAAAGAAAAAACAACACAAATCTGCTGTCAAGATTTCTAGGCGTGTGACTAGGAATCAGAAGAAGAATAACTTGGGGAAAGATCTGTTATGTAATCCTACCCCGCCTCCTGGTAGGATAACTCGATCCAAATTTCATAAAAAACATTCCAAATGAGAGGTCTCATTTGGAACTGTCGGGGAGTGGGCAAGAAAGGGATGGCCACCTGCCTCTCAGACATGATCAGTGACCATTCCCTTGACTTCCTAGGTTTACAAGAAACCATGAAAAAAGACTTCACTTCCAAATGTCTTAGGAGAATTGACCCTTTTGACATTTTTGATTGGAATTGGATACCTTCTGTAGGTAAATCTTGGGGCATTTTGTGTGGGGTGAGAAAGGATACCCTGGATGTAGTTTCTTGCACTAGGGGTAAGTACATTATCCAAACGATTCTTCATGATAGAAAAAAGAATACCCAGTGGGGGCTGCTAGTAGTTTATGGTTCGGCACACGATGAATTCAAAGAAGAATTCTTAACTGAGCTTGCTACCTTTGGCAACAACATGAATGTTCCTTACATAGTTGGGGGGCATTTTAATATCCTGAGACATGCCGGGGAGAAAAATAAGAAAATGGTGAACCACAAATCTTCTGATTTGTTTAACTCTATTATCAATACCCTAGCTCTTCGTGAGATCCATATAAATGGGGGTAAATATACATGGAGTAACAATCAGGCCCATCCCACCCTAGAAAAGTTGGACCGTATTCTTATGTCTGAAAGCTGGGAGGATATCTTCCCACTTGTTTCGGTGAGGAAATTGGTCCGGGAAATTTCCGACCACAACCCTCTTTTACTGTCTTCTGGGGATGAAGGACGAGAAGCTCCGAAACCACGAGAGTTTCGTTTCGACCTAACCTGGATTAAAGATGACAAATTCCTGTCTACTGTTGGGAGAATTTGGGCCAGGAAGGTTATCTCGAACGATCCTATAGATGTCTTGAATATCAAACTGAAGAGATTCAAAACCTATTTCAAGGGTTGGGGTTCGGATAAATTTGGCCAAGACAAAAAAAGGAAGGAGGAGCTTCGCATGGAATTATCCGCTTTAGAGGAACTAGAAGAAGTAGATGTTTTACCAGCTGACCTATACAGTAGGAAAATTGATGTAAGTGTTGAATTACATGAACTGCTAGTGAACGAGGAAATCTTCTGGCTCCAGCAGTCCCATGAGCGATGGTTGCTCAAAGGGGACCTGAATACGGACTACTATCATAAGATTACGAATGGACGTAAACGGAAAACCACAATTCAGTCACTGAAGATGGGTGAAACTGTGATTGAAGGCACAGACGATTTGATTGCCCATGCTACTAATTTTTACAAAGAACTATTTGGCCCAGCCCCGGGCAACCAAATTCACCTTGACCCCAAAATTTGGACCGATGAGGAAACGCTAGATGAAAAGGATAATCTAGACCTGTGCCGTGAGTTCACAGAAATGGAGGTTAAGGAAGCCTTGTTTGACATGGCTCCGAACAGAGCACCTGGCCCTGATAATATTCCTGTTGAATTTTATCGGGCTTGCTGGGACATTGTCAAGGATGACATAACGATGCTCTTTAAGCATTTCCATCGAGGGACGCTTGATGTACAACGACTCAACTACGGTATTATTACCTTGCTGCCCAAAGTGGCCGGAGCCGATAGGATTCAGCAGTTTAGACCTATTTGTCTCCTCGGGTGTCCGTATAAATTGATCACTAAAGTCCTGGACCGTCGTGTCTCTGTTTACGCCAACAAACTCATTAGCCCTGTCCAAAACGCCTTTGTAAAAGGGAGAAATATCATGGACGGAGTTCTTTCTCTCCATGAAATCCTCAATTATACCCATGTTAAGAAGAAAGTGGGGGTCGTTCTTAAGCTAGACTTCAAAAAAGCGTATGACAAGGTTAACTCGGACTTTTTACTAGAATGCCACAAGATGTGGGGTTTTAATGAGACTTGGTGCGGCTGGATCAAGCAAATCCTGTATGGTGGTACGGTCAGTATTAAACTTAACAACAGTGTTGGCCCGTATTTCCAAAGCAAAAAAGGGGTTCGTCAGGGAGACCCTCACTCCCCTTTTTTGTTCAATCTGGCTGTTGAGTGTCTCACCAAGATGATTATGAATGCTCAAAAAAATAACCTGATTGTGGGACTAGCCTCTGATCTTATCCCTAATGGAGTAGCAATTCTGCAATACGCTGATGATACTATCATCTGCATAGAGGATGACGTGGACAAGGCAGTTAACCTAAAGTTGCTGATGTATATGTTTGAATTGATGTCTGGCCTCAAAATAAACTTCCAAAAAAGCGAAATTCTTACTGTGGGTGGGGATGAATCAGTTGTCAGCAAATATGTAGAAATCTTTAATTGCGAAGTTGGCAGCTTCCCACTCAAATATTTAGGTATGCCTGTCGGATATGCTAACTTGAAGACATCTGACTGGGAGTTCATAGTGGGCAAATACTTGAAAAGGTTTGAAGCATGGATTGGTAATGCCGCCTCTATGGGGGGTAGACACACCTTGCTGGACTCGGTAGTTACTCAGATCTCCCTTTATCACATGTCTATGTGGCTCATGAATAAAACTTTCATTGAAAAGCTTGATAAACATAGGCGACGTTTCTTCTGGCAAGGTTGTAATAAGAAAAAAAGATACTACCTTGTCAAATGGAGTAGAATTTGTAGATCCAAAGACAAAGGAGGTCTAGGCATAAAAGACCTCCGGAGGCAAAACATTAGTTTGATGGTTAAATGGTGGTGGAAATTAGAAACCCAAAAGGGATTATGGCAGGATATCGTTCGAGCTAGGTATCTTCGCAACAAAACGGTTGCGGATGTGATACCTAGATTTTCTGATTCTCCTTGCTGGAAAGCTCTGTTGAAGGTCAAAAATATATATATGATGGGCAGGAAAGTTGAGATTGGAGATGGTAATATTATCCGAATATGGAAAGACTCTATAAATGGACCC
>LR738710.1:156273751-156293893 GCA_902687465.1 Secale cereale
CCCCAAGATGGTTCTCGTTTGCAGTTGTTAGGCCAACTCCACCGCGCGACCCCATCTTGTTCGGTTGCGTCCGTTTGGGGTAGAACGGACGAATAGCGCGGCCCAGCGCGTGGTCCCAAACGGACAAATGTCCGGATTCCGTCCGTTTTCGACCCATCCCCGGCCCAAACTTGCGCCGAGTTTGGGGTGAAACTGTTTGATGTGTTTTTGTGTTTCTTGCTTTTAGAAAATATAAGTCTAAATGCAATTTATTTATTTTAGTGCAAGTTACACGTCCATGTTGATATTTGGATGTACACGTACAGACATGCACATATTTGACTAAGTTCGCTTGACGTACCATGCATGCATGCAAGTATATTTGTTTTGCTAATCGGGTGCGTATTATGAGCAAGGCTAATCACGTATTGATTAGGTGTGGCCATAAGATAACCATGCAGATGTCTAAGACTTGGTGCAGTTCAAGTCCCAGTACACATTTCGGCCAGATCGTATGCGTATCCGAAGACCCATGTACCGGCCGGCATGCACTTATACGAGTAGTTTTTGACCCCTTGGTCCAGCCGGTCCATACTACAGCCAACCAGGTACGTATAGTTTTCTTTACAGCCGTGTGCACCAAGAAGAGCAGCGGATGAGATAGCATGCGAAGAAAGATAAACACGGCGTCATCCATATCTCTTCCGTGAAAATCGAGAACGGCCGCGGCGTGGTTACGCGTTTCAGCGCCCTATCTCCTCTGCCTGTAAATAGACAAACCCATCGACGGCCAGAGGGACGAATCCACGCACGGCCAGAGGGACGAACCATACCCCGTTCACAACATCCATCCATTCACCCATCCATCACAGGGAAAGGCACGCAGGAAGCACCCAGGGAGCCGCCGCGAGATCGAGCTAACCACACGCATCACCGACGCACACGGCCAGCTCGTGCAGGCGGCCGAGGCTTCCGTGCGCAGCCGGACGAGCTCACCGGAGGCCCTCTCTTCGACCACTCTGCGCACGCGCATCACGAGCTGGTGGTGGAGATCGACGCCATGACGATCATCTTCTCTCAAGGTGAGCACTGAACTCGTCCCATCTTTTTCTTCTCTATGCATCTCTCTCCATGGCGGTGAAGGGAGTGGCCGCCGGACGGCCGGACTTGAGGCGGGCCGCCTGCTCCATCTCATCTTATTGAAGACGACAACGTCCCCCGACGCACACTCCACCGGCGACGACGAGCCGGGACCGCCGTGTGTGCGCGGCCTCCGGCGTGCCCGCCGCTCACGACATGACGTGCCGGGACTGGGCGCCCCCGGCACACTCTCCACCGGCGACGATGAGCCGGACCGCCGTGTGTGCGCGACCTCCGGCGTGCCTGCCGCTCGCCATGACGAAGTACAAGGCAGTTGACCATGCACGGTCCTCGGCGCACCCTCTTTTTCATTATGACGTACAGGTTCTTGATGGAACCAATATCCGCAACAACGAGTCTAAGACCAGTTCCTTATTCATGAGGCCCGCGTCCCCTGTTCGTCAGGTCAATGGCGTAAAGATTCTTCACCCAACCAGAAATTGCAACGACGTTGTACAAGATCGGTCCCTCCTTCGAGAGGCGCACCTACCATGGAACAGGTCCTTGGTGTACAGGTCCACGGCATCACCGGCGCACAGGTCACTCTTTCACGTGGTACCAGCCAAGGCGATGCGGCCACTGCAACACCACTTTTCCACGGCCCCTTTTGCGTTGGCAGACCACCAAATACTTGGCGTCTAGCCAAGATGAGGCGCCAACCACACCGGCCACGCCAATGTGAGCGTGTGTCAGTTTATTTTACACTGACGCCGGTCTCCCCAAACCGTTACTCCCGCAAGACGTAGCCCCTTCAACACCCCGATGAAGCAACAAGTCATCAAGAAGTCTGAACAGACCGCGACCCATGCTACCCCAACACCAACTACTCCAACGCCGCAAAGACCGACGAGGCACGACGGCGAGGGCGGGCGTGGCTACCGCAAAGGCCACGCTACTTGCGGTGCGTGTACTGACGAGGACACGGGCTTTGCCGCCGCTCACGCACATCACCATCATATGCATGGAGAACGCAAAGCGAAGACGACGAAGACGACCACACAGCTCAATCGGAGGTATCTCGCGGAGCAACCCGCAGGAGTAATTAACCGGGAGCCTTCCGAGGCCCCGGGAACCAGGAGACCGCAATCGCCACAGTCAGGCTGGCCGTGCTAGTAGGCCATGGAGCGCACTTTTTGTTTACGGGGTCTTGTACTTTTGTTTCTCCAATGAGATTAATGAAATACTTGTTTCCCGCATCCTTTTCTTTGTGTACTACGGTGCACTGGCACGCCCGCATGCTTATTTTTCATTCCCCGGCATACGAGAGAAACACACCCTTCTTCCCTTCTCCCCAGAGTCCTAGATGTTTTTCTCGTGTCAAACAGAAACGAACATCGCGCGGACGGGCTCGCCGCACGCCCTTGTCCCCCTGTGGCCCGCTTGTCGGGGACATTAGCCGCCCTTCTCTTCCAACGCCTCCACCCCCTCTCCCGCCTTTGCCCCGCCGTCGGCGTCGCCGCTATTCTCCGGCCGCCTCCTAACCGCGCAGCCCCCCGGTTGTCCATACCAACCCTCGTCTCGACATGGCCGCCACCACGCCCGCGCTTTCGCCGTAGTTTTGGCCGTCGATTGGAGGAGGTTTGACCGTCGCCATCGTAGCCGGCGGCAACGGGGATACGACTGCCAGCGACCATGGCAGCTTCGGACGAGTGCTCCAGAGCGGCCAGTAGCCGACCGCCAACCACCCCTGCTGCATCGAGTTGATCATCGCGGCCTCTTTGCCACCACGACCGCAAGGTGTTCGACACATTACCCACAAAGGTATGGACAGTGGAGATGAGTTTTTCTTCCACCACTTCATTTGTTCATTGGGCGATTCGTCGTCGGATGATGAAGATCTTGTGGCGGCTGCACTGGTGGTTCACGACCACATCCAACGACAGCTTCCTCGGTACAGGGGGTCACTCCCTGGCCGTGCTCCCAACCTGAACCGCAACAGGAAGAGAGGTCACGTCCTGCTCTATGCCGATTACTTTGCGAACACCCCGCTCTTCAGGCCGGATAAATTCCGTCGCCGTTTTCGTATGGCAAGGCATCTGTTCAATCATATCCGAGAAGGGATGGTTGCTCATGACCCATACTTCGAGTGCAAGACGGATGCCCTTGGCAAGTTTGGATTCTCCTCTTACTAGAAATGCATCGCGGCCATCCGCATGCTTGCATATGGAATTCCAGGTGATCTGGTGGATGAGTATGTGCGGGTGAGTGAGACAACATGTCTGATGTCAATGTACAAGTTCTGCCAGGCTATGATCGAGGTGTTTGGCCCCGAGTACTTGAGGCGGCCAGCTGCCGCTGACACAGAGAGACTGTTGACGACCAACGCAACTAGAGGCTTTCCAGGCATGCTTGGCAGCATAGATTGTATGCACTAGGAGTGGAAGAAATGTCCATTTGCTTGGCAGGGCCAGTACACGGGGCATGTAAAAGCGTGCACTGTCATATTAGAAGCGATGACTTCGCAAGATCTTTGGATATGTCATTCTTTCTTCGGCATGGCAGGTTCTCACAATGATATCAACGTGCTGCAGCGTTTTCCAGTCTTCGCAAGGCTTGCAGAAGGCCACTCCCCACCTGTCAACTTTGAGATCAACGGCCACCAGTACAACAAGGGATACTATCTAGCTGATGGTATATATCTTCAGTGGTCAACTTTTGTGAAGACAATCTCGAAGCCCCAAGGTGAGAAGAGAAAGAGATTTGTCCAAATGCAGGAGAGTGCTAGAAAGGATGTGGAACGTGCTTTTGGTGTGCTTCAATCCCGATGGGGCATCATTCGAAACCCTGCGCTGTCGTGGGATGAAGGGAAGCTTTGGGAGATGATGACTGCTTGTGTCATCATGCACAACATGATCGTCGAGGACGAGCGTGATGACAGTATCTTCGCCCAAGGATTTGATTATTAAGGTGAAAATGTTGAGCCCCTGCACCAAGAACCGGCCACGTTTGAGCAGCTTGTCCAATTCCACCCTGAGCTGCGTGATTGGCAAACGCATTTGGATCTTCAAAATGACTTGGTTGAGCACGTCTGTGATCACATTGGCAACCAATAGATGTATTGGTTCATTTTATGTTCATTGAAGACAATTTCGATTTGGTTGTAAAACTATTTTATTAGAGACAATTTCGAGTGGGTTGTAAAACTATTTTTATTTACAAACTATTAATATTTGGACGTGCAAACTTGTTTGATATAAAAATATGGGCATTTTTTGCCCTGGCGAACAGGACGGGGCCAACGGATGCGGCCGCGCGTTGAGCGCACGGCCACCGCATCCCAGGACAGGTCCGGACACGTCCCCATCATTCTACCCAAATAAACAGAATCTGAACAAAGCGGACGTCAGTTTAGGGTCGCAAAGTGGAGTTGGCCTTACCGCGCTAGCAGCTCTCGTTTTTCTGCCGTTGTTACCACGCTACCGGCTCTCGTTGTCTGCACTTGTTACCACGCTCACTCTGGCAGGCTGATTCACGGCGAGTTTTTCCTTTGTCCGTCGAGGACAACCAATCACACAAGCACAAGTACGACACCGACACCGAGATTTCTTAAAAGTACAAGGGTACAAGCTTTGCCCAAACGGCTGCCTTTCTTAAAAGTACAAGAGTACAAGCTTTGCCCAAACGGCTGCAAGCATTATTTGGTCTGAACAATGAGTGGAACGAGGCTTTCCGTATAGGGGATGACGTTGAAGAAGTGCAAATTCTTCAAGGCAGGCCTCCTTGACCTACCAGCACGCCGGAACCTCAGCCTGTCAAGCTTGCACACCACCGTCAGCTCTTCCGACTGCGGATCATAGCGCTGGAGTTTGTCGAACAGCGATATCAGCACCGCGCCATCCGGAAGAACTGACAATGGATGGCACGGGACCGTGAAATTTAGCTTGTAACGCGGCTCCCACAGGGACCTGGGCCCGTCGTCTTCCACGAGCGTCCAGATCATCAGAGGGTGCTCGCCGTCGCCAACACGGCTGCCGGTCAGACATAACTCCCCGCGCATCACATTCAGGTTGAAGTACAGACCATCTCCGGTGGCCAAAGAATCAGGCAAATTGGTCATTTTAAACGCCTCGTCGTCCAAGCCAAAGCGAAGAAGGCTATGCGGACGCGGCTCGAGATGGCTTATGTCGATGGTCCAGTAAACCGCCCCCTTGACGCATTGGGCCGTGACCCACGCCTCAACAGGGTACGGTGGATCTGCCGCCGTTTCCCTCCAACAATGGCGGCCGCCGTCGCCCAGGGTGCACACCTCCATCCCCATGTTGAAGATGCCTGTTTTACGATCTCGGGGGCGGAAGAAGGAGCGGACTACCTTGTACACGCCGGTGCGCGGGTCACGGCCGAATCCCACGGAGAGGTTGACGAGGCCGGCCAACACGTTCCGGCCGCTCTCCGGCAGCGTGACAGCGTCCCCGGTGGCCGGGTTGAAGACGTAGACGTTGGTGTCCGTGGGGACGAGCACCAGGCCGTCGCAGTGAGCAAAGTAGCAAACGGAGCCGAACTCTCCGTCGAGGTCCCTGCCATGCACGAGCCTCGCCTGAGAGGCACCTTGCTGCCACCGGTAGAAGAAGATGCTGCTGGAGAAGGTGGTGGGCCAGTTCTCGCCTTCGATGACACGGTCGAGACAATGCGGGGTGATGAGCAAGGATGGCTTCTGCTTCCATTTGGAGGCCGATAGCTGGAGGTGCGACCGAATGAAGAAGGGGTCGGATATGGTTGTGCGCCAGGCCTTGCTGACACGCTTGAACCGCAGGAGCGACTCCACCGGCAGCCGAACCAGGATCTCCCAGACGAGCTCGTTCGGCAACTCCGGAGTCGGCGCCTTCCTCCTCTGCTTCTTGGAAGTCTTCATGGCAGGCGTACATGCACAGAAAGAAACGGACTACGATGATGTTGCTAGTGGATGTGCATATATTGGTGTTTCAGATTGAAACATAGTAGCTTTCGGACAAGATTTTCAGAACAACCAAGACCGAGATCCAGTCGAAGAAGAACATGCAACCAAATCTCCGTTATGTTGATCGATCGGTACTACTCTTGTTTGATAGCTCCACTTATGGGCCACACTCTGCATCTCCACTGTAAGAACTTACAGATCCAAAGCAAAAGAAAACCAAAGAGGAAAACGGAGGCTCGCCATGATCGTAGAACCACAGGGATGCGTATGCAATCCTAATTAATTAATTCCTAAATAAACAACAGCAGCACCTCTCTTCTCTCTCGTATGTACAGCACATGCATGCAGGCGCGACGGCGCCGGCGTCAGGCCTTCTTGTCGTCCTCGGCCGGCACGTGCCACACCCAGAACTCCTCCTTCGGCCCGGCCCCTCGCTTCCTGGGGCTGCCCTTCGGCGACCGCAGCCTCCGCCGGTGGTGCGCGCCGGCGTCCCTCGCTGTCCTCGACGGCCGCTCCTTCCTCTCCTTCTCCTCCCCCGCCGGCGGCTCCGGCGCGGCCACGAACAGCACCACCGGCCCGACGGCGATGTCCTCCGTGACGGAGAGCAGCGGCTCGAGCGCCTCCACGACGGCCGACATGTCCGGCCGGTTCTTGGGGCTGCTGCTCAGGCACTGGTACGCCACCGCCGCCGCCTTCTGCGCCGCGTCGGCCGGGTACCGGCCCTCCAGCGCCGGGTCCATGATCCGGCGCGCTAGCTTGAGCGGGTCCCTCAGCCCGGGCCGCGCGTACTCCACCAGGTTCTGCTCCCGGCTGGGCCGGGTCTTGTCCACCGAGTGCCGGCCGGAGAGGATCTCCAGCAGCACCACCCCGAAGCTGTACACGTCGCTCTTCGCCGTGAGGTGGCCCGTCATGATGTACTCCGGCGCCGCGTAGCCGTGGGTACCCATGACCCGCGTGGACACATGCGTGTCGTCCCCCTCCGGCCCGTCCTTGGCCAGCCCGAAGTCCGACAGCTTCGGCTTCTTGTCCTGCACACACGGATCGACAAAAAACATGATGAGCAACTCAAGCTTCATTGCTGCTAGATAGATAAACAGTGTGAGATGAGAAGGCCGGAGAGTGGGCTCACCGAGTCGAGGAGGATGTTGGAGCCCTTGAAGTCGCGGTAGATGACCGGCTTCTCGGCGTCGTGGAGGAACGCCAGCCCTTTCGCGGCGCCGACGGCGATGTTCAGCCGGGTCGACCACGACAGCGCCGAAGGAACCTCTGCAAGACACCACAGACACCCACAAAAATCATTCCAAGATTCGAGCCGAAGCCACATTTCCCATTTCTTAGTCAATTGTTCTGTATACACTAGACAGGGAATAATCTGCCGATGCTCCGACAGTGTTACTGTCTTGCCGATAGAGATATCGCATCCATTTCGTGCCTACTACTGTCTCCACTGTTACTATATTTTTCTGAACGCAGGGACAGTCAACGCGTTAGGAGATCCTCGCGGCGACTATTGGGCGAGAGGAGATCAATCAGTGAGGGTGGGGAAATCGTAGCGTGCTGAGACAGATTAATCGCGACATGGATCCGGCAACCAATCTTAAATTCTTAACTCGTGACCTCACTTGCTTCTCGGTTCTGACCAGCGACCTCCGATCTACCTTCTGGTGCACGCATGGGGGTGGGGCTATGTTAATTCAGAGATGGGTCAAGTTTAGCTGGTCAGAACTCTGAAAAACGTTGCGAGTTAGCTGAGGAAAATTTGGCCGCCGTGCAGCTACGTCAGTAATTTAAAATTCCGGCATTTGCCAACTTGCTGACGGGCTTTTGAATTCAGACAGCTGGTTTCCTCCATCCGTGGGCTTGCCGAGTCAATGTACTTACCGGAGGCAGGTCAACCAACTCATCTCCATCACCACAGCTAGCAGGCTAGAGCATGAATTTTCTACTGTTTAATCAATCTGATTCATCCGTATGTATGATTGAGACAAACGAAGCAGCAAGTAAAACGGTCAAGTGACTAACATGTTCAAATAATTCAAGGTTGAGACAATAACCAAATTTCAGTCGACTGAGATTTAGCAAGACGGCAGGTAAAATGGAGTGAGGGGAGCAGACGTACGTTTGACGAAGAGGTGGTTCTCGAGGCTGCCGTTGGGCATGTACTCGTAGACGAGGAGGCGGTGGGCGTCCTCGCAGCAGTAGCCCACCAGCTTCACCAGGTTGGGGTGGCGCAGCTGCCCCAGGAAGATCACCTCAGCCTGCACGCACGAGCAAATTAAACAGCCAATTAGTCAGGGTCAATGTCCGTGTCCGTGTCAGCGTCCATCGTTTTAGGCCGCCCGACTTTTATCCGGCCGCCGGCCGGCTGCCGGAACCGTCACATCGCCCAACAAACCTCGCTCGCCGGTTTTCCTTGCCCGGCCCACAGGTCCCAATCCTTGGCGCCGAGATATTTTTATGGAGCATGCATGCCTTGCCTGCCCAGCTTAGCTTTGGTTTACATGTGGTTGAGAATGGCTCTTTCAGAAAACTTAAACACGTGGTGTGAAAGTTACTTGGTTGATAGTTACTCCCTCCGTCCCAAAATATAAGAACGTTTTTAATACCAGCATAGTGTCAAAAACGTTCTTATATTTTGGGACAGAGATAGTACTAATTAACGCAAAGGTTTGATTGATCTTGATGCTATGTTTTAATTGCGAAGTAAGCCATGTTGGGAACACACACAAAAAAACTCGTGGAAAGTCCACAAGGAACAACAGCTAAATTACTGTGTAACCAAGAATATTCTCCTCGAAGATCGCTCAAACTTCCATGCCCATTTTAGGACAGCTAGCTTAGCTTAACTTGCCTATAACTCTACAAGCATTGCTTCCTGGCTACAGGTTACATACACATGTTGCTTCCCAGCAAAACTGGACCTACGTTATATTATTAATAAATGGTTGATAATAACCTCTCCAGGAGAATTTCTGTCCTGCCAGCATGGCTTTTAAATTCCAATTATCTGTAGAGTTACTCAATGGTGCACCAGATGTAAGGATTGGATTTAGACATCCTTGTAAGGGATCTATCTATGCTAACTTGTTGGTTAACCATGCAGGAGCCCACTCTTTCACTGTAAGAAAGAAATCTAAGCCCTATTCCCCCAAGTCCCCAAGCATGCATTATATTAGGCTATCGATGTCAGATATAATTGGAATCTCTTCCAAGAAAAGCTACCAGTCGCCGTTGGCCTGTGGCTATTGCACGCGCAAAGATTAATGGATGGATGAGGAGCTGAGAGGACACGTGGAGCCTGGACGTACCAGCCATTCCTTGTGGCCCTGCGCGCCCTCGGGGTCCCAGAGCTTCACGGCGATGGCCTGCGGCTTGAGCCCCGGCTTGACGCCGCCGCCGACGAAGCCCTTGTACACGGGCCCGAACCCGCCCTCGCCCAGGAAGTTGTCGTCCGCGAACTCGCCCGTCGCCGCCCGCAGCTCCGCCACGGTGAACACGTGCAGGTTGGACCCCACGAGCGAGATGGACAGGTCCTCGTCCGCCGCGCCGCTCAGGTCCGTGAACGACAGCCGCCGCAGCCCGCCGCCAGAGCGCGGCCGGACCTTCTTCTTCGCCCCCTGGTCGCCCGCCGCGCCCCGGTCGGCCCCGCCCAGGCAGCCGCCCAGGAGCGACCTCCACGGCGACGACGACCTCTCCCTCGCGCCGCCAGCCTTGATCACCCCGTCGCTCCTCATCGGCGGCTTAGCTAGTAGCTACCTCGCAACGCCGCCGTCGCCGCGCAGCATATATCGAGCGCCTCCGGCCGCCGCGAGCGCGACACGTCCCGTTGGAAAAGCTCGCGATCGAGAGCGGCCGTGCTCTCTGTGGCTAGCTGGCCTGTGTGTGGGTGGGTCGCGCGGGAGAAGGAGAGAAAAGAGAGAGGAGAGGAGGCCGACGATGGTTCGCGAGGCGGGGCCGTGTCCGTGTGGGTGGTGTTGTGGCGAGGCCGCACCTGGTTCCGCAGAATATATAGGCGCGACCATAATTCCCTCCCTCTCTCTCTCGTGGTGGGAGCGTGCAGAGCTTTGGCTTGGCTTGGCTTGGCCTGGCCGTGTGGATGACATGTCATCGTGTAGCGTTTGACTCCAGGAATGAAATGAATAAAATTGCGCTGGCTATAGTCTGTCTGTACAAATCACAAACTGTTCCTGTGTCATGGTGGGAGCTTTCAGTGTGGATTGACTATTTCATCGGGATATTAATTTTAGAACGGGGCAACGTGCCCGCGCCTTTTCCTACCTACCCGCTTTGTGAATTAGTATGCGTTGTGACCTATGACCCGTGACATGTAAGGGTAGTAGGTGTTGTTATTCCTGTTTGATTTGGCTTCTTTTTTCACAATGACGATGGTGGGGAAAATCGATTAAATGCTGATTTTGCAAGCAATGCAGCCCTTTTATATTGCCCCGTGTTTTTCGAGAACCAAATTCGACTCGTTCAACCCATATTCGGTTCCGACGATAGAATCTCAAGCAACTCTATGCATTCGGCACTTGGATAGCTTGTATAGACGAGGTTTGTGCTTTGTTATAAAGCGATGTAAAAGTCTATTTCGATAACTTTGTGCGTTTGGTTCATGACCCATGAATTCAATTTAGTGCATTTGTTAATAGTAGAGAATTAGTAGGATCAAATAAGTCAAGCAAGGTTCAATTGTGATGGAATTTGAATTTCATTTTTTATTGTTTATCACTCCAGCAAGGTGCTTGATACATTTAAAACGTATCTTGTTTTTTAATTGTTTCATGTTATGTTTATGTTATTTTGGCATAGTTTTGACACCAATTTTTATTTTTTATGAAGATAAAATTTCTTGCAAGCTAGCACCTTGAGTGGGGAAGCATGTGGCAGGTCGTCCTGGTTAAGGCGGCTCTCAGCTTTGTGGCTATCTACCGCCTCGCTCGCCCTTCTAGCGGAGGTGATGAAGATGATCGATGCTTAAGATGTGCCTTCATTTGGGTGGGTTGCGATAAGGTCACAATGGTAAATGCAAGATTATCCAAGAGTGGGTGTGTCGACCAGAGGTCATTGGGGGTCTTGTAGTTTTGAACTTGAGAAGGTTCCTTTGCCTTCGATGGCTTTGGTTCGAGTGGACTGAGACATCCAAGCCCTGGTGGTTGGGAATGGCGCTAAGGAAAAATTCTAGGAGTCACCTTGCCTGGATGGTTTGAGGCCAAAGGACAACACGCCATTTTTTAATAATATTTGTAGAAAAAAGGGTAGCACGGTGCAAAAAATCTCTCCTGTGATAACTTCGTGGTCACTCAAATCGACATGGCGGATGCCATTACCATTGACCACATCCAGGAGTTTGCCACCCTTTGGGAGATGTTGGATAGGACCAATGTTGACCATGACACTAACAAGACGATCACGTGGAAGTTCACGGATAACGGTTTGTCGGTGCAATTCGAGGGGCTCGTCGTCACACCTATGCCACAACTGTTTGGAAGGTGTGGACTACTTCAAATATAAATTCTTTGCTTGGTTGATTACTCCTTGTAGTTGATGCTAGTTGGTTTATTCGGTGGAAGATCATATGTTCAGATCCTTTATGCATATTAATACCCCTCTGATTATGAACATGAATATGATTTGTGAGTAGTTACGTTTGTTCCTGAGGACATGAGAGAAGTCTTGCTATAAGTAGTCATGTGAATTTGGTATCCGTTTGATATTTTGATGAGATGTATGTTGTCTTTCCTCTAGTGGTGTTATGTGAACGTCGACTACATGACACTTCACCATTGTTGGGCCTAGAGAAACGCATTGAGAAGTAATAAGTAGATGATGGGTTGCTAGAGGGACAGAAGCTTAAACCCTAATTTATGCGTTGCTTCGTAAGGGGCTGATTTGGATCCATATGTTTCATGTTATGATTAGGTTTATCTTAATACTTCTTTTGTAGTTGCGGATGCTTGCAATAGAGGTTAATCATAAGTGGGATGCTTGTCCAAGGAAGGGCAGTACCCAAGCACCGGTCCACCCACATACCAAATTATCAAAGTAACGAACGCGAATCATATGAGTGTGGTGAAAATTAGATTGATGATAATTCTCATGTGTCCTCGGGAGCACTTTCCTTTATATAAGAGTTTGCCCAGACTTGTCCTTTGTTACAAAAAGGATTGAGCCATATTGTTGCACCTTATATACTTTTATTACTTGTTACTCGTTACAAATTACCTTATCACGAAACTATCTGTTACCGATAATTTCAGTGCTAGCAGAGAATACCTTACTGAAAATTGTCTATCATTTCCTTCTGCTCCTCCTTGAGTTCGACACTCTTAGTTATCGAAAGGACTACGATAGATCCCCTATACTTGTGGGTCATCAGTGCCCTCCGTCATGATGCTTATTTATAAACTAAGAAGTGTGGAAGGAGCGAAATGCTAGGGTCCTTCAAACACCGCCACCTCAACCATGATCATTGTTGACAAAACCAAAGAGGGGGCGCAATTGTGGGTAGTTGCGGGTACTATGTGCTTGAGTGATGTATTTGTTGGGGAACGTTGCATGGGAAACAAAAAATTTTACTACGCTCACCAAGATCAATCTAGGAGATGCATCTACGAGGGGAGAGTTGGATCCACATACCCTTGTAGATCGCTAAGCGGAAGCGTTCAAGAACGCGGTTGATGGAGTCGTACTCGCCGCGATTCAGATCGCCGAAGATCCTAGCACCGAACGGACGGTGCCTCCGCGTTCTTCACACGTGCAGCTCGGGGACGTCTCCTCCTTCTTGATCCAGCAAGGGGGAAGGAGAGGTTGATGGAGAAATCAGCAGCACGACGGCGTGGTGGAGATGGTGGTGGAGGAATTCCAGCAGGGCTTCGCCAAGCACTGCGGAATTGACGAAGATGTTTGTAGGAGAGGGAGGGCAGCGCCGAGGCACGAACGTGTGTGGCTGCCCTCCCTCTGCCTCTCTTTATATAGGGGGGGTGAGAGGGGAGGGGGCGCCCTAGGGTTTACCCCTAGGGGCGGCGGCCAAGGGGAGATGGGGGGGCGGCGGCCAGGGCTGCGGCCAGGGCTAGGGTTCCCCCCCCCCAGGCGCCTTGCCCCCCAAGCTAGGGGGTGCGGCAGCCCTAGGGGGGGCCCAGCCCCTTGGCGCAGGTGGAGAGGGCCCATAGGGGGGCGCACAGCCCCATGAGGGCTGTTGCGTCTCCCACTTGTGGCCCATAGGGCCCGCAACACTTGCCGGGACCCCCCGAAACCTCTTTCGGTCATCCGACGACTCCCCGATGCTCCTCGGAACACTTCCGGACTCCGATCACTCTCATCCTATATATCAATCTTCGTCCCCGGACCATTCCGGAGACCCTCGTCACGTCCGGGATCTCATCCGGGACTCCGAACAACCTTCGGTAACCATGCACTGTTCTCACTAACAACCCTAGCGTCACCGAACCTTAAGTGTGTAGACCCTGCGGGTTCGGAAACTATGCAGACATGACCGAGACACTCCCAGGTCAATAACCAATAGCGGGATCTAGATACCCATATTGGTTCCCACACGTTCCTCGATGATCTCATCGGATGAACCACAATGTCAAGGATTCAGGCAATCCCGTATACAGTTCCCTTTGTCTCGTCGGTATGTTACTTGCCCGAGATTCGATCGTCGGTATCTCTATACCTAGTTCAATCTCGTTACCGGCAAGTCTCTTTACTCGTTCCGTAATACATAATCCCGTGACTAACTACTTAGTCACTTTGAGCTCATTGAGATGACGTATTACCGAGTGGGCCCGGAGATACCTCTCCGTCACACGGAGTGACAAATCCCAGTCTCGATCCATGTCAACTCAACAGACACCCTCGGAGATACCTGTAGAGCACCTTTATAGTCACCCAGTTACGTTGCGACGTTTGGCACACACAAAGCACTCCTACGGTGTCAGTGAGTTACATGATCTCATGGTCATAGGAACTTATACTTGACATGCAGAAAACTATAGCGATAACTGATACGATCAAAAGCTATGTTTAACGTTTGGGTCTCGTCCATCACATCATTCTCCTAATGATGTGATCCCGTTATCAAATGACAACTCATGTCTATGACCTGGAAACCGCGGTCATCTTTGATCAACGAGCTAGTCCTGAAGAGGCTTACTAGGGACACAAAGTTTGTCTATTTATCCTCACATGTATTTAAGTTTCCAATCAATACAATTATAGCATGGATAATAAACGATTATCATGAACAAGGAAATATAATAATAACTCTTTTATTATTGCCTCTAGGGCATATTTCCAACAGTCTCCCACTTGCACTAGAGTCAATAATCTAGCATTACAAGGTAATGAATCTAACACCCATAGAGTCTTGGTGTTGATCATGCTTAGCCCGTGGAAGAGGCTTAGTCAACGGATCTGCAACATTCAAATCCGTGTGTACTTTGCAAATGCTTATGTCCTCCTCCTTGACTGAATCGCGGATGGAATTGAAGCGTCGCTTTATGTGTGTGGTCCTCTTGTGAAACCTTGGTTCCTTGGCTAGAGCAATGGCACCAGTGTTGTCACAAAACAGAGTCATTGGGTTCAATGCACTAGGCACAACTCCAAGATCTGTCATGAACTCCTTCATCCAGACACCTTCCTTTGCCGCCTCCGAGGCAGCTATGTACTCCGCTTCGCATGTAGAATCGGCTACCACGCTTTGCTTGGAACTGCACCAGCTTACCGCTCCCCCGTTGAGAATATATACGTATCCGGTTTGAGACTTAGAGTCATCCGGATCAGTGTCAAAGCTTGCATCGACGTAACCCTTTACGACGAGCTCTTGATCACCTCCATAAACGAGAAACATCTCCTTAGTCCTTTTCAGGTACTTTAGGATATTCTTGACCGTTGTCCAGTGATCCATACCAGGATTACTTTGAAACCTTCCGGCCATACTTATGGCAAGGCTGACATCTGGTCTTGTGCACAGCATTGCATACATGATAGAGCCTGTGGCTGAAGCATAGGGGACGACACTCATCTTTTCTCTATCTTCCGCAGTCACTGGGCATTGAGTCTTACTCAACTTTGTACCTTGCAATACCAGCAAGAACCCCTTCTTGGATTGATCCATTTTGAACTTCTTCAAAACTTTATCAAGGTATGTACTTTGTGAAAGTCCTATCAAGCGTCTCGATCTATCTCTATAGATCTTGATGCCTAATATGAAAGCAGCTTCACCGAGGTCCTTCATCGAAAAACTCTTGTTCAAATACCCCTTCACGCTATCCAAAAATTCTATATTGTTTCCAATTAGCAATATGTCATCCACATATAATATTAGAAACGCTATAGAGCTCCCACTCACTTTCTTGTAAATACAAGCTTCTCCGTAAACTTGTACAAACCCAAACGCTTTGATCACCTCATCAAAGCGAAGATTCCAACTCCGAGATGCTTGCACCAGCCCATAAATGGAACGCTGGAGTTTGCAAACTTTGTCAGCATTCTCTGGATCGACAAAACCTTCCGGTTGTATCATATACAACTCTTCCTTAAGAAAACCGTTCAGGAACGCCGTTTTGACATCCATCTGCCAAATTTCATAATCGAAATACGCAGCTATTGCTAACATGATTCGGACGGATTTAAGCATCGCTACGGGTGAGAAAGTCTCATCGTAGTCAATTCCTTGAACTTGTGAAAAACCCTTTGCCACAAGTCGAGCTTTATACACGGTGACATTGTCGTCAGCGTCCGTCTTCCTCTTAAAAATCCATTTATTCTGAATGGCCTTCCGCCCTTCAGGTAATACTTCCAAAGTCCATACTTTGTTTTCATACATGGATCCCATCTCGGATTTCATGGCCTCTAACCATTTGTCGGAATCCGGGCCCACCATCGCTTCTCCATAGCTCGTAGGTTCACTGTTGTCCAACAACATGACCTCCAAGACAGGGTTACCATACCACTCAGGTGCAGTGCGTACCCTTGTCGATCTACGAGGTTCGGTAGTAACTTGATCAGAAGCTTCTTGATCATCATCATTGGCTTCCTCTTCAACCATTGCAGGCTCCACAAAAACATCTTTCTGTGCTGCGCTACTCTCTGGTTGAAGCAGAGGTTCAATAACCTCATCAAGTTCTACCTTCCTCCCACTCAATTCTTTCGAGAGAAACTCTTTCTCGAGAAAGGACCCGTTCTTAGCGACAAACACTTTGCCCTCAGATCTGAGATAGAAGGTGTACCCAACTGTCTCTTTTGGGTATCCTATGAAGACACATTTGTCCGCTTTGGGTTCGAGCTTTTCTGGCTAAAGCCTTTTGACATAAGCATCGCAACCCCAAACTTTGAGAAAAGACAACTTAGGTTTCTTACCAAACCATAGTTCATACGGTGTTGTCTCAACGGACTTAGATGGAGCCCTATTTAAAGTGAATGCAGCTGTCTCTAACGCATATCCCCAGAACGATAGTGGCAAATCGGCAAGAGACATCATAGAACGCACCATATCTAATAGGGTTCGATTACGACGTTCGGACACACCATTACGCTGTGGTGTTCCAGGTGGCGTTAACTGTGAAACGATTCCACATTTTCTTAAGTGATTGCCAAACTCATAACTCAGATACTCTCCCCCTCGATCAGATCGTAGGAACTTGATCTTCTTGTTACGATGATTCTCAACTTCACTCTGAAATTGCTTGAACTTTTCAAACGTTTCAGACTTATGCTTCATCAAGTAAATATACCCATATCTACTTAAGTCATCAGTGAAGGTGAGAAAATAACGATATCCACCGCGCGCCGTGACACTCATCGGGCCACACACATCAGTATGTATGATTTCCAATAAGTCACTTGCCCGTTCCATTGTTCCTGAAAACGGGGTCTTAGTCATCTTGCCCATGAGGCACGGCTCGCATGTGTCAAGTGATTCAAAATCAAGAGACTCCAAAAGTCCATCAGCATGGAGCTTCCTCATGCGTTTCATGCCGATATGACCCAGACGGCAGTGCCACAAGAAAGTGGTACTATTGTTATCAACTCTACATCTTTTGGCATCAATGTTATGAACATGTGTATCATCACTATCGAGATTCAATAAGAATAAACCCCCTACTTCGGGTGCATGACCATAAAAGATATTACCCATATAAATAGAACAACCTTTATTCTCTGATTTAAATGAGTAACCGTCTCGCATCAAACAAGATCCAGATATAATGTTCATGCTCAACGCAGGCACTAAATAACAATTATTCAGGTTCATAACTAATCCCGATGGTAATCGAAGAGCGAGCGTGCCGACGGCGATCACATCAACCTTGGAACCATTCCCCACGCGCATCGTCACTTCGTCCTTCGCCAGCCTCCGTTTATTCCGTAGTTCCTGTTTAGAGTTGCAAATGTGAGCAACCGAACCGGTATCAAATACCCAGGCACTACAACGAGAGTTGGTAAGGTACACATCAATAACATGTATATCACATATACCTTGCTTGTTGTTGTTGTTGGCCCCCTTCTTGTCTGCCAGATACTTGGGGCAGTTCCGCTTCCAGTGGCCGTTCCCCTTGCAATAGAAACACTCAGCCTCTGGCTTGGGCCCAGCCTTGGGTTTCTTCACTGGATGAGCAACTGCCTTGCCACCCTTCTTAGAGTTACCCTTCTTGCCCTTGCCATTTTTCTTGAAACTGGTAGTTTTATTGACCATCAACACTTGATACTCCTTCTGGATGTCTGCCTCAGCGACTTTCAGCATTGAAAACAGCTCGGCGATGGATTTGTTCATCCCTTGCATGTTATACTGCTGCACGAAGCTCTTGTAGCTAGGTGGGAGTGACTGGAGAATTCTGTCAATGATAGCCTCCTCCGGGAACACAAGTCCCAGATCAGCTATGCGGGTATAGTACCCAGACATCTTCAGTAAGTGCTCACTGACAGACGAATTCTCCTCCATCTTGCAAGCAAAGAATTTATCGGTGGTCTCATACCTCTCGATCTTAGCATTCTTTTCAAAGATGAACTTCAACTCCTGGAACATCCCATATGCTCCATGACATTCAAAACGCCTTTGAAGTCCTCCTTCCAAGCTATACAACATGGCACACTGCACAACTGAGTAGTCATCCGAACGTGTCTGCCAGGCGTTCATAACGTCCACAGAGGCCGGAGCGGGGGGTTCACCTAGCGGTGCACTTAGGACATAAACCTTTTGGGCAGCTGTGAGGATGATCCTCAGATTGCGGAGCCAGTCCACAAAGTTGCTCCCATCATCTTTCAGCTTAGTTTTCTCTAGGAACGCATTAAAATTCAGGGGAGCTACTGCGCGAGCCATCTACAACAAAAGATTTGCAAAGACATCTTAGACTATTGTTCATGATAAGTGAGTTTCTAACTAATCAAATTACTTATAACTCCCACTCAAATTGACATCCCTCTGGTCATCCGAGCGTGACATGATCCAAATCCACCAACCCAAGTCCGATCATCACGTGAGATGAGGTGGTGTCAATGGTGAACATCTACATGTTGATCATATCTACTATATGACTCATGCTCGACCTTTCGGTCTTCCGTGTTCCGAGGCCATGTCTGTACATGCTAGGCTCGTCAAGTCTAACCCGAGTGTTCTGCATGTGCAAAACTGGCTTGCACCCGTTGTATGCGAACGTAGAGTCTATCACACCCGATCATCACGTGGTGCTTCGAAACGACGAACCTTCGCAACGGCGCACACTCGGGGGGAACACAATTTTATCTTGAAATTTTAGTGAGGGATCATCTTATAATGCTACCGTCGTCCTAAGCAAAATAAGATGCATAAAAGGATTAACATCACATGCAAATCATAAGTGACATGATATGGCCATCAACTCGTGCTTTTGATCTCCATCTCCAAAGCACCGGCATGATCTCCATCATCACCGGCGTTACACCATGATCCCCATCATCGTGTCGCCATCGGGGTTGTCGCGCGCCCACCATGCTCTTACTACTATTGCTACCGTTTAGCGATAAAGTAAAGCATTACATAGCGCTTAATGATTGACACGCAGGTCATACAAAAATTAAAGACAACCCTATGGCTCCTGCCGGTTGCCGTATACATCGACATGCAAGTCGATATTAACTATTACAACATGATCATCTCATACATCAAATATATCTCATCATGTCATTGGCCATATCATATCACATACATACCCTTCAAAAACAAGTTAGACGTCCTCTAATTTGTTGTTGCATGTTTTACGTGGCTGCTATGGGTATCTAGCAAGAACGCTTCTTACCTACGCAAAGCCACAACGGTGATATTTAAGTTGCTATTTAACCTTCTACAAGGACCGCCTTTGTCTATTCCGATTCAACTAAGATAGGAGAGACAGACACCCGCCAGCCATCTTATGCAACAAAAGTCGCATGTCTGTCGATGGAACCGGTCTCATGTACGTGGACATGTAAAGTTGGTCCGGGCCGCTTCATCCCATAATACCGCTGAATCAAGAAAGACTAAGGAGGGAAGCAATCTAAACATCAACGCCCACAAACCCCTTTGTGTTCTACTCGTAAAAGCATCTACGCAAGAACCTAGCTCATGATGCCACTGTTGGGGAACGTTGCATGGGAAACAAAAAATTTTCCTACGCTCACCAAGATCAATCTAGGAGATGCATCTACGAGGGGAGAGTTGGATCCACATACCCTTGTAGATCGCTAAGCGGAAGCGTTCAAGAACGCGGTTGATGGAGTCGTACTCGCCGCGATTCAGATCGCCGAAGATCCTAGCACCGAACGGACGGTGCCTCCGCGTTCTTCACACGTGCAGCTCGGGGACATCTCCTCCTTCTTGATCCAGCAAGGGGGAAGGAGAGGTTGATGGAGAAATCAGCAGCACGACGGCGTGGTGGAGATGGTGGTGGAGGAATTCCAGCAGGGCTTCGCCAAGCACTGCGGAATTGACGAAGATGTTTGTGGGAGAGGGAGGGCAGCGCCGAGGCACGAACGTGTGTGGCTTCCCTCCCTCTGCCTCTCTTTATATAGGGGGGGTGAGAGGGGAGGGGGCGCCCTAGGGTTTACCCCTAGGGGCGGCGGCCAAGGGGAGATGGGGGGGGGGCGGCGGCCAGGGCTGCGGCCAGGGC
>LR738710.1:156294088-156307877 GCA_902687465.1 Secale cereale
CCCCCCCCCCAGGCGCCTTGCCCCCCAAGCTAGGGGGTGCGGCAGCCCTAGGGGGGGCCCAGCCCCTTGGCGCAGGTGGAGAGGGCCCATAGGGGGGCGCACAGCCCCATGAGGGCTGTTGCGTCTCCCACTTGTGGCCCATAGGGCCCGCAACACTTGCCGGGACCCCCCGAAACCTCTTTCGGTCATCCGACGACTCCCCGATGCTCCTCGGAACACTTCCGGACTCCGATCACTCTCATCCTATATATCAATCTTCGTCCCCGGACCATTCCGGAGACCCTCGTCACGTCCGGGATCTCATCCGGGACTCCGAACAACCTTCGGTAACCATGCACTGTTCTCACTAACAACCCTAGCGTCACCGAACCTTAAGTGTGTAGACCCTGCGGGTTCGGAAACTATGCAGACATGACCGAGACACTTCCAGGTCAATAACCAATAGCGGGATCTGGATACCCATATTGGTTCCCACACGTTCCTCGATGATCTCATCGGATGAACCACGATGTCAAGGATTCAGGCAATCCCGTATACAGTTCCCTTTGTCTCGTCGGTATGTTACTTGCCCGAGATTCGATCGTCGGTATCTCCATACCTAGTTCAATCTCGTTACCGGCAAGTCTCTTTACTCGTTCCGTAATACATAATCCCGTGACTAACTACTTAGTCACTTTGAGCTCATTGAGATGACGTATTACCGAGTGGGCCCGGAGATACCTCTCCGTCACACGGAGTGACAAATCCCAGTCTCGATCCATGTCAACTCAACAGACACCTTCGGAGATACCTGTAGAGTACCTTTATAGTCACCCAGTTACGTTGCGACGTTTGGTACACACAAAGCACTCCTACGGTGTCAGTGAGTTACATGATCTCATGGTCATAGGAACTTATACTTGACATGCAGAAAACTATAGCGATAACTGACACGATCAAAAGCTATGTTTAACGTTTGGGTCTCGTCCATCACATCATTCTCCTAATGATGTGATCCCGTTATCAAATGACAACTCATGTCTATGACCTGGAAACCGCGGTCATCTTTGATCAACGAGCTAGTCCTGAAGAGGCTTACTAGGGACACAAAGTTTGTCTATTCATCCACACATGTATTTAAGTTTCCAATCAATACAATTATAGCATGGATAATAAACGATTATCATGAACAAGGAAATATAATAATAACTCTTTTATTATTGCCTCTAGGGCATATTTCCAACAGTATTGCCCCGCGAGTAGTTTTTTTAGGGGTACAAAACACCCATTAGAACTCAGATATCATATGCTCCTTACAAAGAATTTCCTATAATTGTGCGGGGACATCAGCCATCATGGTATGGTCCCATGAACTCTTGTATGTGCAGCTACACCATGAGACAATTTGTTACCTTCCCTAGTGACCGTTATGGCACTCCATGAAGTGAAACTCTTAACTATGTCATGTACATCAGCAATAATCGGTAAACCAACTGGTCGAGAATAGACATCATGTTGTAGTTCCATCGCCATTGTTGCTCATACAGCCTCTATTAGGACAAGCCCCTCATAGATGGCAGCTAGCTCATCTGGCCTATCAATATTCCCAATGCTTATGTCTCCTCAACTATGTTGCATACTCCAATGCCGCGCACAATTCACATGATCACCTCCCCTCTGCGGCTCCTAGTGACAGTACCAACCCATCCCCTCCCTGGATGAGCGAGGAATGATGCCTTAGAGTTAGGGTGTGTTCTGATCTCCTCCCGCTTCATGCTTTAGAAAATTCTGGAGCGGAGACGAGCCAAACGAAATATCCCCAAGATGCTAGCTTTAGGAAGTTGTGATCGGTTGTAGTGCAAAAATCTGGAGCGTGGAAGAACCAGCTCCACCTAAATCAGAATCTGGAGTTCACCCATATTACAGCTAAAATGCCACCGCCAAAAATAACGATTCGCTCAGCCACGCAAAAGAAAACGATTCAGCCCTCGACGGCCACGCATCGCTAGGAATATCTCCCCTCGACAGGCATTTGGGCTTGTTTCAGCCGGCTCAGTATGGTCCTAGACAGCCCAACAACTGTTCTGAGCCCAAAACCGCGATGAGAAGCTGATTTAGCTGTCGAACAAAATCAGATCGCTGCGTGTAGTGAGAAGCCGAGAAAAGAAGCTGGATTTGTGGAGTTTTGTGAAGTTGGAGGAGATCCAAACAGACCCTTAAGTTTGATTGATTCCTGGACCAGAGTAGTTGTTTTGTTTCGCCGCCTTGTGGCTTTGTCTTGGACCTCTTACTTCCCGTTAATTCATGAAATAATAAATCTTTAGCCCCGTTTCAAAAAAAAAAGAAAAAACAAACGATAAGTGTCACACGTGTGGCACGAAGTAACACCGCCTTGACTTTTTTCACTACTAAAATTGCTATCCGAAAAAAAATCTGAAACTTATCATCCAAACAAAAAGTTTTCATGCTTAACAACAAAATTGTCATCCTCGAATAACTAAACTTGCCATAAAAAACGTCAGGGCGAAATTGCTTCGTGTCACATGTGTGACACTTATCAGGATCTAAAAAAAATGTCCGCAGCAGTTTATTTAAATGTTGCGCCACGGATGGAACGATGCACGGGAAGAGTATGACATCATCTGAGTTCTTGGGTGTGAGTGTGACACCCATGATTGACACCGGATTTGATAGTGTGTTGTTTCCCGCAAGTCATGGCGTCCTTGGCTACCCTCCCCTGCTGAAGAAACTATTCCCTCCGTTCGTAAACGAGGGTAGTACGTGTTATGCATGCTACGGCCATTGGCCATTCACCCCACGCACGCACACAGATGACCGTGTCCCACCTACTACTGGATCGTTTCCCCCGTGAGATATGTCCGAATCCCGTCGCCATCGATCCAAATTAAGCAACCGAGTCCCATCTCCGATGGCCACACCGTACCGCCCCTAGCCTAGTGGCACTTCACTTTGGAGTTTTGGCCATGCATGCATGGCTAGCTCACACGCGATGCGTGATTCCTACCCGATCGAGAACCAGGACCAGTAGTAAGTAGCCATGGCGTGTTTCAGTCGACGCGCGCACACGGGCCGATGCATGGCATCCACACCTACGCGCCGACGCGTCCGAGCCACAACAACCGAGCAACGTCGACCGTGCTGGCTCGCAGCCGAGAGAAAAGCTAGGCCACCGGGTTGTGCGCCCGCCGGAAAGGCATCGTCGTCGCACTCTTTTCGTACGTCCATACGGCCGGGACACACATACGTGCTTGACTTCCAGCCAAGGAAAACGGCACGGCACGGTCCATCTCTCTGCTCCTTTCGGCGAGTGGCCCATGCGCCATGCATGCAGCGCGACGCAGCGGGGCGAGTGGAGTGCCCCCAGATAGATACCCACACCACACACCACCACGGTCGCGTCGCTTCGGGTCGTCTCTTTCGCCTCGAGACAGTCGCCCTAACCAGACGTACAGTACCACACACGCCTCGCACGTCGTCGTTTTTTCGCCTGTCTTCAGACATCCGTCCGGATCCGGTACGCTAGCTAGCTGTGCCTTCCTTTTCTTCTAGAGAAGAGACGGCAGATAGAGGAAGAGATCAGAGGGTGATGAAGAGGCTTCTCCGGTGTGCTAGCTCTCTGCTGTGCTGTGATGATGACGTGATGTGCCGAGACCGACCGGTCGATGCGGTGCCGGAATTATTGGCACACGAAGAACGGGCGCGGAGAGGGATGGTGTCTTGGTGCATACGTTCGGGTTGATTAACGAGAGGAGTTGATGGTTTTCAGTTTAGTTTCGTCACGCACAATCTAGCACGCAGCCAGGAACTGGTCATGACTCATGAAGTTCGACGAGCATATATTGGTGGCCGAGAAATGCCCGCGCAAGCAAGCATGCTCCCTTCCTGCCTACCGGTAACACCTTATTGTGCGTGCAGTTCAGTGTCAACCGAACGACGATCGACGTCGACCAGTAGAAACTACGCCAGCGTTGGGGGTTGATAGGTTTGGCTCAATGTACTGTGCTACGTGTGTAATCTGAAACGACGCCGGTGCTGGCACTGCAGCAACGCATAGTCAACACGCACAGCACATACGTCCGAAGCACAGCCCGTCTTGTAGCAAAAATGCAAAGTCGTACATGTACGCTCTGAAAGCTAGGGAAAGGCGCGTATACATCGGCCGCCCAAAGTCAAAAGCATCCAAACGACGATGTGCGAGTGACCATCGACATTTCCATGTGTTACCTTTACCTGCATCAACTCCGGAGCAGTGAATCCCCCGTAGGATCTGCATAAGTATGTACGTACGTACGGGTCTCACTCGCAGCATGATGTGTGTGTATAATTATGCGATTTTTGTTTCAAAGTCCTAGGTTTGGCACTGGTGTTCGTATTTTTTTGATTTTTTTTTATCTTTTTGACAGTGTTTGTTCAGTGGAAGGAGGCGTTTACGATCGACTACGGAGAAGCTTGTGATGACTTCATCAATTTTAAGATGATCATTCTCTCGGAGATGATCATGGGGATAGACTGTCTATGCATGCATTCGTACAAGTGAGTATATGAGCGTTTTGTATTGTGTTCAAAAATAATACTCTCTCGACAAGTAATATGATTCGGAGAGAGTAATGTTATTGTTTATTGTGTCATCCTTTTTCTTCTTCTAATGTGTTTGATCGACCGCGGTACGCGGCCGAGCCAAAGCAACGTCGACATTGCTAGCTCGGAGCGGAGAGGAGTACCCTCGTCGCGTCGCTTTGGATCTTTAATCACGATCTCCTCGAGACAGTTACCCAACCAAACAGTAGCATACAAGCCGCGTGCGTCGTCGTCCTCTTGCTTTGCCTATCGGCCGGGATCCATTCACACGTCCGAATCCAGCGCGCTAGCTGCTGCGCCTTCCTTTTCTTCTAGAGACAGAGTTCAGAGGGTGCTTCTCCGGTGTGCTAGCTCTCTTTTGCGATGATGATGGTGATGCGCCGAGAGAGATCGATCCATCCATCGATGCGGTGCCAGAATTATCGGCACACGAACCCCTAAAAAAAACAAAGAAATTGGCACGGAGAGGGACTGGGGACGAATGGTGTGCCACGTGTCTTGGCGCACACGTTCAGATTACATTTTTTTTTTAGCATCAGTACAGACGCAAGCGATCATATACACGCGCATACACTCACCCCTATGAACGCACACACGCACACCCTATCCCTATGAGCATCTCCGAGAGACTGAGCCGGCATATCATCTTGAGATTTACGAAGTCACCGTAGACGCCTTGTCGTCGACGGGAACGTCTCCTCCCACTGAAAGCGCATCGCCGAAAATCCTGAAATAAATCCAGGAATAATGCGAGCACCAGGATTTGAATCCTGGTGGGTTGTGAATACCACTGTCCACCTAACAATCTCAACCACAGATTGATTCGCACGTTCAGATTACATTGGTTGGAGGAATTGATGGCTTCCGATTTAGTTTCGTCACGCGCAATCTAGTACATAATCAAGAACTGGTCATATACGGGTACTGGTTGAGAGTGAGAGATGCCCGAGCAAGCATGCATGCTTCCTGCCTACCTGCACCCGCAGGTAACCCGATATCGGTTGTCAAGCTAGCGGACGACGACGTCGACCAGTAGAAACTACGCCGGCCTTGGGAGTACTACTGACACACATAGTCAATATGCACTGCATGCGTGTGTGTTTCCGCGAAGCTAGCACCCCGGCTTGTCTTGCAAAAACGCAAAGTCGTACATCTACGCGCGCTGTGAAAGAGAAATGCACGTAGTACATGATACATCGTCGACCGCGCAAATTCAAAAGCGTCGAGACGACGATTGCGCGCCCATGTCGTCGTCCATATATCACCTGCACCAACTTCTTTTCGGACTAAACCGCCGTACGCCGTCGTAGGATCTGCGTGTACACTAATTTTCTCTCGTACGGGTCTCGCTCACAGCATGATCGATCATCGATGTGTGTGTATATATTATGTAGATTGTCTTGTCTTTCTTCTTCTCGATGGCATGCATGTGGCAGGAGGAAGAGCGATCGAGCGGGCACGCATGCAGTGATACACAGTCAAAACGCTCATGCACACGATGCGTGCCTGCGGAGAAACAATCCTTGCACCCTTTTGACTTCTCTCTCCTGCGGTGCGTACACATAAAATATTACTAGTATGAAGATTGATGGATCTATCTGTGTTAGTTACGGCAGTTTGAAAACAACCACAACAGCTAGGCATGCACGTCACGGCATCACGTGATCAATTAAGATCCAAGGCTGCATGCACGTCACGGCATCACGTGATCAATTAAGATCCAAGGCTGCATGAACGATCGATTGCGTCTCCAGACTTTGAGTGCGTCTCCGGTGCCGTAAGTTGGTTGGTAAGTGAACTCGTCGCACACACGGGAGAAGACAAGCCGTTAATTCTTCGTCCCCGGTCTCAGCAAGGAACCCTTGCTGTCGTCGCCTTCTCTTACTAATGCCGCAAGCAGATGCAAGCAACTTCATATTTTATTACGTACTAATCAAAATGTCCTGTGTGCAGACACTGACGGTGACCTGCATCTGACAGATCATGAGCAACCCAATTGAATTGAGAGCAACTAGTTGATTAATCTCTCCTCGCGTGAGCAGTAAACCTGAAGATAACTCGAGCAATTAGCCCGGCAGTACAAGTTCTAGAAACTCCCACGAACACGTACTAGTAGTACGTTCCTACGAAAAGTAAGCGGCAGGATAGCTTCGAGAGATACGCGGTAGGTCCGCCGTCTCCCTCCATGAGGAGAGGAGGAGGAGAGGCTCGGATCGGATCGGAGGCTCAGGCGTCACGAGACTCCCTACCAACCAACTGCTACATTACGACATGTACGCAGTATGTTAACTATGTGCAGCTTTCATCGCCACATATCTTATCACAGTCACATGATCCTTCCTCTGCAATCCTCTCTGGCTTAGTTTCCCTGGTTAACTTAACGAACCAGCCAGCTTCCTGCGTTTGGAAGATAGATGGATGGATGGATAGATAAACACTGCTCCCGTCGGAAGGTACAACCACAGCCCAAAGATATAAGCGTGATTTATGGCTCTGATGGCATCTCGCACCTGATAGATGGATGGATGGATCATATTCTGCCGCGCAAGAAAGTGTTCTAGATGCATGCATGCACGCACGCTTCCTCCCGATTAGATTAAGCTGATCGGCAGAGAGATGATTAAGATTTAAGAAGGGGTCGAAAGGCTACATGCCACCACCTTGCCGCTAGGGTTCTTGACATGCATGGCTCAAACCCAAGGTGGTAGGTGCCGGCTCTTGCTTGCTCCCTGGCATGGGCACAGATTTATTCCTGCTGATCGGAGCTCTTCTTTAATTAATGCGGTAGTAGACATACACGAGGCTAGGATATGGTTGGTGATGATCCTTCGGTATCCGTGGAGATACGCATGTATCTCTGTGGGTGTACAGAGACCAATCCTGAGTACTCTCACACACGACATCAGAATGTTTTCTCTGAATCTGTCGGCTTGATCGCTTTTCATTCATGGTTAGAGACTGGATTATCCTTGCTTGATTATACATATATATTTTTGTAAGTAGAGACTTATCTTTCGTTTGATCTAGTCAACCGCCGTGCATTCATATAAGTAGTGCACTGGACAGAATAATGCCGGCCATTTCTTTTTAGAAATTGGAACACGTCATACGGGGCTTCTTCAATGGACCGACCGATTGCTTGACGTTTGAACGGAGGTGGAAAAGTATTGTACGCGCATATATATATATATACACGCTAATTAAAAAGGGATGGAATAATGCTAATTATACTATGTGGATTTAGTTAATCAATCAATCATGATTGATGCTTCTTAAATTTCCCTTTGTGGAAAAAAAAAAGCAGAGGCATTAGACTTATATTTTAGTGTAAATGTCCAATCAACCTAACTCCATTAGCAACATTCTTTAGAATATACTAATAGTCATTAATTATTGGCAGAAACTCGCAATGTCAATGGCTCGCCTTCGTAGCCTGCATCAGATCAGCAAGCATGATACAGTGTTGCTGATCAACAACCTCATTATGGTAGGTGTGTTGGGGGTCAGGACCCAGGCAACTCCACTGTGAACATTAGAAAAGACAGTTAGCTCCGCACTCCAATCTGCAGTTCCGCAACTATTAGCGAGTTTTGTCCTTTTTAGTGTGTCCACCCAACTGCCTTTTAGCACAAGTGTCCATTATTGTGGTGCCGTGAGTGTCCGTGGTACTTCTATGTGAACATACATGAAAGCCTAGTAAACCGGCTTAACGCTACACATTGTAAAAGTAGACGTCCAAAAATTGTTGTGTAAGTGTAACTTGGATTCTTCTCGCGATGGAGAGGCAGAAACAGCTATTTCTTATGTTGTCCGGACTTGCTAATTTTCCTGAGCATTGAAAACAAACATTACAGTTCTACCTTTTTTTAACATATGGGCAATTTTTTATCACAAGGTGAGCATTTTTTTTTCTTTAAAAATGCTCACCTTGTGATAAAAATTGTGAAGTTGGCTAAGTATTAGTTAAATCTCAGTTGACTGAGACTGAAGAATTAGTTAACTTATGTCGTTTGCAAATATTCAAATATCCGCTCAGATAGTAAAGGAGAGTTGAGCCATGATTTGCCGGATTCCAAACACACATAAATAGGAGGAACTCGGGATTGCAATGTCATGTCCAGATTGAATATGCATCGATTCCGTCGCAAAAAAGCAAAGGAATATTTTCATGAGATAGGGGGAGTCCATGGATATCTTCCTACGAAAATACAGACTATTCGGTCTCACAAAATCAAACAAGGCGTGTTGGAGAAAATTCCTAGAGATTTTAATTCTCTGAATTCATAAAAAAGTCCTTTGAGTGCAACGGGACAAGTGGACGCAAAAGGCGGCGAGTTGGGGCCAGTTTTCCCCGCAAAAAGAAAAGAGTTGGGGCCAGTTCATCTTGGTGAATGCTTCTTTGTTTCTTGCATGAAAATGTTTATGAGGCATGATTTTTCAGCTACTTGGCAGGTATCTATGCCCTGATTGGTACGTAGCTCTACTGTACTTTGGAACGGTCCCATGTCTGATTGGCATTTTCCTCCGGGGATGACCCCTTTCTAGCTGTACCACATAAACATGAGTTTGCAATCACTGACTTTCCAGAGTCTGGTAAGAACGCGACCCCAGACCGCTGAGTCTGACAGCCACCATAGGAGCAACATGTAGGGAACGCATCTTTTTCTCTATTTTTGACATGGAACCCTAATATTCCAAAATTCCTACTCTGGTTTGAGAAGCTTTTCAGCTCTCCTTATCTCTCGTGCCTTTGAACTGCCCTGGCTGAAGAGAATTCTAAATGCATATTCTATTTCCATTAGCCGGATAAAATCACCCGCAAGTTCTCCAAACGCTTGGTAATGCGCTTCTATATATTCCGGGAATTTAGATGATGAGCACAGCGAAGCAAGAGAGTGGGTCGCAAGGCCACCGAAGGGGGAGCGAGAAAAGAGTGGGTCGCGAGGCACTGCAGGAGGAAGAAAGGCAAGGGAGGCGGAAGAGAACCCCATGGAAGCACATTGAGCTGCCAGCGCTCCGCACGTTGGTCGATAAAGATGGCCGGATCTAATAGTGTTGTGGCCACAATCATATGGACCACTGCGCGCAAGCAAATAGATTTGCAAAGGCAATAGTTGCACATGATAAAAGCAGGCCACAGCCGTCTCCAGCACGGATTTCTGTTCCCGGCCATTCACTTCCCAAAGACCAGAAGAACGGAGACTCGGACCATGCCAACCTCTTGTCGGTCTTCCCAATCCCATCCCAGCCAAATATACACACACTCTGCCTAACAGTGATGTAACTTGACAGAGACAGGGAAGGAGGCCACATCGTTGTCACCAACAAAATGCAGTCTTCCATTTCAAAGACCCAGAATCAAACCATGACGTTTCATTGTTTCAAAGATCCGGAATCAAAAAGGATAGGCGGAACAAGAAAATTCAAATTTGCAGAAACCTCATAAAAGGACGGGTGGAACAGGCAAGGAAAACTTTCACATTTGCAAGCTTCGAGAGGAGAAGACATCCAGCAGCTCAAACCTTGTGTACCACCAGAGTGATACCACTGTGGTCACCAGATCATCGGATGGACGAATAAGAAGGTGAACATTATAGATTTCTGTACAGCACCCATATAGCTAACTAAGTGGGGGTGGAAACCAACCACAGCAGCTCAGACAAAATTTGGTACACGACAACAGGCGGTGCGACAACTTTCTGTCAGGAAAAACACGGCCCACACACAACTCTTTCTATCCCGGCTACTTAGCTCACTGAGATTGCCTTACAAAATTTCAAGCCCGGGTAGGAGAACAAACAACCAATTCACTTTGGGGAGAAGTCTCCAAACGAATAAAATGGAACCCTGTATTTTTTTTCTCTCATAATAAACTCTTGGGTTATACTTCCCTGCATCCGATGACATGCGGTCAACAGCGAACTTCGCCACGGCAGCCATATAGTCTGTAAAAATGTTCCCGCAGTATACATCTGCAAGCATACAAAAGGCCAGTTCAAACTGTATGCACATAACGCACAACTAAAATGTGGAATGGTGGGTGAAAGTGCGTATAAATATTTAGTTTACATCGAAGATGCAAACGGAAATAATGAAAACTTCAAACAGACTACCACCAAAAGTTCAAAAGGATGCATCACATTGCACTGCTATGGCGAAGACATGTTTATGGAGTTCATGATAAATGCATTCGGGACTTCTGCTCTTACAGACCTCTATAGGTTCGTTAATCAAAATGGAAGAATTGACAGATAAGATGCACAGTTTTTTATAAGAATAAAAAAGATGGAACATACAGTACATAGCAAGATAATAATAGATAGGAACCAATAACTATGTGAATAGCAAGACAATACCTTCTGGTCTCAGAAATGGTAGCTTTATATACATCACTGATACAACTACCCTGCAAATTTTAATGAATTAAACAAAAAAATAGGAATAAAATAATAGTGGCAAAATAGATAGGAAAGAAAATGTAACCAAGTCAGAAATAACTACCTATACTCAAATCATGCAGCTGAGGAGTCTTCTGGCAAACAGATTGAAAATGAATGGAATGGTGCTATCTGAACACAAGACTCCCATTCTGCTGTTGTCTTATTTTCTCGATAAGTGATTGATAAAATGACCTGAATGCCTTTATGTCATTTCCCTGTTGAAGAAAAAAAAACTACTATGATTACAGAGTGAAGACTTTAATATGCTACAAGTAAGATCAGGTATTCATAACTCATGATAGCATCTATAATTATTCCATCTTACAAAGAAACAACCCTCACGGAGTAATAGGACAGAGAAAAGATGGGAGTCATCGACTAATCAGTGTTACTTTCAAGTCTCAGTTAAACAACCTTCACAAAACAATATAGGGCAAACAAAAGTATACCCAGGCAACAGAATAGGCCTGAGATCCAAGGGTTCATCCATCACCATTAGTCCACAGACATGCAGATTCCCTTTTTGAGAACAGCGATTCAACCTTTTGAGCTTGCATATAGTAACTTCGATGTATATTCTGGTATTATTACAGCAACTGGTAAAGCTGCCCTCTCAACTTTGCGACTATTTACTACAACTCATATGTTTACAATTAAGAATATAGTCGTATTTGCTGTACACTCTAAAGCCTGTAACTGAAGCACAAGTTTATTTGTTGTACTGATGTAATATGTATAATGTTGACATAGATCAATCGGCAGTCATAATCTGGCTCCAACATAATAAGTTGTGCGTGCTGTAGGTTCTACTCTTTTTCTCTTAATCACGAGAGAATTTCTAGGAATTTCTAGTCTTCAGAACAAAGGTTATTCTACTCTTTTTCTCTTAATCACGAGAGAATTTCTAGGAATTACTGGTCTTCAGAATAAAGGTGCTTCCTCTGATCCACCATATGTTTATATAAATAAAAATATAGATTAGGAACCAGAAACGACACAAGGTCAAGATAAGAGTGTACCTGCAACTGTTGGTAGTACTGTTCAGCTAGCTCTGGTGAGCAGTGAGCTTCCGGAAGAGCTTTTGCTACAAAATTTACAATGAAGTCCTCCCCGAATCTTTCATACATAACTTTCTGAGCCATCACAATTTCACCAAAGACAACAAGCTAGAAGAAATAAACCAATTGGTCAATACATCACCATGTGCTTTTTGAACATAAAGAATTGGTCAACATGTCACCATGCAACAGTATGTAGATTTTAACTACAATACTGCTGCCAAATGACGACATGGAATTCTGAAACTGAACAAAACATACTGGTGCTATATGGAACCCGTGTTACAATTGATTCCAGATTAACAGTTACTGTCTGAACTGTAGTAGTAGATGCTCAGTTTTGACTCCAAGCGCTCTAATTATCAATCATCCCCATGAATCAACAAAATCACTTGTCTAGGATGGGCAACTCAGCATTTCGTTTTGTTACAATTCTATCATTTCAAGGGAAAAGCTAGAGTGGCAAAAACAAAGTTTTCCCCAGTTAAAATGGAACTGACCAGGTAAGAGTTCTACAATCCCTTGCATAGTAGAAAAATTAACAGATTAGCTTCAGATTCTGTGCAATGATATGTACTTTCTTTTCTGCCAAAGGTCAAACTGATATAGTATGCAGCTGACTAAAATTATATAATTTTAATATGTAAGGGTACATCCCACCGCCTTGCACTTTTCTGGAACTTATCGCTTGGGATAAGTTTTCAAAATCCCCTCTACATCCATCCACACCGGTCGTGAAGGACTCAAGATGGTGGGGTAATCTTGATTCAGTTACAAAATTGGATGGATTAAAAACAGCATATGACTAATAAGAACTTAATGCAACTCTTTACTCTGGAACGTTAGAAATAGAGGCTTCATACAGCCATATTACACTAAGTGTAAGGTTTAGAATTTCCATTACAATGACAGAACTAGACTTTATTTTTCTTGAGTGAAATTCCCAGGATATTTAAGAAAGTTGATATGAACTACGGGACAACAGACTAAATAATCATGCTGGACAAGTTGAATTTATATTACTTCGGAAATGTGGTCATCCGAAATTTATATTGTCATTTTCCTTAGTAAACCTGGTGTAAAATACTCCCTCCGTCCCGAATTAGTTGTCTGATGTATCTAGACAAATCTAAGACAACTAATTTGGGACAGAGGTAATACTAAGAAACTATCACCACTGGAAGTTGCAGTGTTCACAAAATTTGATGCCTATAGCTCCCACTAAGATGGGTGTCACTAAGTTTACTGAGGTTCAGATAGAGCCGGACAAACAGCCAAATAATCATGTAAAGGTTTACTTTCAACACAGCAAAAACAAGGATTGCAAGTTGCAAAATTATTACCGTGTTTGCATCACGTAAATCAAATGATTTGTCAAGGACACTGTATAAACAGCAACCAGGAGCAAACTTCTCAATCATGAATACTCGGAAGCCAGGAAGCTGATGGAACAAGAAAGTAGAAACAGGAACACATGAGAATTATTAGTAACACAACTGTCCAGGTACTAGAGAGACACTTAACAGCGCAAGATTACATGAAGCGAACACAGCAATACCTTATCATCAGCTTTGGATGTAGTGCACCAGTCTTTTATAAGTTTGACAAAAATCTGCACACACGCCTAACAAAACCATAATCAAGGTGTAAGTGAACAGTGGAAGTGGAGAACATAGCTATATTTCATCGCAGAAAAAAGGGGGGGGGGGGGGG
>LR738710.1:156307944-156350113 GCA_902687465.1 Secale cereale
GGAAGCTATAATAAAAAGAAATGTTGTAAATCAAGATAACTGGAATCCTGACCTTCCGGAGCAGTATATCTTTGTGACTACATGAAGTAAACAAAAGTAACTGCATTATGGTTTCCAAATACTGCCTACAGGTAGGAGCAAGGAGAACTGTAGACAAATCATGTGTAACCATCCCATGGAGGAATGTGTATAATGTCCTCTGCAGCTCTTGCAGTTCACGCATTTCCTGCAACAGTAAGAAATGAATATAGTATATAAGGAAGCATGTAATTCATCTAGAACCCAATTGACGCCTAGCAGAATAAGGAAAGTAGGTAGAATTAAAGGATGGGGGCAATAAACTAGCCAAGGACAAAAGGTAGCTACACAAGGTGAGGTGACGTATACAACGACATTATTGCAAAAAAAATTGAGCAAGCAGCAGGAGCGCCACCAATTCATTAAGAAAGAGAGGCAGAATTTACAGAGAGGGGCGTATGTCTTTAATGGAACATGTGAAGGCCAATGACAAAGGGGACCACTCGTCCTTGATCAGAACCCCCAGGGTGGGCTTCCCGAAAGCCCAAGCCCAAGCACACGACAAACTATCAAATACGGCAAAATCCAAATGCTTACAAAATAAAAATATTGAGTTAAGTAGTATATGGCCACTGAAGGTAATGCCACCAAGTATAATGACTAAAATGGGCAGTTCTGAAAAGCTTTTCGATGTCAGTAGATAGTTTTGCCAGAGGTTAGCTGGAGTTGCACCATCAGAAAGAAACAAAGAAGAAAGGAAGTATGACACCACGGGTAACAAAGAGGTTCATGTGGTACATGTATATCCCTATCAATCCAATACATTTAGATCTAGAAGGCACTAGTAAAGTACTCCCTCCGTCCCAAAGCAAGTGTCTCAACTTTAGTATTTAGCATTCTAGGATCACAGAGACGAATACAAGAGCAGGAAGCTACAAACATGAAAATAAATAAAGCTATTGTTTACAGATGTGAGTAAATTTACCTCGGTATTGCCCGCAGGACCAGTAGAAAAGGCATCTTGTGACAGTATCACAGACAAACGACTAGCAATAGTAGGAAAGACTTCCTCCAGTATGCCACTTGCTGAAGAATTAAACTTGCATATTATTTGGTTTAACAATACAAGGAAATCCACCATATCTTTTGCCTGTATGGAAACAAATAATGATGTGAGCAGACCAGATGGAGCAACATAATTTTAGCTGTAGGAAGCCCTTTTTTTTAATAAAAGAGTACACAAGTAACAGAATGTTGCTCGAAGTAATAATATGCAGCTAGTATGAAGTTGGGCAGGTACCAGAAAGAAATTCGCGCTAAGTATATCCAAGAAACAGGAGAACTGAGAAGAGGTATTTAATGTCTTTTGTCCATTCGAGAAACGAGGAGCACGACTCAAGTGGTTATACATACAAATCCATTTACGGACATTGCATATTCACTACCGAGATCTCTTGTAAGTTTTGGGACCAGAATGAATTCTTCCTACAGTCCTACATTGCTGTTTGGCATGATTTTGTTTCCTTTTCAACAGATATAGACAACTCTATATGTTTTTGTATTATGTTTTCTGCATATATACAGTAGGATCCTTCTCCTACCCTTTCCCCTCAAATAAATACTGCACAAGGAACTGTTACTGAGAAAAGAAACCTAAGTGCTGCAGGTACTACACATCAGCGGGGACAGCAAAGCAAAGAACCAAGAATAGTAAATTCAAATTAACATAAGCAAAAAAACAAATACCTCGTTATGAACCAGCAATTGTCTTAGTGCGATCGGAATACATGGAAGCACCGAGATTCCTAATATCTCAATCATGCGGTGCAGAAAGGATATGACCTACATTTGCATAAGTTTGAAGTGGTTAATCATCCAAACACTGAACTAAAGAGGATCTTAAAGAAACAGGTTCAGATTTACCTTTGATCGCAGGGGCCTCACATTAGGAAATGAAACAAGGAGTTGTAGAACAACATCAAGGGTCTGAAGACATAGTGGTATGAAAATATCGCATCAGAAGAGTAAAACAAAGACCATGGATATGTTGTTTAATGATGCAGAGTAATCAAGGACTTGGCAAACGTCCTCTTCATCAGCCACTTGCATATGCTACTTAAGAACAAGCAAACATCACCGCGCAAAAGATTAAGTGAAAAAACGGAAGTAAAGAATGATAGAATTTACCTTTTTTAACATGACACCAATTGTTGGCCTACTTATCATCACGAGGCGTTCATTAAAGCCCTAGAAAAGACAACAGCCGAAATAAGTAAGGATGTGATACACATGTACAGAACTAGAAATTTACACGCGAGTAAATCAGAACTACTCCCTCCGTTCCCAAATATAAGTCTTTCTAGAGATTCCAACAAATGACTACATGCGAAGCAAAATGAGTGAATCTACACTCTAAAATATGTCTACATACATCCGTATGTTGTAGTCCATTTGAAATGTCTAAAAAGACTTATATTTAGGAACGGAGGGAGTATATTAGAAAATATGATCAGAACACGAAAAAAGTTATGACATGGCTCAGTATACTACCCCACAGAATACAGGATGTCCTATTGATCATTTCTTCTTAGGTGCAAATGTAAAGCATACCTTGGTAACCATATTCAATGCAACAACAATCTGTAGAAGACTCGTAGCTCTCGGGGATGATTCTTCGAGTCCTTGTGCTTTGGCACCCATAACAAGCGACTCGATCTGGAATTGATTTTCACTTAACCCAGTAAGTACCCTCTCTCCTAGAGAACTAGAGCTATCATATTGGGCAGAAGGGAAACAATCACCTGATGACAGAGAGGATTCAGCAAAGCTGTCAAGCACTGAACCTGCTTCTCTGGTGATACCTCTTCAATACCGATCAACAACCCCACAGCCTGCAATAAGAAATCATGCCAATGGTCCAAGTTCAGTATCCCAATTAAAGAACATAAACAGCTAGGTGCAAGCCAAGTTATGTTATAGAGACAGATGGACAATGCACCTCAAAAATTTGGCTGCCATCCTCTGAGCTGGAGAGCTTTGCCTCTTTAGTTGCCCAGTCCATAGAAGTGAATTGTCCTAGGACATCTTCCAAGCTCTAACTCACAAACAAAACAGCCTCAGATCTAGCACAATAAACTAGATGGTGTGTGCATCTTAAAAAAACGGACAAGGAAATACCTGCAAAATGGTATCCAAGTAAGGCACTAGCTTTGCCTTCAACAACTTGACAGCTTTCATGAACAAGTATCCTGCACGGCGGCTCACATGGGAATTCTGATGGTGTATGCCACGCTCATCCAAGAATGCGGCAAGAAGGTGTGGCACATACTGTACATTCTCTTGCATGAACTTGATGTAGCGTGTAACTGTCTCAAGATACACCAATGCAACTAAGCGGTGTGAGTGGCACAAGAATCTCGCAGAAAGAAGCATGGGCACAAGCTCCCCGAGCAGCCCAGACCCAGTACGGATCTCCTCCTCACTCACTGCTTCCCCGAGCCGGTACAAGAGAGTAAGAGTGACCTCAACATCCTCAACGGTAGCTTCTGCGGATGAGAGTGCCGTCACAATCAGCCCCTTTATGAACTGCTGTGTGGCAGCTGGCGCTACCCGACAAATGTTCCGGAACAATGCCACTAAATCCTTCCGTTGCTCCGTCATCATGTCCTCCTCCTCCTTCCCAATCTTGTCGAGCACATCAAGATGCACCCTGTAAACTGGGTCATATGTCATTTGCTGCCGCACCACCTCTAAGATCCGTCCCAAGTGCCCCAGCTGCTTCTCAGATGGAGCCTTCATCGTACTGACGTAGCCAGCTAAGAACTCAAGCACGGAACCAGAATCAACATCCTCCTCATAGCAGCTTTCAGCTGCCGAAAATACAGCTGGTAGCACCTCTTCGAGCATTTCCAACGCCGCAGCTCCATCGGCATCGCTAGGGCCAAGCTTGCGATAACAGGCAAGAGCCTCCACGGCATAAGTCGTCACCAAAGATGCCATCTTTAACCCACTGTCTGGGCTACCAAGCCCCTGCTGTGCAGACAGGAGTGACCTGAGCAACCCCACCTTCGCCCTTGCATCCATCCTCTTTGCAGCCACGGCAGAGAGACACCCCACCGCCGCCGCAGCAAGAGGGGCAGCACTTGCAGGGGACAGGGCAATGTCAAATAGAAGAGGAACAAACACATCATTGGCGACCAGCGCAACATCGATCCAGGAGATGCACCTGCGCGCCGCATCAAGGGCTACGGCGGCAGTGGGAGGGTCGGCCGCACCAAGAGTGGCGGCAGCGTCGTGCCAGTGGCGGGCGATCTGGGGCACGCACTGCGCTCGCATGGCGTCCTTGACCCTGCAGGCGTCGGCGGTCTCGTCGGCGTTGCGAGGGTAGTCCTGGGAGAGCAGGTCGTCGTCCAGGGAGATGAGGACGCGGGCGAACATGTCCGTGGGGCCTGACTGCGGCGGCGACGGCGGGAGGAGGTCGAGGAAGTAGGAGGGGTATACATGCGGGTAATCCAGGCGGACGAGGAGGGCTACGAGCTGGGCGAGCTTGTTGCGGAGGAAGGGCGGGGAGGCGGCGTTGGAGGCGGAGGCGAGGGAGAGGAGGGAGGAGCGGAGCAGGGCGAGGTCGTCAGGGAGGGCGATGCGGCGGCGGAGGAGCGCGTCGTGGAGGGACTGGAGGCACCAGAAGTGGACGTGCGCGTGGGGCGAGGAGGCTAGGCCGGAGAGGCAGAGGCGGAGGAGCGAGGAGGGCGGGGACTCGTCGCGGGCGCGGGCGCAGAAGGCGAGCGCCTCCTCGCGGACGGCCGGGGAGGCGGAGGCCGCAGCGGGGGAGTCGGAGGCGAGCAGGATGGCCTGCTCGAGGTCGTCCATGGAGGCGCGGAGGAATCTGAGTGGAGGGGGCAGAGACGGGGAGGGAGAGAGAGGGGGGCGGAGGCGGCGGTGGGGTTAATATAACGGCGGAGGGGGGGCGACGGGAGGGTTTGCTTTGCTCCTTTCCCTTCCTTTGCTTGCGAGTTGAGACGGGGGCGGTTTTTCTTCTCACTATTTTGGGTTTGGCTGACGGATCTATGGGTTTTATGGGCTGATTTTGGGTTTAGTTGTTGGGAGGGGTTTTGGTTTCTCTCTATATATATTTTTTTCTTTTTATCTCTAGATTCATGATAATATGTCATAAAATTTATGTTTTTTCTGAATACAAATGGTGTGCTTTGTTGACGCGTCTAGGTGGATGCTCATAGAATAAATGTTGGTCAACATATTTTTTGATGAATTAGGTAAATTTCTCAGCTTTTTCATAGTACAACGCATTGGGGGACATCACGTGGAATGTGTATTGCTAGGGCATCCATGGTGTACTAGATATGTATAAGTGCTCTTGCTCTATGAGTTTATTTGTTGATACCCGTTTCATGTGCCATGTTTCCCTCCTCCCAGTCATCTAGTGTATCACATGAGAGTTAAAATAAACCAATAGGAGAGTCCCTTGCATAAGCATTCATTAACAAGTAATTGTTCTATCGTAATATTTCGCTTGTCAGTTTTCGATACGTGACATCCAAAACAAGACGCTCTCAATAACCCCTCCTTGGGACAATGTTGCGCGTGCTCTTGGTAAAAGACATTATGCTATGTCATAAGAAGGTCGCGCTATTAATAGTTACGATGGTTAGGATCAATGCCCGACCCAAATCCTACAGACACTCCAGATCCGTGAGAGAAACCACCAAAGGTTCTTCATATATGTTGTTGCCATTTTGTCTTTGTAGCCTGCAAGTTTATCCAGAGGATCTTGAAGGAAATATGCCCTAGAGGCAATAATAAAGTTGTTATTTATATTTCCTTATATATCATGATAAATGTCTTTTATTCATGCTAGAATTGTATTAACCGAAAACTAAATACATGTGTGAATACATAGACAAAACAGAGTGTCCCTAGTATGCCTCTACTAGACTAGCTCGTTACTCCCTCCGTCCCGGTTTATTAGGCCCAACGACCAAAAGACTAAGACCAAGGCACATCATTTACTCCCGTAATTTTTCCGTGCTCTACGTTCGATTAAAGTGCACAGACCTTTCTCCTCCTGTAATTATTGCACCGATTAATAGGAGAATTGTTTCTGGGCGTGCATGCATTGGTTGCATGCATCTGCCACATACTTCTCTCCTTTTATTTATCCAAGGAGATAACTATTTCCCTAGAGTAGCGCACAAACAGGAGGAGATCGAGGGAGAAACCAGCGCATTTCGTGAGGAGTTAATTACCGGGCCTAATAGAAAGGGACAAGAAAAAATTGCTTAGGGGCCCAATAAACCCGGACGGAGGGAGTAATCAAAGATGGTTATGTTTCCTAACCATAGACATGTGTTGTCATTTGATAAACGGGATCACATCATTAGGAGAATGATTTGATTGACAAGACCCATCCGTTAGCTTAGCACTATGATCATTTAGTTTTATTGTTATTGTTTTCTTCATGACTTATACATGTTCCTCTGACTATGAGATTATGCAACTCCCGAATACCGGAGGAACACCTTGTGTGCTATCAAACGTCACAACGTAACTGGGTGATTATAAAGATGTTCTACGGGTGTTTCCGAAAGTTTTTGTGGTGTTGGCATAGATCAAGATTAGGATTTATCACTCCGAGTGTCAGAGAGGTATCTCTGGGCCCTCTCGGTAGTACACATCATAATAAGCCTTGCAAGCAAATGACTAATGAGTTAGTCACGATATGATGTATTACGGAACGAGTAAAGAGACTTGCCGGTAATGAGATTGAACTAGGTATGATGATACCGACGATCGAATCTCGGGCAAGTAACATGCCGATGACAAAGGGAACAACGTATGTTGCTATGTGGTTCGACCGATAAAGATATTCGTAGAATATGTAGGAGCCAATATGGGCATCCAGGTTCCGCTATTGGTTATTGACCGGAGAGATGTCTCGGTCATATCTGCATAGTTCTCGAACCTGTAGGGTCCGCACGCTTAACGTTCGTTGACGATATAGTATTGAATGAGTTATGTATGTTGGTGACCGAATGTTATTGGGAGTCCCGTATGTGATCATGGACATGACAAGGAACTCCGGAATGGTCCGGAGATAAAGATTAATATATGAGATAATAGTGTTTGGCCTCCGAAAGGGTTTCGGAGTTCACCGGAAGGGGTTCCGGATGTTTCTTGAAATGTTTGGGTACGAGAAAACTTTATTTGGGCTAAAGGGGAAGCCCACGAGGCTTTTGGAAAGTGTAAAAGGAAGTTTTACGGAGACCAGAGGCTAGACGCTAGGAACCCTGGCGTCTAGGGGGTAGACGTCGGGAACCCAGGCGTCTAGCCCTGAAGTCCGAGTGGGACTCTTGCCTTTCGGGCAAAACCAACTTTGAGGAGGCTTTTGCTCCAAGTTTCGACCCCAGGGATCAACGTATAAATAGAGGGACATGGCTAGCACCCAAGACACATCAAGATACACCAAGCCGTGTGCCGGCAAGCCCGTCCCTCTAGTTTCTCCTCCGTCTAGTTTTTGTAGTGCTTGGCGAAGCCCTACGGAGATTGTTCTTCACCACCAACCGTCACCACGCCGTCGTGCTGCTGGAACTCATCTACTACTTCGCCCGTCTTGCTGGATCAAGAAGGCGGGGACGTTAACGAGTTGAACGTGTGCTGAACACCGACGTGCCGTACGTTCGGTACTTAATCGGGACGGATCGTGAAGGTGTACGACTACATCAACCGCGTTGATAAACGCTTCCGCTTTGCGATCTTCGAGGGTATGAAGATACACCCCCCCTCTTGTTGCTATGCATCTCCTTGCGTGATCGTAGGAAAAATTTTGAAATACTGCGTTCCCCAACAGATCTACTCGAGCGAGCCCTGGGCCAGTAACCTCATCAGGAATAATGCATTGAAACCATTTGAAACACTTTACGCCTAAAAGTCCATAAGTAGCCTAGACTCTAGATGCCTCGGATAGGTCAGAGGGACAAAGTAACATGAAAAAATTGGAAGGGGGAAATGTCCATGATTATTCTCCCGTTGAGCTAGCATGTTTGGTTATGAGAACTCTATTGAGGAATGTTGCATGAAAAACAAAAAGGAATCCTACGAAACACCCAAGATCCAATCTAGAAGATGCATAGCTACGAGGGGAGAGAGTGTCTACATACCCTCGTAGACCAAAATCGTTAGCATCGTAACGTAGTTGATGTAGTCATACTCTTCATGATCCAATCGCGATCTGGTGTCGAACGGATGCCACCTCCGAGATTAACACACGTTCAGCTCGATGGCGTCCTCTCCTTCTTGATCTAGCAAGCGAGGGAGAGGAGGTAGATGAGATCGGAACCAACACGATGGTATGGTGGTGGTGGTAGCAACGGAATTCCGACCGGGCTTCGCCAAGCGCGTACCAGAGGCACGTGGGAGGAATTGGGAGCGAGAACGAGCCAGGGTCAAGGGTGGCTACCCCCATGCGCCCCCATGTGGCACCCCGATCAGAGAGAGTGAAACGCCCCGTATTCCAGCCCAGAGATCAAGGTAAGTCTCTGGAATATGGCACTGCTTGACATAGAACATATCAGCTCTTTATTACAATCGATATGGGTACAAGGGGATTACATCGGCACGACGACACTACGCCTACCAAGGTTGCTCAATGCAAGCAACAGAACAACACATAGCAGCGGAATAACTTCTAGAAGCGGAACACGATGACAACGATGAACTCCACTCCATAGGGACTCTGGCTGGAACGCTTATCCTAGCTCGCCGACAAGGGATCTACGGCAAACAAATAAGCAGACAAAGCATGACCTGCAAATTGGCATGACACACCACGTCAGTACATCGAATGTACTTGCAAGCTCACAACAACCAAAGCAATCAAGACAAACAATAACATGGCATTTACATGTTAAATATGCATGAGCATGATACCACTATGGCATGTACAAGGTGAACATGATACCGCTAGAACATTATCATCGTGGCATGAACATATTAATCGAAACATGAACAATGATAGTACTAGCATGCAACATGCTTAAAATATCACTTACTCTGTTTGGGGTTACCTCGCAACCACCAATTATATGCCACTCTTACTTACCATCATGGTCACGGGATCACTTCAATCATTATCAAGAATACCGGGATCTTCACAAGATCACCTCATCATTATCAAGAATACCACTCGGATCTTCGCAAGATCACCTCAGCGATATCAAGAATACCATCGTGATCCTCCCATGACCACATAAAGATCAACCAACTTCTTTCCTCATCAAACCGGGGTTATTATTAAGCAGGTTATTATTACTCTTGACTCATAGTGTGAGCTACTATGAACTGGGCCCTTATCCGCGGGCATGACTATCGATATATTAAACACACTCTGCAGAGGTTAGCACACTGTACCCACACTACATAACCCAAGGCCTCGTGCTCCCATTCGGGTGGACCAACGACGTTCCAACAAAACCGATCTATTGGCATGACACTCTCCCAGCCACTCCGACCAACTCCCCTTTGGGCTAAGTCATGGGTGGCCCCGATGCCACTTCGGATATCCAACGACCATCGTCGTGGCAAAACTATCGTCCCAAATGGGGACATGGTACCAGAACAACTACGGGGCACACAAGGCTTATGTCCGCCTACCAGATCAGGGTAGCGCGCGCCCATAACCTTCCCTAGTTGGAGGCTCCCGCAAGAGGCATGACAATAGACCTAGTTAGGAGCCCCCATAAAGCAAGTGTGGCTGCACTGGTCAGCTCGATTTCGATGGCACTATGACTCAGCCAATATGTGTTCAAGTTCAACTAAAGTCCGGTTAAACTTGAATGCAAAAGATGCCGAGTCATAATATGATGAAATACTAATGCACATGAGCATGCTGTTAACATAAGCATGGAGGAGCAACATAACCATATGAATCACTAGCATCAATAATAATGCAACACTTAGACTACTAGATGCAGATGAACATGGCATCATGATCATATATAACACATGTATTTTCGTAACACACGATAATAATGCATCGAAGAACATCACTATCGCAGCATGTACTACCAACCAACATGACATACGAGAATACTACTAGCAAGTACTCCCTCCTTCGGAAAATACTTGTCATCAAAATGAACAAAAAGGGATGTATCTTGGACTAAAATACACCTAGATACATCCCCTTTTATTCATTTTGATGACAAGTATTTCTGGACAGAGGGAGTAGTACATACTAACAAGGTGCATAAGAATATAACATGAAAATAAGCATGTATCCACAAGCATAACCAAAACGGTACTAGTAGTATTAAACGAGCAGTCATTTATTAAATATTCAAGTGAAAACCATGGCTATTGCAAATCCATCATGCAAGTGGCTGTCGTGGCTTGCCTGTGAATGAAGAGGCCACCGGGAAGAAGTGTGGAAAGATCGCAGAAAGATTCACCGGAAATAGTTCTCTCCCGGAGGGGGCTGTTTATGTGCAAGGGTAAAGTGGTCATTTCCACAGTGTAAAAACATTACGAAAATGGTACCAGCATGGCAGGTTCGACGAGACGAATAAGTGGGCTTTGGATTCACCTCATTCGGAGTTACGAGCAAAAAGTTGTGATAGTTTTTCTGTCAGGGACCTATCTGTGAATTTTTTCCTATAAATAAGCCCCTGGCTGAGAAAACTGAAAGCGCCTAAGGAGAAAGTACGTTTTCAAACTAAGGAAGAAGTGTGGAAAGATCGCGGAAAGATTCATCGGAAATAGTTCTCTCCCGGAGGGGGCTGTTTACGGGCAAGGGTAAAGTGGTCATTTCCACAGTGTAAAAACATTATGAAAATGGTACCAACATGACAGGTTCGACGAGACGAAGAAGTAGGCTTTGGAATCACCTCATTCGGAGTTACGAGCAAAAAGTTGTGATAGTTTTTCTGTCACGGACCTATCTGTGAAAAGTTTTCTATAAACAAGCCCCTGACTGAGAAAACTGAAAGCGCCTAAGGAGAAAGTACGTTTTCAAAGTGAGAAACCGCACTTACGGCTGGCGGAGAAGAAGAATACGTTTTCTGAAGATGAAAACATATTTCTGGAAAATTCGTTTCCACTTGCCACGTCGGCTGACCGGGGTCAACTCCCTGCGTGGGTGACTAGTGGGGTACGCGGGCAGGTGGGGCTCGCTGGCAAGTCCTTCTCCTTCCTCCTCGCGCTCGCCCGTGGGACAGTGGGATCCGCGCGCTCTGGCGACCGCCTCGGGCGACTCCGGCCACCTCCGGTGGAGCTCGGACCACCAGAGTGACCGAGAGGGCGAGGCGCACCCGCCTGAATGCCTCCCGCTCTCCGAGGAGCGCAGGACCGAACGAGGCAATGGTCGCGACGGGTGGTGGTTGCGGTCACTCTTAAGAGGGATGGCTAGCAGCACGGGCGGAGGAGAAAGGTGGCTGGGGAGGCTTGGAGTGGGTTTGAGAAGTGATGTGGTGGTGGAAGCAGAGGGAGACGAACTCGACATTGAGCCGATTTAGATGAGCAGAGGCAGCGGCCATGGCAGCCAACCAAGGCGAGGAGAAGCTTCGGAGATGAATTGGTGGGTCGAGGAGGGGTGAGGGCGAGCAGTGAGGTCGCTGGCGAGGTCGAGAGGGCTCGGGGCTGCTTAAATAGCCGAGGACGCGGGGTCATGTCTGAGTGCCACCGCTCGGGCTCGGCCAAAGCTCTGGCGATGCTCAGCGATCACGGGAGGGCACGGGAACATGATGAGGCAGTGATGCAGAGGTCATGGAGCAGAGGAGGCCAAGGGGCACGGGAAGGAAGAGGTTAGGGGCGGACAAAGCCGAAGCGGGCACGGTGCTCCTGTGGGCGTGCGACGACGAGCTACAGGAGGGGAGAGGGGTCCAGGGGGATGGAGGCGGCATGGGGGAGCTATTGTACATGGTTGGGCTCGCGAGAACGACGAGTAGAGGAGGGACCTGAAGCAAACGACATGCAGCTCACGTTGATGGCATGCCAAAGCGGTGGTCACCGCGTGCACTGGTGCACATAGTGCACGATGGTCGGCCAATTTATGTCGAGGAGACAAGGGAGACAGAGCTAGTTGCCAAGGAAGAAGAAACCAAGCATAGTTGGAACTAGTGTGATCACAGGGAGCAAGAAACCAAATGCACAACAAGGTGTTTCTTGCTTGATGTGGCTCACGGGCTTGGAGATGGACTTGCAGCTTTGGAAAGGTGTGATTGCTCACTAAGATGAGCATCTCTGCAAATTTGCAGCTCATTAGGATGAAGATAAGTGGCACTTGTTGTACAAACCACCATTCTGTACAGAAATGCAAATAATGAAGTGGCACCCACATATCAAGTTGTATTGAGCTGGATTTTAGAGGAGATGAATTATTTGATGAGAGGAAGCTGCTGTAAAAGTTTCATGCCATTTGGAAATACCAAAATGGTCCTTGCTTCACAATGCAGCTCTCTCGACAGAATTTAGGAAAAATAGCTGAGGTAAATTGGCTAGATAAAATGAGCCAAAAGTTTGTGGAGAGAGTTGATATAGATATTATAATGTCCTGGTAAATTTTCAGCAAAAATTAAGCAATATAAAATATAGTTGCTTCACAACCTGACAATCTGACCAGAAACCAAGATTTGATGCTGAGCTCACATAGGGTAATGACATGAGCTTAAATCTCGAGGAGAGTGATGATTTCATCGTATGAAGGACCATGCAAAATTTCAACTCATTTGGATTAACCTAGCTAGTACTTCCTTCAAAAACAATCCCTCAAACATGAACTTTGAAAAAATACTCAGGAATATCCACTAGGAAAATTGAGTTGAATTTTAACAGGAGGCAATTATATGGACATGAAAAGGTGTCCAAAAAGTTTGGGGTCAATCAAGCAAAGATAAATGACACTTCCTTCTCAAAAAGCCACTTAGGGCAGAATGAGAAAAGGAATATTTGTGAATTATCTTTGATGATGCCAAGGAAGGGTTTTGACATATTTGTGGAAGATATGACCCAAAAATTATGAGAATTATTTGGGATTTTTGGGATTTACAGAAATATAAGTTGTTTCACAACCTAGGTCAAATGGGGTTATTCCTTTAATATAAAAAGGAATATTCCCAATACAAGAATATTGGGATTGGTCCAAGATGGAAATGGACAAGACTTGGGATGGATTTTAGGATAACAAGCCACTTGGGAGAGGAATCAAAGGTGATCTCTCCAGGTTTCGGGACCACTAAGCCATAGAAAATCAAATAAAAACCAAAATCGAAATAAATCAAAATCAAAAGAAATGGGCAAAATCCAGGGTGTTACACCCCATCTATATATAGGCTAGGGGCACGGGAGGACGTCCAAAACCCATCTAGGGTCGGCCACAAGGTTGAAATCCCTTTAAACTTGGAGATTGTCGTGGGAACGGATCTAACAGTAGAGATGGGGGGGGGGGGGTATGTAAGTGGAGGCAGTGCCTAGCTACGGCGAGGTTGTACACTCGGGTTTTACGAGTTCAGGCCCCTCTCGGAGGAGGTAACATCCCTACGTCTCGATGACGCGGAGGCTTTGTTGATTGGACTGTTGAGTTATAGGGGGTGCAAACCCTTGTGTCTGAGGGGAGGGGCAGCTTATATAGAGTGCACCGACCCCTTGCAGCCTTCAGTTACACGAGGGTTCAATGACCCCTTGCAGCCTTAAGTTACACAAGGGTTCAATGAGGGAGTAAATGCCATGAACGTTATCGGTAACGCCTACATTCAATAGAGTTTAAAGCTACAGAGTGAATGTCCGACCGTTGCCATCCATGGTGACTTTAGGTCTTCTATATTCTGAGTGATTTCTTGTGTTCCGAGTGGATAATGACCGTTGAGTGGAATTGGGGTATCCGAGTGGATCTTCCGTCGAGTGGATCTTACTCTATGATTATTTCAGTCGGTACCTTCTTGCTGTCCTTGTAGGCCATGGCCTCTCGTGTAATGTCCATGGGTAAGGTGTATAGGTCAGACCTAGGACACTACCCTAGGTACATGCCCTCGTCATTAGCCCCCGACTGGATCGAGGACCAACTGGGGAGAGGTTGAAGCGAACCTCAATCCAAATCAATATGTCAAGAGCTCTTTCTCGGGGGTTCTGAAGCATGACATCAGTTTAACTTCTCATTAGTCGCCTTGATCTATTATGGCCTCTTGAATGCCCGAGTGAAGTTAGACGTCCGAGTGAAACAAGCTCCATAATACCTAGATGTCTTTGCTTGTGTATCTTTGGTGTGATCGAGTGGTTTGTCAGGCCCGGATTCTGCGGGTTTCAAAATTTGGGGGAGCGCGGGGCCACCTGCCACGCGGTAAGTGGGGTGAAACAGTAGGGACTCCTCGATATTTGTGCCACCTTTTTCGCCACGTATCAGGTTGGCGCCGGTTGTGGGATGCACTCAGATCACGCGGGCCCGCGGGTCAGTCACTCAAACACGCCGGTATAAAGGTCGACGAGGCCGATGCGTGCAATAATGTGTGCCATTTTTTCCTTCTCTTCTCGCTTCCCCTGCTCTGCCCGCTTAGCGCAGCGCCACCCACCTCGTTCTCGTTGACCATCGCAGGGATGCTGAAGGACAAGACGAAAGCGCTGGAGCGCGCTAAGAAGACCGGCAAGGGCACGAAGGCGTCCAAGGGGTCGACTGCTACCTCTTAAGCATGTGTTGTTTTTTCCCTTGAAGAGGAAATGGTGATGCAGCAAAGTAGCGTAAGTATTTCCCTCTGTTTTTGAGAACCAAGGTATCAATCCAGTAGGAGACTACACTCAAATCCCTTGTACCTGCACAAACAAATAAGAACCTTGCAAGCAACGTGATAAAGGGGTTGTCAATACCTTCACGGCCACTTGCAAAAGTGAGATTTGGAAGAGATAATAAGAGAAATATTTTTGGTATTTTTGTTGTATAGATTGAAAAGTAAAAGATTGCAAAATAAAAGATAGCTAGTTGACTGAAGATTAATATGATGGAAGATAGACCCGGGGGCCATAGGTTTCACTAGTGGCTTCTCTCAAGATAGCATATTCTACGGTGGGTTGATACGTCCAAAACATATCTATAATTTCTGCTTGCTCCATGCCCTTTTTGTGTGATATTGCTATGATATTTATGCACTTCCATACACTTTTGATCATATTTGGACTAACCTACTAATGGTTGCAAAAGTTCACAATGTTCTTGTTTTACACTTTATTGTGTAGGAATTACTTGGAAATTGACAAAAACGCAAAAGGAGTCGTATTGGAGTAGGACTCTGACTTTCCTGAAATCTGTCTGAGAACGTTTTTTAAATATGGTCACGTTCCGGCCCGAAGACGACGTCAAACGGAAAAAGTCTAGTTGCGAAAGTTGTGGAGAATTTCAAGGCGATGCTTCTGGATATAAAATTCGTCCAAATCGGAGTCCGGACGGCCGAGTAAAGCCCGTTTTACTGAGGCCCAAAATCTGATGACGGGAATCCGAGAGTCTATATAAAGAGAGGAAACCTAAGTCACCAAGGGCCACGAATTTTCCTCCTCCCGAGCCGCCGTCTTGGAGGGGAGGACCAGCACCATTGCAGCACCATCCACAAGGAAGAAGGAGGGCCAAGGAGCCGCTGCCCCCTAGGGCCGCCGCCGCCTCGAGGGCCGCCGCCGCCCCCTAGGGCCGCCGCCGCCGCCGTGCCCCCAAGGGCCGCCGCCGCCGCCTTCGTGGCTGCCGCCGGCCGTCTCCACCTCGCGGGGCTGCACCTCTCCATCAACACCATCATCAACCTCCTCCTCACCATGTCCATGTGTGAGTAGTCTTCTCCTGGGCCGAGGGCTCGTACGTGTAGCTATGTGGTTATCTCTCTCTCCCATGATGTGATCTTCGTTGTGATCATAGGCTATGTTAATCTAGTGTGATCCCATGATATTTCCCCTTCCTCTATGTATTGGATTGATGTACTCACTTGTCTTTATCTAGTATAATCCCCGAGACCAAGGTGACAGCGATCTATTGGACATGGATTAGAAAAATATTTTCATGAGTGATTTCCTCTCTTGTGTGTTGATTGAAGATTGAGAGTCTCTTGGTGCTTGTCTTTGACTATCCTTTAGATATGTTGTGGTGATTGTGGGACTCTCTTTGGATGGCCGCGGTGACATTGGGAAATCCTTAGATTGAGAACTACGAACTTTGAGGTGTGCTTTTGTAGCCCTACATAATTCTCGTCCTCTCTTGACCATGGAGGAATGACCTCCGGGTGCGTCTCCATTGCATGTTTTATGGGAAATATCATGTGATTCGATTATGTTAATGTTGTTGGGAGTTGCCACTAGTGAAAGTATGATCCCTAGGCCTTGTTTCCACCATTGCAATACCATTTGTGCTCACGTTTACCACTTGTTTGCTTGCTGCACTTTTTATTACAGATTTATATTACTTTGCTTTGCCATCCATATCACTTGCCATTTAACATCTCTTCGCCGAACTAGTGCACCTATACATCTAACAAGTGTATTAGGTGTGTTGGGGACACAAGAGACTTCTTGTATCTTAGTTGCAGGGTTGCTTGAGAGAGACCATCTTCAACCTCTACTTCCCTGAGTTCGATAAACCTTAGGTCATCCACTTGAGGGAAATTGTTGCTGTCCTACAAACCTCTGCGCTTGGAGGCCCAACATAGTCTACAAGTGTAGAAGCGTGTGTAGACATCAGCCGGCACCCTGCCGGGACGGGGAAGTGCCCCCGGATTCATCTCCATCGACGTTGCTTCCTCCCTCCATGATGCGGGAGTAGTTCCTCCTCGGGGCTGAGGTTTCTACCAGTAGCTATGTGGTTATCTCTCTCTCCCATGATGTGATCTTCGTTGTGATCATAGGCTATGTTAATCTAGGGTGATCCCATGATGTTTCCCCTTCCTCTATGTATTGGATTGATGTACTCACTTGTCTTTATCTAGTATAATCCCCGAGACCAAGGTGACAGCGGTCTATTGGACATGGATTAGAAAAATATTTTCATGAGTGATTTCCTCTCTTGTGTGTTGATTGAAGATTGAGAGTCTCTTGGTGCTTGTCTTTCACTATCCTTTAGATATGTTGTGGTGATTGTGGGACTCTCTTTGGATGGCCGCGGTGACATTGGGAAATCCTTAGATTGAGAACTACGAACTTTGAGGTGTGCTTTTGTAGCCCTACATAATTCTCGTCCTCTCTTGACCACGAAGGAATGACCTCCGAGTGCGTCCCCTTTGCATGTTTTATGGGAAATATCATGTGATTCGATTATGTTAATGTTGTTGGGAGTTGCCACTAGTGAAAGTATGATCCCTAGGCCTTGTTTCCACCATTGCAATACCATTTGTGCTCACGTTTACCACTTGTTTGCTTGCTGCACTTTTTATTACAGATTTATATTACTTTGCTTTGCCACTCCTATCATCCATATTTTACCATCTCTTCGCCGAACTAGTGCACCTATACAACTCCTAGTTGTATTAGGTGTGTTGGGGACACAAGAGACTTCTTGTATCTTAGTTGCAGGGTTGCTTGAGAGAGACCATCTTCAACCTCTACTTCCCTGAGTTTGATAAACCTTAGGTCATCCACTTGAGGGAAATTGCTGCTGTCCTACAAACCTCTGCGCTTGGAGGCCCAACATAGTCTACAAGAGTAGAAGCGTGCGTAGACATCAAGCTATTTATGGCGCCGTTGCCGGGGAGGTGAGTGCTTGAAGGTATATCTTTAGATCTTGCAATTAAATCTTTTTGTTTCTTGTTTTTATTTTCACTAGTTTTGCTTAATGGAAAACAACAAAAATATGAGAGAGCTTTATAAGCTCTACCTTGAACTTGGACATGATGTGTTCGAAGAGAAAATTAAAAAACCTTTGGAACTTTATTATTTGCATAACAATCATGATGGTGGTGATGTTATTAGTATGTTTTTATTTAATATCAATATTGCTAATGACATGGAAAGCTCTAAGCTTGGGGATGACACGTTTGATGAACATGATATTTTTAGTCCACCTACTATTGAGGATAAAATTTATTAGGATTATGATATGCCTCCTAAATACGATGATTACCATGATGGTTATGATAGTCTTACTCTCACTATTCCTAATAAGAAAGATTTTGCTTATATGAAGAGTAATGACACTTTTATGCTTTTGGATCATGGAAATAATGTATGTGATAGTTATATTGTTGAGTTCATCCATGATGCCGCTGAAATTTATAATGAGAGAGGGAGACATGGTTCTAAATATCTTAATAATAAGAAGTTTCCTCTTTTTATGGTGAATATTTTGAAGTTATGCTTGTTTTGCCTTCCTATGCTTATTGCTTTGTGCTTCAATGAATTATTCTATTGCAATATTCCTATGCATAGGAAGCATGTTAGGCTTAAATGTGTTTGGTATTTGCTTCTTGATGCTCTCTTTTGTTCTTCAACTCTTATTCCTACGAGAGCATCATTAAAGTCTTATGCCTAGCTTAAAGGCATAAAAGAAAGCGCTTTTGAGAGGCAGCCCTGTAATGCCCCGGATGTAATACTTTCCCTTTTGGGTATATAATATATCTCCGGCTTCATCTATTTCCATTCCGGGTTCTTTGTCTTTCGGGCTTTCGTTGTTTTGTTGTGTGAGTGTGTGGCATTCATTCATATCATGTAGACATGTGCATTGCATTGCATTTGTGTTGTCGGTTGCATCCGGTTCCGCGTGTTTCTTCCCGTTGTCCGTTTCGCGTTCCGGAGCTCCCTCACGCGTCCGTGACGTCCCGTAGGCCTACTTTGTTGTTCGGGCGTATAACGTTACCGGTGTGCCGCGAGGTTGTTGTCTGTGTTGTTGTTTTGTTGTGTGCAACCCGCCTCTCAAATCTCGTCTCGTTTGGACTCCGTTGACTATCCCATCCGTTGTACGTGTGGGTCCAAAGTGCCTCCACTTCGTGTCCCGGAAACACCCTACTGCAGTCTTTTATCGTCTCCTAGGCCCTTTTAATCTACCCCGCGATCGGATCCGTCGGATCGCGATCGGAGGGCTCCTAGCACCCCTAAATCCCCCTAACCCTAGAAAAACTGCTATATATAGACTCCTCTAGGTCTATTTTGGCATCCCCTATTTTTTTCTCAGATCCATTCCCTCTCCTCTCCACTTGAAAAAAAAAACCATTCCTTCCCTCGAAGCCGCCGCCGGCAGCCGCGTTTTCCTCCAGCTCCTTCGATCCGGCGGGTCAACGGGGGCCTCGGCCTCCCCCAGCGCTGACTCCCACGCGCCAGGGAGCTACCGCCTCGAGGCCTGGCCTTCGCTCCTTCGGCCGACCGAGCCGCCATCGCGCCAGGCCAGGACCACATCCCCGACCGGCCCACTCCCTCCTTCCCGCCCGTCTCCACGAGGCCAGGTCGCCACCGCCGCATCGCCTCCCTGGGCCTCTCCTCCCGGCCCGTACCGCGGTCCCCTCGGGTCCCCACTTCGCCGCGCCAGCCTCGCGGGCCAGCGCCCACCGCGGGCCGCCACTCCCTTCGCCACCGTCGCCGCGCCAGGGCCTCGGGCTCCCCTCCGCCCGAGCAGGCCGCCGCACCGCAGCTCGGGCCGGCCCACTCTGTTTATCTCCAGATCTGGATCTGTGAGGTTGTTTTCCCCATCACTAAGTCCCTGTTTAAATTGTTCTGAGATGCAATGTTTGACCTGCTCTAACTTTTTGTCTGTTGCTCCGATTCGCGCGTGTAGCATGTCCAGACGTTCGTGGAGACTTGCTCTACGTTTTACCTGTTGTTGTCATGCATGTTAGAGATCATCTAGGTGCTTGTTTTGCTGTTGCAAGAGTGCATCATGATATAAACTGCTGCTATGTGTTATTTTTATGCCACCTTTGCCTTGTGATATCTTTTAGCTCGTTTGTCCGAATGATGCAAATGACATGTCCACGTGTTCGTCTTGCCATGATCTACGTGTTGTATGTGATAGGTTGCATGATAGATTTATTATTGCCTTGTTATCATTGTTGCAAAGTGCCATGTGGCTGTAATGTGTTTTCACTTGTTATGAAATGCCATCTTGTTGAACTCGTTGCAATCGTTGTGTTTACCTACATGAAGCATGCTTGTGTGTTTCGGGATCACCGTCATGTGTACTTTGATGAGGTGCTTACCCTTTGCCATGTTTAGTTTCGAGATGACTTAAACATGCTCTTTTATATGCTATGATGTTATTGATGTTTTAGGACTTAGTGATTTTTCACTAAGTCTGAAATCTGTAACGTTCCGATGCCATGTTCGTGTGATGTTCTAGGACAAAGCATGATAGTTTTGGAGTGGATTTTGATTGTTCCTTGTAGTATATATTGTTGTCTTTCCATTCATGTCCTCACATGTCCATTTAAGTGGCTGTAGCATGTTTATCTTTTGCTCCAAAGTTTCAATAAAATTCTGCTGCCAGAATTTTATTGTCAAGTTCAATATGTCCAAGATCATTGCTATTGATCCGTGACTCCGTTGGGGGTGCACCTTGGACTTAGTTGCTGTACTATATGTCTAGTTTGTGTTCATGTCCTTTGCCATGATATTTGAATGCTGTAGCTCAATTATTTTGAGCTCCGAAGTTGCTATGTTGCTGTAATTTTCAGCTTTCGCTCAAATCTTGTTTCGGGCATAACTTTTAGCCCGTAACTCCGATTTCAGCGAATCTTATATCAAACTTGATTGATTTTCTGTGTAGATTAATAATATCAGATTGTTATCTTGTTTTGAGGTGTTTTGCTTGAGTGATATTTTCCGTGCTCCGTGTGCATCCTTAGTGCATCCATCATGCATTCATCTTTTCCGAGTGCGCATTGCATCTTCTTGATTGGTGCTTGGTGCGATTGTTTTGTTTAGAGCCGGAAGCTGAGACCGAGTACGAGGTTGAGCACGAGGTTACCAACGAGGTTGAGCACGAGGACCCTTCTTACGATCCGAACGACTTCTCTTCAGGCAAGATGACCGAACCCCGATAACATTACCATCTTTGCCTATTGCTAGTAGTCTCGATCTATAGTTTTGCCTCGATGCCCATGATCTTCTTGTCAGCCTCCTACTTGTAACCAATTGCCATGTTTAACCAACCTACCTATGCAAACCGTTGCTTGGCTAAGTACGCTTCGCTCAGCCCTTCTTATAGCATTGCTAGTTGCAGGAGAAGATCGAAGATGCTTGCTTCATGATAAAGTTTGGTTGGGTTATATCACACTATATAAATGCTTAAAATGAAATCATCTATATATTGGCAAGGGTGGAAGGCTAAGCCTTTTGCTTGGTGATTTGTTCCACTCATGCCGTTAGGAACCGTATAAACCGGTGTTATGTTCCTTGATTATGCGTTCCTAACACGGTTGGGGTGTATGGGACCCCCTCGATAAACCGCTAAGTGCTAAGTCTTTTCCAGCAAGTCCCAACATTGGTACTATTTGCCTAATAACAAACTAAACCTGCATAGGGAGTTATAAACCATTTTTCTTAATCAACAACCCCGGGCCAGTGCTCCACATGAGTGTTGGTCCGAAACGGGCAACCTGCGGGGCCACCTCGAGGAAACTCAAGGTCTGGTAAAAACCCGTAGCTTGTCCCATCCGGTCGTGGCCTGAGACGAGATACGCGCGGCTACTATCAGGGTGTCGGCACGTCGGGAGGATTTGCTGGATTAGCCTTACCTTAGTTCGGTATATCTTGAGCACGGGATTCCGAGGATACTCGGGTCTTCCCACTTTGGAGTTGCGACTCCGCGGATCGTGGGCTTGTAATGGGTCAAGTTGGAACACCCCTGCAGGGTTTGAACTTTCGAAAGCCGTGCCCGCGGTTATGTGGCAGATGGGAGCTTGTTAATTCCGGTTGTAGATAACTTGACACAATGTTTCTAATACACTACCAGCGTGTGTTCCGTGACTGTCAATTTCTGAAAAGGGATTCGGGAGTTGAACACGGAGGGGTTATGCTTGTGGAGCTTGTAGCTAGGATCACTTCGTGATCACTTCTCGCCGAGGCCTTCTCTTCTCGCTCTCACTTACGTAAGCTAGATGCTAGTTGCTGCTGCAGACACTTATTCTTTTCTTCAGCCTTTTCCCTCACCCAAAGGCTTAAATAGTTCTGTTACCCGGGAACGGGATTGCTGAGTCCTCTGTGGCTCACAGTTACTTCACACACCAGATGCAGGTCCAGCTGTGAGCTATCCAGGTGATGGCACCGAGCTGGATTGGGAGTTCGACGAGGAGCGTAGTCGGTACTATGTGCGATACCCGGATGATCAGTAGTGGAGTCTCTTACTAGGATTCGATCCGCCTGTGGTTTATTTATCTAAGTTTGGTACTTTGACATTTGGATTTGCCCTTAGAGGGTTGTGATGTTCTTAATGTATGATGTTTGAGACTTGATCTGTAATTCTGTGACGTGGCGAGTGTAAGCCAACTATTTTCTGTTTACTATCCCCTCTTTTACATGAGTTGTGCAAAGATTACCAAACTTGAGATCATTCTAGGATGGATTTATGCCTTTAAGTCGTGCCTCGACACGTAGGAGGTATAACTCCATCCTGGGCATTACAAGTTGGTATTCAGAGCCTTCTCCGACCTAGGAGCCCCCACTGTTTGATCGAATCGTTGACGGTCGAGTCTAGGCACACACTGAAAACTTTTTGAGTCCTATATTATATCGGAGAGTAGGATTTCTTTGCTTCTCATCCTCTTTCTCTCTGGTGAGGACTCCTGACGTCTACTCTTGTCTCTCCTATCTTCAAAAATTGCACAATTTTTTTTAGGAATCCTGCGAGTATTCTGGGATTGTTTCGATGTTCTTGTGACAAGGATATTGTTCTCGATGCCTCCTGTTACCGAGGAGTTGAGCTTCGGGGTATCATTGTCACAAGCATATCGCGGCAGTACTAAATACTTAAGACGGCCGACATCGAAAATCTCCCCTATACGGCCAGTGGCAAGATAACCCCGACATCACCCAGTACTGGGGAGGTAGTTCGGGAGTATTGCCATAGCTTGTTATAGTGGATGCTTTTCGAAGGTCCGAGGTACACAGTTTCCGAGAAAGACTGGTTATGTGTTGAAGGATGGATACACCTGGATGTAGGTTTAGAGTTGATTGCGCGGTGCTTCCCGTGTATCCCCAACACCTGATTGCATAACTGGAATCTTTCGGAAATCTATAGGTGGGTTTTATCCAGTAGATCGTAGGCATTCTTCCAACAAATGCAGGTTAGTGAGTTCGGGGTTCGACATTGAGTGAAGGGGTTATATGACCGATGTTACTATCAGGAGTTGCATCTTAAAGGGTCCTTGGCTATGCTGATCCGGGGATTGCAAAACCTTTTCGTAACGCGTTCATATGCTTTCAGCACAAAGATGTTAGAACGAAACTCCTCTCTTGTGCTTGTTCCCATCCGTACCTTGTTGTTTTCTTATTTTATCCTTTTGTCCCCTATGTGGCTTCTCGTGAAGACTAATGTTATCATTTAACTGAGAATTTCATCCGTTCCTCTTGTTCGGATGTTTTCATTCGTTCTATTGTTCGAATGATTATTGTGAATACTTGTTGCAATTCATTCCATTGATTCAGCTTATGCCTTTTGTCAATCAATTGCTGATTCGTGGTCATCTCTTACAGGATGGCTCCGAAAAGGGTTCCCAACGCTAACCCAGAGGGTGAAGAGGTCCCAGATCGTCCTCCTTCCCCTCCTCCTCCGCCTGAGGCTTGGAGAGCAATTATGCAGACTACTGCCCAGAACACTCAGTTGATGATGCAGATGATGCAGCAGATGCAAGCTATGCAAGCTAATCAGGGTGTTCCAGGGAATCAAGGCAACTTCTTCCAGCAGCACCATGCTACCCTCAACCAGTTCCTGGCTAACAATCCTAAAGCTTTCAGTTACTGTGTCGACCCTCTTGATGCTGAGGATTGGTTGACCGACATAAAGAAGCATTTCGAGTGCAGTAACGTGAAGGAAGATGATTATGTGAAGTTTGCAGCCTTCCAACTGAAAGATCAAGCAGCTGACTGGTGGCAGCAGTACAAAGACTCCAGGCCGGGTCAAGTGATCTCTTGGGAGAATTTCTGCAAGGATTTCCGTTCGCACCACATTCCTACAAGTGTCATCGAGGGTATGCGTGAGCAATTCCGCAACCTGAAGCAGGGCTCCATGACAGTCTATCAGTATAATGTCAAGTTCCAAAACCTCGCTCGCTATGCTAAGCAAGACATTCCTGATGCCAAGAGTAAAATCTATCAGTTCCGTGGAGGTCTCAAAGATGAACTTCAGCTTGCTCTCACTTTGTTCGAGCCGGATGAATTCGACAAGTTCTATAACATGGCTTTGAAACAAGAAGCAACTCAGCTTAAGATGGAGGCTTCTAAGAAGAGAATTCGAGATGCTGTTCACTCTTCCTCATCGTCTCAGTTGGCTGCGAAACAACAGAAATTCTGGCTTCCTCCTCCTCCAGTGATTCGAGCTCCATACAACAACTCCAACAACTCCAACTACTCCAACAACAAGAACTCTAGTGGTCGTGGTTTCTCCCACCCACCCAACCCGAGCAACCAGTCGAAGAAGCAGTTTCAGTCTCAAGGCTCCAAGTCAAGTGGCTCTCATTTCCGTCCACTCTCAGAAGTGACTTGCAACAAATGCACTCAGAAAGGTCACTATGCTAACAGATGTCCGAATCCGAAGCGTCTTCCACCTCCTCCACCTGTGAGTTCAGCTATTGTCAGGCATGATCCAAAGGCAGCAAGGGTCAATCTGATGAATGCAGCGCAAGCGGAGAATGCTTCTGATGTCATTTTGGGTAACCTTCCAGTAAACTCTATCCCTGCTAAAGTGTTATTTGATTCGGGTGCTTCTTGCTCTTTTATGTCATATCCATTTGCATCCAAGAATAATGTTCACTCTGAAGCCTTGCCAAGACCTTTGAGTGTCATATCACCTGGCAAGAGATTGAGTTCTAGTATGGTGGCTCCGAATGTTTCTATTCGCATGGGTGATTATCGATTTTTGGCTTCTCCGGTGATTCTCGGCAATTCTGACATCGACCTCATCCTCGGAATGGATTGGCTTTCTCAGCATGATGCTCACATTGATTGTGCTCAAAAGGAAGTCAACATGACTCATTCTGACGAAGATGTGATTATCTTCGCCTCCAGGGATAATACTATCCGGCTTTTCTCTCTTAATGATAAGGGCGAAATTAATGCCATAAATCAAATTCCGGTGGTGAACGAATATCAAGACGTCTTTCCTGAAGAACTTCCAGGCATGCCTCCACACCGTCAGGTGGAGTTTGTCATCGAACTCGAGCCGGGTACTGAGCCAGCATGCCGGCGTCCGTACAAGCTCTCTCCGGATGAATTGAAGGAATTGAAGAAGCAGCTTGATAAGCAGGAGAGTATGGGTCTCATCAGACCTAGTACATCTCCGTGGGGCTGTGGCGTCTTATTTGTCAAGAAGAAAGATGGCACGGAGCGTCTCTGTGTTGACTACCGGCCATTGAACAAGAAGACGATTAAGAACAAGTATCCGCTCCCCAACATCAACGAACTCTTTGAGCAGCTCAAAGGAGCTAAAGTGTTCTCTAAGCTTGACCTCCGAATGGGCTATCATCAAATTCGCATTCGCGAGGAAGACATTCCCAAGACGGCCTTCAGAACGAGCTACGGTTCATACGAGTATACCGTCATGTCCTTCGGTCTCGCCAATGCTCCTCCTACCTTTTCAAGGATGATGCATTACATCTTCAACCCCTATACTGGCGAGTTCGTGCTTGTGTATCTGGATGATATTCTGGTGTTTTCCAAGAATGAAGAAGATCACGAAAAGCACTTACGTCTGGTTCTTGATCGACTCCGAGAGCATAAATTCTATGCCAAGTTCTCCAAGTGCGAGTTTTGGCTCGATAAGGTTTTGTACCCGGGCCACATCATCTCAGCTGACGGCATTGCGGTTAATCCCGAGAAAGTTGAAGCAATTGTCAACTGGGAGGCTCCTCAGAACGTCAAGCAGCTCCGCAGTTTTCTGGGTCTTGCCAGCTATTGCAGAAGGTTTGTTGAGAACTTCTCCAAGATTGCCAAGCCTCTTTCCAACCTACTTCAGAAGAATGTCAAATACTTTTGGTCTCCCGAGTGTGAACTGGCATTCAAAACTCTCAAAGATAAGCTTGTCTCCGCTCCAGTTCTGACTCCTCCGGATGAAACCAAGCGCTATGAAGTATTCTGTGATGCTTCTCTTCAAGGTCTTGGTGGTGTGCTTATGCAAGATAAGAGAATTGTGGCATACACTTCTCGTCAGCTAAAGCCAAGTGAGAAGAACTATCCCACACATGATCTCGAGCTAGCAGCTGTGGTACATGCTCTGATTACGTGGAGACATCTGTTGTTGGGCAGAAAGGTCGACATCTTCACTGATCACAAGAGCTTGAAGTACATCTTCACACAGCCGCATCTGAACCTCCGTCAGACTCGTTGGGTTGAAATGATCCAAGAGTATAATCCCAGCATTGAATACACTCCTGGCAAGGCGAATGTGATTGCAGATGCTTTGAGCAGAAAGGCATATTCCAACAGCCTTCTTATCAAGCCATACCAGCCTGAGCTTTGTGAAGCATTCAGGAAGCTCAACCTCCAAGTTGTTCCGTAGGGTTTTCTTGCAAATCTCCAAATTGCTCCTACCTTGGAAGATCAAGTCCGTGAGGCCCAGCTCAGTGATACCATGGTGAAGAAAGTGAAACATGGGATTGCAAAGGGCACTCCAAAATACAAGTGCTTCCGTGTTGATGAGAGAGATACCTTGTTCTTCGAGGACAGACTCGTTGTTCCCAAAGGTGATCTCAGGAAGCTCATAATGGAAGAAGCTCATGATTCTCTCCTTTCCATTCATCCTGGCAGTTCCAAGATGTATCAAGATCTCAAGCAATCTTACTGGTGGACACACATGAAAAGGGAGATTGCCCAATTCGTGAATGAATGTGATGTATGCAGAAGAGTGAAAGCAGAACATCAACGTCCAGCCAGTCTTCTCCAACCTCTTCCTATTCCCGAGTGGAAGTTCGACCACATTGAAATGGACTTCGTCACTGGTTTTCCTAAACCCAAGCGAGGAAATGATGCTATCTTTGTGGTGATTGACAAGCTTACCAAAGTCGCTCACTTTCTTCCAGTCAAAGAATCAATCAATGCAGCTCAACTTGCAGAGCTGTACACTTCCAGAATTGTGTCCCTACATGGCATTCCTCAAGTGATATCCTCAGACCGTGGCAGCTTGTTCACATCAAGATTCTGGGACTCCTTTCAGTCCGCCATGGGCACTAAGATCAGGTTCAGCACTGCTTTTCACCCTCAGACTAGTGGTCAAGTCGAGCGCGTGAATCAGATTCTAGAAGATATGCTCAGAGCCTGTGTCATCTCCTTCGGCATGAAATGGGAAGACTGCCTTCCATTTGCCGAGTTCTCTTACAACAACAGCTTTCAAGCAAGTGCAGGCAAAGCACCATTTGAAATTCTCTATGGCAGAAAGTGCCGTACCCCTCTCAACTGGTCTGAAACAGGCGAACGCCAACTTCTTGGCAATGACTTGACCTCAGAAGCCGAAGAAATGTGCAAAGTCATACGTGAGAATCTCAAGGCCGCTCAGTCGCGTCAGAAGAGCTACTATGACGGAAAGCATCGTGATTTGGTTTTCGACATCGGTGATCATGTCTATCTCCGAGTTTCTTCGATGAAAGGCACCCAAAGATTCGGTATCAAAGGAAAACTTGCTCCTAGATACGTCGGACCTTTCAAGATTCTTGGCAAAAGAGGCGATCTAGCCTATCAGCTTGAGCTCCCTCCCAACTTTGCAAATGTTCATGATGTCTTCCATGTGTCTCAACTTCGCAAATGCTTCAAGGCACCTGAGCGCATGATTCCGTTTGAGGAGATTGATCTTCAACAAGACCTGTCCTACCGAGAGCATCCAGTTGCAATTCTCGAAGAAACCGAACGCAAGACCCGCAACAAGTCCATCAAGTTTCTGAAAGTCAGGTGGTCACATCACACCGACCGAGAAGCTACCTGGGAACGAGAAGATCATCTTCGTTCCGAGTACCCTTCCTTTTTCCAGTCCTAGATCTCGGGACGAGATCTTTTTGTAGTAGAGGAGAGTTTGTAATGCCCCGGATGTAATACTTTCCCTTTTAGGTATATAATATATCTCCGGCTTCATCTATTTCCATTCCGGGTTCTTTGTCTTTCGAGCTTTCGTCGTTTTGTTGTGTGAGTGTGTGGCATTCATTCATATCATGTAGACATGTGCATTGCATTGCATTTGTGTTGTCGGTTGCATCCGGTTCCGCGTGTTTCTTCCCGTTGTCCGTTTCGCGTTCCGCGCATTTGTGTTGTTGTTTTGTTGTGTGCAACCCGCCTCTCAAATCTCGTCTCGTTTGGACTCCGTTGACTATCCCATCCGTTGTACGTGTGGGTCCAAAGTGCCTCCACTTCGTGTCCCGGAAACACCCTACTGCAGTCTTTTATCGTCTCCTAGGCCCTTTTAATCTACCCCGCGATCGGATCCGTCGGATCGCGATCGGAGGGCTCCTAGCACCCCTAAATCCCCCTAACCCTAGAAAAACTGCTATATATAGACTCCTCTAGGTCTATTTTGGCATCCCCTATTTTTTTCTCAGATCCATTCCCTCTCCTCTCCACTTGAAAAAAAAAACCATTCCTTCCCTCGAAGCCGCCGCCGGCAGCCGCGTTTTCCTCCAGCTCCTTCGATCCGGCGGGTCAACGGGGGCCTCGGCCTCCCCCAGCGCTGACTCCCACGCGCCAGGGAGCTACCGCCTCGAGGCCTGGCCTTCGCTCCTTCGGCCGACCGAGCCGCCGTCGCGCCAGGCCAGGACCACATCCCCGACCGGCCCACTCCCTCCTTCCCGCCCGTCTCCACGAGGCCAGGTCGCCACCGCCGCATCGCCTCCCTGGGCCTCTCCTCCCGGCCCGTACCGCGGTCCCCTCGGGTCCCCACTTCGCCGCGCCAGCCTCGCGGGCCAGCGCCCACCGCGGGCCGCCACTCCCTTCGCCACCGTCGCCGCGCCAGGGCCTCGGGCTCCCCTCCGCCCGAGCAGGCCGCCGCGCCGCAGCTCCAACCGGGCCGGCCCACTCCGTTTATCTCCAGATCTGGATCTGTGAGGTTGTTTTCCCCATCACTAAGTCCCTGTTTAAATTGTTCTGAGATGCAATGTTTGACCCGCTCTAACTTTTTGTCTGTTGCTCCGATTCGCGCGTGTAGCATGTCCAGACGTTCGTGGAGACTTGCTCTACGTTTTACCTGTTGTTGTCATGCATGTTAGAGATCATCTAGGTGCTTGTTTTGCTGTTGCAAGAGTGCATCATGATATAAACTGCTGCTATGTGTTATTTTTATGCCACCTTTGCCTTGTGATATCTTTTAGCTCGTTTGTCCGAATGATGCAAATGACATGTCCACGTGTTCGTCTTGCCATGATCTACGTGTTGTATGTGATAGGTTGCATGATAGATTTATTATTGCCTTGTTATCATTGTTGCAAAGTGCCATGTGGCTGTAATGTGTTTTCACTTGTTATGAAATGCCATCTTGTTGAACTCGTTGCAATCGTTGTGTTTACCTACATGAAGCATGCTTGTGTGTTTCGGGATCACCGTCATGTGTACTTTGATGAGGTGCTTACCCTTTGCCATGTTTAGTTTCGAGATGACTTAAACATGCTCTTTTATATGCTATGATGTTATTGATGTTTTAGGACTTAGTGATTTTTCACTAAGTCTGAAATCTGTAACGTTCCGATGCCATGTTCGTGTGATGTTCTAGGACAAAGCATGATAGTTTTGGAGTGGATTTTGATTGTTCCTTGTAGTATATATTGTTGTCTTTCCATTCATGTCCTCACATGTCCATTTAAGTGGCTGTAGCATGTTTATCTTTTGCTCCAAAGTTTCAATAAAATTCTGCTGCCAGAATTTTATTGTCAAGTTCAATATGTCCAAGATCATTGCTATTGATCCGTGACTCCGTTGGGGGTGCACCTTGGACTTAGTTGCTGTACTATATGTCTAGTTTGTGTTCATGTCCTTTGCCATGATATTTGAATGCTGTAGCTCAATTATTTTGAGCTCCGAAGTTGCTATGTTGCTGTAATTTTCAGCTTTCGCTCAAATCTTGTTTCGGGCATAACTTTTAGCCCGTAACTCCGATTTCAGCGAATCTTATATCAAACTTGATTGATTTTCTGTGTAGATTAATAATATCAGATTGTTATCTTGTTTTGAGGTGTTTTGCTTGAGTGATATTTTCCGTGCTCCGTGTGCATCCTTAGTGCATCCATCATGCATTCATCTTTTCCGAGTGCGCATTGCATCTTCTTGATTGGTGCTTGGTGCGATTGTTTTGTTTAGAGCCGGAAGCTGAGACCGAGTACGAGGTTGAGCACGAGGTTACCAACGAGGTTGAGCACGAGGACCCTTCTTACGATCCGAACGACTTCTCTTCAGGCAAGATGACCGAACCCCGATAACATTACCATCTTTGCCTATTGCTAGTAGTCTCGATCTATAGTTTTGCCTCGATGCCCATGATCTTCTTGTCAGCCTCCTACTTGTAACCAATTGCCATGTTTAACCAACCTACCTATGCAAACCGTTGCTTGGCTAAGTACGCTTCGCTCAGCCCTTCTTATAGCATTGCTAGTTGCAGGAGAAGATCGAAGATGCTTGCTTCATGATGAAGTTTGGTTGGGTTATATCACACTATATAAATGCTTAAAATGAAATCATCTATATATTGGCAAGGGTGGAAGGCTAAGCCTTTTGCTTGGTGATTTGTTCCACTCATGCCGTTAGGAACCGTATAAACCGGTGTTATGTTCCTTGATTATGCGTTCCTAACACGGTTGGGGTGTATGGGACCCCCTCGATAAACCGCTAAGTGCTAAGTCTTTTCCAGCAAGTCCCAACATTGGTACTATTTGCCTAATAACAAACTAAACCTGCATAGGGAGTTATAAACCATTTTTCTTAATCAACAACCCCGGGCCAGTGCTCCACATGAGTGTTGGTCCGAAACGGGCAACCTGCGGGGCCACCTCGAGGAAACTCAAGGTCTGGTAAAAACCCGTAGCTTGTCCCATCCGGTCGTGGCCTGAGACGAGATACGCGCGGCTACTATCAGGGTGTCGGCACGCCGGGAGGATTTGCTGGATTAGCCTTACCTTAGTTCGGTATATCTTGAGCACGGGATTCCGAGGATACTCGGGTCTTCCCACTTTGGAGTTGCGACTCCGCGGATCGTGGGCTTGTAATGGGTCAAGTTGGAACACCCCTGCAGGGTTTGAACTTTCGAAAGCCGTGCCCGCGGTTATGTGGCAGATGGGAGCTTGTTAATTCCGGTTGTAGATAACTTGACACAATGTTTCTAATACACTACCAGCGTGTGTTCCGTGACTGTCAATTTCCGAAAAGGGATTCGGGAGTTGAACACGGAGGGGTTATGCTTGTTGAGCTTGTAGCTAGGATCACTTCGTGATCACTTCTCGCCGAGGCCTTCTCTTCTCGCTCTCACTTACGTAAGCTAGATGCTAGTTGCTGCTGCAGACACTTATTCTTTTCTTCAGCCTTTTCCCTCACCCAAAGGCTTAAATAGTTCTGTTACCCGGGAACGGGATTGCTGAGTCCTCTGTGGCTCACAGTTACTTCACACACCAGATGCAGGTCCAGCTGTGAGCTATCCAGGTGATGGCACCGAGCTGGATTGGGAGTTCGACGAGGAGCGTAGTCAGTACTATGTGCGATACCCGGATGATCAGTAGTGGAGTCTCTTACTAGGATTCGATCCGCCTGTGGTTTATTTATCTAAGTTTGGTACTTTGACATTTGGATTTGCCCTTAGAGGGTTGTGATGTTCTTAATGTATGATGTTTGAGACTTGATCTGTAATTCTGTGACGTGGCGAGTGTAAGCCAACTATTTTCTGTTTACTATCCCCTCTTTTACATGAGTTGTGCAAAGATTACCAAACTTGAGATCATTCTAGGATGGATTTATGCCTTTAAGTCGTGCCTCGACACGTAGGAGGTATAACTCCATCCTGGGCATTACAAGCCCACAATGAATAAAATTTTATTTTACTTTTGTTGTGTCTTGATGTTGTTACTACAGTAGCATCATCATTGTATCTTTACTTTTCAGCTTTGTGCCAAGTGTAGCCTATGATTGCAAGAAAGTTCAAAAGTTGTGACGTGCTGTCCAGGAAACAGATTCTGTCCTTGGACAGAAAAATTCGTATAAAATCACCAGATCATCTTTTTGGTCTGAATTTTTTCGACAGCGTGCTCTATACAATTGTCTTTCGGGCGTATGTTCTGAGTTTTTTGATTAGAGTTGCAGAAGTGCCCCGAAAAAATCATTTACTACCTGCTGTTCTGTTTTTCACAGATTCTATCATGTTTTGCCTTTCCTTCATTTTGCAAACCTTGAGCTTGCTTTTTCTTTGCAAAAACCTTTTGGCAATCTTGAGAAACAGTAGACCTTCAAGAATATCCTTATTTCCAGCAAGGAACAATTATATTATTATGGGTACTAACCTCGCTAATCAGATTATGATGAGTTATGTATGAAGGGAGTTTTCAAGTGTGCGAGGGAAGATGATAAAAAGATTCAGGAGTGTCAAACGCTCAAGCTTGGGGATGCCCCCATGCACTCCCAAGAAATATTCAAGAAGACTCAAGCGTCTAAGCTTGGGGATGCCCCCGTGCATCCCCTTCTCCATCAACAATTATCAGTTCGTCTTTCGTTCCACTATATTTTTATCACTTCATGTGTTATGTGCTATGCTTGGAGCGTCTTGCTTTTAGTTTCCTTTTTAGTTTTCTTTAGCTTTGCTTGCTGTTCATAACGAGTTGGAACTCAGCTTTCTTTGTGTGGGAGAGAAACACGCTGCACTTCAACCTAGAACATAACATAGAATTTTCATGTCTATCCTTGCTGTGTGTGTTCTTTGTCTTTCAATAGCTACTATCATGTTCAGCTCTTAGTTTTCATGCTTATCTTTTTAAAGAGCTTTTGTTCAGTTGGTCGTTGGAACTCTCTTTAGTTATCATGCTTATCTTATTTAGAGAGTTGGCTTCTGTTGCACTGGTCGATATGTCTATGATAAAATGCTATGTGCATAATGATGCTTAGTAGTTCATGTTTTCTTATGGTTAGTCTCAAATAGCTGGGGGATTCTCAATGTGTTATTGGAGTACCAACATGATTTGTTTGCCTATGATGTGGTATGGTTTAGTAATATCTTCCTTCAAGAATTTATTTTGATTGACTTGGCGTATGCTCACGCATATTTAAGACTGTAAAGAAAGTCTGTCAAGCCTTGATGATCTTTAATTTCTGAGTAGCGATATAACTTCCATGCCTGATTCAATGTTGCTTTGTCGCTCTGCATGATTATGACCGGCATTGCTCTTTTAGTTGGTCGCTCCCAGTCTATTGCTAACCTTCGCCTGTACTAAGCGGACTGACTGCTTGTGCATCCAAAATCCTTTAAACCAGTTATGCCATATGAGTCCACCATACCTTCCTATACATGGTATTTACCTGTCATTCCTAACGAAGACTTTCATGTACCATCTCGAAATTATTCAAAAAAGCATTTCTCTTTTGTGCCTCTGTTTTAGCTCATGAGGAAGTAGTAGTTAATTCATGATCTTTTTAATTTGGACAAGCTTCACCCCGGGATTGCATGTCTAATGTGCAAACCCATAATACGAGAAGGAACTGGCATAGAGTGCGCCCTGCTCATTAAAAAATAATATAAACAAACAAACCCTCCTTCACGCTTTGTTCATGAGAAATCAGAAAACTTTGGCAGTGATAAACAAATGAGATTAAGAGGATGTGATCGTCCTCATTCGGGAGCCGTTCCTCGAAACTTGTCCAGCTCGAGAAGTGATTGAGTTATCTGCTAGCATTCGTTGACGAAATATACATATTCTAAAAAAAAATATTACCTCTGTTTTTAAAACCAAGAGCTTTGGTACATGTTTAGTTTTTGTTTCCGACCACGAGTTTTCAACCTTGCCAACAAAAGCCACGGTTCGAAAGTCTCCACCTTCTTTAAAGCACCAACTATTGAGAGCATGATTGTCATTCTGAGTGTAATGTGCATTGTCCCAAAGTACCATTGTCTTTTGCATGATTATGAAATCGTTTATTCTGAAATCATTGTATCTAGTCGTCACTTAAACTTTGGAGGTGCCCCTGCATTTATGTTTTGCTTCACTAAAGGGGGCAAGCGAGATATCACTTTATCATGTTTGCACACCATGCTCATTACAAATCTATTGAGTATCTCAGTATCATATTGTAAAACTTTCAGTTCTTTGTGATTTTCTCATGAGGCAACTTAATTACTACAGATTCATTGTCTCAGTAAGCACTTGTCATGTGACTGTGAAAAGTTCTTATATGGTTAATAGCATGTCACCACAGAAATTATGTGTGTTATCATTTACCTACTCGAGGACGAGCAGGAATTAAGCTTGGGGATGTTGATACGTCCAAAACGTATCTATAATTTCTGCTTGCTCCATGCCCTTTTTGTGTGATATTGCTATGATATTTATGCACTTCCATACACTTTTGATCATATTTGGACTAACCTACTAATGGTTGCAAAAGTGCACAATGTTCTTGTTTTACACTTTATTGTGTAGGAATTACTTGGAAATTGACAAAAACGCAAATGGAGTCATATTGGAGTAGGACTCTGACTTTCCTGAAATCTGTCTGAGAACGTTTTTTAAAGATGGTCACGTTCCGGCCCGAAGACGATGTCAAACGGAAAAAGTCTAGTTGCGAAAGTTGTGGGGAATTTTGAGGCGATGCTTCTGGATATAAAATTCGTCCAAATCGGAGTCCAGACGGCCGAGTAAAGCCCGTTTTACTGAGGCCCAAAATCTGATGACGGGAATCCGAGAGTCTATATAAAGAAAGGAAACCTAGGTCACCAAGGGCCACGAATTTTCCTCCTCCCGAGCCGTCGTCTTGGAGGGGAGGACCAGCACCATTGCAGCACCATCCACAAGGAAGAAGGGGGGCCAAGGAGCCGCTGCCCCCTAGGGCCGCCGCCGCCCCGAGGGCCGCCGCCGCCCCCTAGGGCCGCCGTGCCCCCAAGGGCCGCCGCCGCCGCCTTCGTGGCTGCCGCCGGCCGTCTCCACCTCGCGGGGCTGCACCTCTCCATCAACACCATCATCAACCTCCTCCTCACCATGTCCATGTGTGAGTAGTCTTCTCCTGGGCCGAGGGCTCGTACGTGTAGCTATGTGGTTATCTCTCTCTCCCATGATGTGATCTTCGTTGTGATCATAGGCTATGTTAATCTAGGGTGATCCCATGATATTTCCCCTTTCTCTATGTATTGAATTGATGTACTCACTTGTCTTTATATAGTATAATCCCCGAGACCAAGGTGACAGCGGTCTATTGGACATGGATTAGAAAAATATTTTCATGAGTGATTTCCTCTCTTGTGTGTTGATTGAAGATTGAGAGTCTCTTGATGCTTGTCTTTGACTATCCTTTAGATATGTTGTAGTGATTGTGGGACTCTCTTTGGATGGCTGCGGTGACATTGGGAAATCCTTAGATTGAGAACTACGAACTTTGAGGTGTGCTTTTGTAGCCCTACATAATTCTCGTCCTCTCTTGACCACGGAGGAATGACCTCCGGGTGCGTTTCCATTGCATGTTTTATGGAAAATATCATGTGATTCGATTATGTTAATGTTGTTGGGAGTTGCCACTAGTGAAAGTATGATCCCTTGGCCTTGTTTCCACCATTGCAATACCATTTGTGCTCATGTTTACCACTTGTTTGCTTGCTGCACTTTTTATTACAGATTTATATTACTTTGCTTTGCCACTCCTATCATCCATATTTTACCATCTCTTCGCCGAACTAGTGCACCTATACAACTCCTAGTTGTATTAGGTGTGTTGGGGACACAAGAGACTTCTTGTATCTTAGTTGCAGGGTTGCTTGAGAGAGACCATCTTCAACCTCTACTTCCCTGAGTTCGATAAACCTTAGGTCATCCACTTGAGGGAAATTGCTGCTATCCTACAAACCTCTGCGCTTGGAGGCCCAACATAGTCTACAAGAGTAGAAGCGTGCTTAGACATCATGGGTGAACAAATTACTGTCGAGCAATTGATAGAAGAGCGCATAATTTTGAGAATATCTAGGCATGATCATGTATATAGGCATCACGTCCGTGACAAGTAGACCGAAACGATTCTGCATCTACTACTATTACTCCACACATCGACCGCTATTCAACATGCATCTAGAGTATTAAGTTCATAAGAACAGAGTAACGCCTTAAGCAAGATGACATGATGTAGAGGGATAAACTCATGCAATATGATATAAACCCCATCTTTTTTGTGACACCCCGAGACCGGTGCGCCAGGTGTCAGCCAGTTATTCGTTGTCAGTGCCATGTCATCTGCTTGCGGGTTGCATCTTGCCATGTCATCATGTGTGTTGCATCAGCATGTTTTCAAAACTTGCATCCGTCCGAGTCCCCTCGTCCTCTCTGTTGTCCGTTCTGAGCCCAGACACACTCGCACGCGCCCGTGGTGCCTCTGAATTTTTATTTTGTGAGTGGCCGAAAAACATTCTCGGAATGGGATGAAACTTGTCGTGTGGTCTTATTATAGTGTAGACAGGCCGCCTGCCAAATTTCATTGCATTCGGAGCTCGTTTGATAGCCCAACGGGTATATATAGCGGCACTAGTCGCCGGATATTCGTCGAATGTTTTCGGTCTTCGAAAACCCCCGCGGGCCTCTCTCCCTCTCCCCTCATCTGAGCCCAATGCTCTACACAGCCCACCTAGGCCTTTCTAACTCCCCCTTCGCTCTGTTGCCGTTGGATCGCAATCCGATGGCTCTAAAACCCCTCCACACTCCAAACCCTAGCCCTCCTACTATAAATGGACAGCCCCCTTGCCATTTTTGGCCTTCCCCTACCTCCCTCCTCAAATTCTGCGCAGTGCTTCCACCGTTGCCGCTCCATGCTTCCACTGTTGCCGCGCCGTGCTTCCGACCTCACCGCGCCGTGCTTCCGACCTCGCCGCGCCGTGCTTCCGACGTCACCGCCCCGTGCTTCTGAGTCCTCCGCCCCGCCGCCTCGTCTTCTCCGCCTCAGGTCGCCGCCTTCCACCGCCGCCCCTACGAGTCACCTCCGGCCAGGAGCGCCTCACCGCCGGCCGCCCCTTTCCCCGCCGCCGGAGCTTGCCGGCCCCTCACCGCCACCTTCTCCGACCGGCCGCCGCCTCCAGCCGCCAGATCCGGCCTCCCCGCCGCCGGATCTGGAAGCTCCGACCTCGCCGCGCCTGAGGCTCGGCCTCGCCGGACCCCGACGGCCGCAGCCGCTTGGCCATCGTCATCGCCTCGGCGGGCAGACCCGCAGCACGACTGTGCCGGCCTCTCGGCCTCTCCCGCTCGCCTTCATGGGCCGAAGCCGCCCCGCGGGCCCAGCTCCCTCCCCGCGGCCCACCTCTCCAATCCGCCACCGAGCCAGCGCCGCGGCCTCCCATCCGCCTCCTGGGCCCGAGGCCAGCGAGGCCCAGCTCCCCGAGTCGCCAGCCGCCAGCCTCCAGGCTAGGTGGGCCTCGCCAGCCGCCAGCCCTGCCGGCTCCCCCGCGTGGGCCTCCCTCTTCCCCAGGCCCGAGCCGGCCCAACTCCCGGGCCCAGCAGCTCCCAGGCCTGCTGCTGCCTCCTCTCCTCTTCTGGGACGAAGCCCGTGGTGAGCCCACCCTATCTCCCGCCTGTGTGTCTCGTAGTTATCTTGCGCTCAGTTTTACTTAGTAGTTTTTCTGCTAAGTCCTTTTCTGTTGTAATCTGATGCATACTTTGACTGCTAATAACTTTTTGTGTGCTTATCCGTTTTGAGTGAATGATATGTCAAAATGATCATGGTGATATGCTCTACACTTTGTTCCATTGTGGCAAGCATGTTTGACTTCATCTAGATGCTTAAATATCTGTTGCAAGAGTGCTACTTGTTATAAACTGCTGCTATTAGTTGTTTTCATTCCATGTTTGAGATGTGATAACTTGGTGCATGTTTATCCAAATGATGCAAATGATATGTCAAAATGTTCATCATGAGATGCTCTACATGTTGGTTGCTATAGCATGCTTGTTTGAGTTCATATTGCCATGTTAATCTCTGTTGCAAAAGTGCATTTGGCTGTTATGTTCGAAAACTTGTTATGAGATGCCTAGTTGAGGAGCTCGTTGCTATTGATGTGTTTGTCCCCTTGTCACATGCCTAGTTGTTTTAGAATCTCCATGTTGTGTTCTTTCATGTGGTGCATTTAACTTTCCATGATATGCCTTGTGTTGACTTAAACATGCTTGCAAACTTGCCATGTTGCTGTTACTGTTTTAACACTTAGTGAAATTTCACTAAGTCTGGAATCTGTAATATCCGGATGCTATGTTTTCTTGTTGTTCTAGGCAAATCCATGTTAGTTTTGGGGTGACTATTGATGATTCCTTGTTGTATATGTTGTTGGCTATCCATTCATGCTCTCACATGATCATTTGGGTGGCTGTAGCATATTTAACTCTTGCTCCCAAGTTGCCATAAAATACTGCTGTCAGGATTTTGTTGTCATGTTCAAAATGTTTTAGCTTGTTGCTATTGATCCATGCCTCCTATGGAGATGCTCCAATGGACTTGTTTGCGGTAGGATATGTCTACTTCATGTTCATGCTTCTTGTTGCCATGTTTGAGTGCTGTAGCTTATATTTATCATGCTCCAAAGTTGCTATGTGGCTGTTAACTTCAGCTTGTTGTTATATATTGTTTCATGTGTATCTTTTAGCCCGTTGCTCCGTTTGCGGTGTTCTTTATATGTAACTTGAGTAATTTTGCATGTAGATTCATATTATCCTCTTGTTAACATGTTTTGAAGTTTCTTGCTTGATGCATATTGTCATGTTCCTTGTGTTGTATCTCTGTGTTTCCTATGTTGTCTTTCTGTGCATCCTTAGTGCATCTGCAGTGCTTCCTTAGTGCATCAGCCATGCTTCTTGTATAGTTTTGCCATGCATCATTTCTTTCCATGTTTGCATCATATAGACTTGTGTTGTTTTCTATCCTTCCTACCTTGCCATGTTATGCTTCCTGTATAGACTTGTTGTGCTTCCTGTATAGACTTGTTGTGCTTCCTATATAGACTTGTTTGCTTCATACTTGCTTAAGCTCATTGCCATGTTTCCTGTGATGTTTTCTGTGCTTCCTACCTTGCCATGTGTTGCCTCTTGTATATAATTGTCATGCATCATACCTTGCTATGTAATGCATCATATATAAACTTGTGCTGTTTGCTGTGCTTCCGACCTTGCCATGTTTTGCTTCCTGTGTAGACTTTCTGTGCATCATAAGTAGACTTGTTTTGCATCATACTTGGTTGTGCATATTGTTATGTTCTTGAGTGGTTTGTTTACCGCATTGCTTTCTTCTTCTCATTAGTGCTTGTTCCGTTGCGTCGTGAGGATTCGTTCGTCTACCCGTGGCTCTTCTTCAAGGCTTCTTCTTCGTCTTCTTCATGGATCCGTTCTTCTTCCTTGCGGGATCTCAGGCAAGATGACCGTAACCTTGGATACCTTTACTATCATTGCCTTTGCTTAGTTGTCTCGATGCTATCGTTACATGTCGCGCTACCCATCATTTATGTCAGCCTCTCCTTGTTGCCATGAAACCTCTAACCTTTCAAACCTTCCTAGCAAAACCATTGTTTGGCTATGTTACCCGCTTGCTCAGCCCCTCTTATAGCTTTGTTAGTTGCAGGTGAAGATGAAGATCGTTCCAGGAGGGAACTTGTTGTTGGAATATCACAATATCTATAATTATTATTAACACACCTATATACTGGGCATGGGTAGAAGGCTTGGCATTTTGCTCGGTGTTTTGTTCCACTCATGCCACCTTAGGCGCCGATAAACCAGCATTATGTTCCTTGATTTTGCGTTCCTTACACGATGGGTGGATGGGGACCCCTTGACAGTTCGTCTTTGAATAAAACTCCTCCAGCAAGGCCCAACTTTGGTTTTAATTTGCTCATAATAACAACTTAATTAATTAATTAAATTGCATAGGGAGTTAGAGCTACCCGAGGATTCTTTCTACATAGCAGGGGGGCCAGTGCTGATGGTGTTGGTCCCAAACGGGGATTCTGCGGGGCCACCACAGGGAAACTCTAGGTTTGGTTTTACTCGTACTATCACCCATCCGGTCATGGCCTGAGACGAGATACGCGCGGCTACTATCAGGGTGTCGACACACCGGGAGGTCTTGCTGGACTTGTTTTACCATTGTCGAAATGTCTTGTGCACCGAGATGCCGAGTCTGATCGGTTTTCCCTAAGATAAGGGGTGATGATATTATATTTATCACTTCAGCTAATCGTGAGAGCTTGTGATGGGCTAAGTTGGGACACCCCTGCAGGGTTATGATCTTTCGAAAGCCGTGCCCGCGGTTACGTGGCAGATTAGAATTTGTTAATGTCCGGTTGTAGAAAACTTGACAGAGGATCCGAAGTAAAACACACAACTGTGTGAGTAACCGTGACTGTCTCTTTTCACCTTGAGAAGAGAACACGGTGGGGTTATGTTTGACTCGTATGTAGTTCAGGATCTTTAGAGATCACTACTAGTTGCGACCGTTTGCGTAGATGCTCATCTTACTCTTGTACTCGTAAGTTAGCCACCATACTTTTGCTTAGCCGCTCCTGCAACCTCACCACTTTACCTCTTCCTTCCTATTAAGCTTTGATAGTCTTGTTACCCATGGTTATGGGATTGCTGAGTCCTCGTGGCTCACAGGTACTACAACAACAGTTGCAGGTGCAGGTTTCCGATGTCTTGACGTGAGAGCGTTGTTCGTTGTGTTGGAGTTCTTCTTCTTCTTCTTCAGTCTTGGGTTAGGTTCCGGGTCGGCAGCCTGGGATAGCAGATGTATGTCTTTGTGCTTTTATTGTTTGTATCCGTAGTCGGATACTTGTATTGATGTTGGTGTATTCTTGTGACTTGTATGTAATGTTGTATCCCCTATGTATGTATGTAATGGTACGATGTAATGATATCCATCTTGCTAAGCGCCCGAAATGCGGTTGTGCCCCAATCACGTAAGCGTCACGTGATCGGGATAGAATCGCATCTTGGGCCTGACATTTTTATCCTCGATGGCAACAATACAATACAAGCCTTGCTATCACTCGGAAAGGACACCACAAGATTGAACCCATAGCTAAGCACTTCTCCCGTTGCAAGAAAGATCAATCTAGTAGGCCAAACCAAACTGATAATTCGAAGAGACTTGCAAAGATATTTTAATCATGCATATAAGAATTCAGAGAAGAACCAAATATTGTTCATAGATAATCTTGATCATAAACCCACAATTCATCGGATCTCGACAAACACACCGCAAAAAGTATTACGTCAAACAGATCTCCAAGAAGATCGAGGAGAACTTTGTATTGAGATCCAAAAAGAGAGAAGAAGCCATCTAGCTAATAACTATAGCCCCGAAGGTCTGTGGTAAACTACTCACAACTCATCGGAGAGGCTATGGTGTTGATGTAGAAGCCCTTCGTGATCGGTTCCCCCTCCGGTGGAGCTCCGGAAAAGGCCCCAAGATGGGATCTCACGGGTATAGAAGGTTGCGGCGGTGGAAATAGGGTTTCGTGGTACTCTCGGATGTTTTAGGGTATATGAGTATATATAGGACGAATAATATATCGGTGGATCTACAAGGGGCCCACGAGGGTGGGGGCGCGCCTACCCCCTGATACGTCCAAAACTTATCTATAATTTCTGCTTGCTCCATGCCTCTTTTGGGTGATATTGCTATGATATTTATACACTTCCATACACTTTTGATCATATTTGGACTAACCTATTAACTCAGTGCACCCGAGTGCCAGTTTCTGTTTTCGTCTGTTTTGTATTTCAGGTTTTCCCATTACGGGAACTGCCAGAAAAATACCGGAAAAATTATATAAAAAATCAGCGTTCCAGAAGGTTCCTGGTAGCCGAAGTACAAC